>JAQJVL010000040.1:3111950-3571950 GCA_035578905.1 Stictocephala bisonia
AAAAAGTTTCAAAGGATAGAGAAATCTGTAAGTCTACTTTTAGAGGGCACAAAGTTCTATATTTGACTCTGAATCAATAAAATATTGTGTTTCTCTCCATGTTTAGATATGTCCTATGATCTGGCTATGCATGTTTTCAAAATAAATTGTTAATTTTCCAATTGAAAACAGTTTGTTCTCGTAGTTAACAAAGTTTCATAGTTTACAAAAATATGTAAGTCTACTTTTAGAGGGCGCAAATTACGGTAATTGATTCTCAATCAGTGAATCAGTGAAATATCGTGTTTCTAGCCATGTCCTATGACCTGTTTTTCATGTGTTCATATTAAATTGTATAATTTCCATTGAATACATTATGTTCTCCTAGATAACAAAGTTTCACAGTCTAGAAACATCTGTAAGTCTACTCTTAGAGGCCGTAAATTAACCAATTTGAGTTACACGCACAAACTGAAAATCTGGCTCTACCAGAGGATGAAGGAGGTGAGATAGAGCAAAGAGTCATAGGACCACAGTTGTAGATTATCTCAAATGAGGCACAGAAAATGGTGTTAGTTTTGCTGTAGAACCGTTAATTTAGCTCCTACAATCCAATTAGAGAAATGCTGTTTTTGGCATTTAAAATTGTTGGCACTAAAAAGATTGCCATCTTCCATTTACTAAGAATTTTTCAAAATTCTTTCTTATTGCACATTTACAACATTAGACCTTGACTCTACAAAATGTCAGTACATTGATGAGTGAGTGAGTCAGTGGTATTTGCTTTTTATACGTATATGTGTAGATCAAATATTCGTATAAGATAATAATTTCTTCGTAATCTTCCATTTATAAAATATGCCAAAATTAATTTCTTTGAAGTAAAAGGCATTGTTTAGAACTCCAACTAAGCAGTTCTGTGGTCAAGAATGTCGTAACATGACAAGACGCGTGTTATTACTTTACCGTCTCAACTAGTCGGATTCCACTTCTAACAGATAACTTCTGAAATTGATTTCTGAAAAACTTGGCCCAACAGTTTTGGTCTATAACCTGCTTAACTGATCAAGAACATTTTTTAAACATATTTGACAATTTTAACCTTAAATATTTGGGTATCACGATTGTGTTGGTTAAAACATTTTAATAAAAGCTAAATGGAGATACTTAGGTTGTTATGGAAATTGTATCTACAAGAAGGTTATACTGTATTTAGAAAAACTGATAAAGTGAATATGCCTTCATTATAATGAAAGAAATAATTACAAGCAAAGGCTTTAGTCTTCACTTAGTTTTGTATTAAGTCATCTAGTAAAAATATTTTCGACTCAAAAGTCAAGAATTGATTAGGAATTGCTGTATTAAAAAAACTTTGTAATTTGTAACTTGCTAAATTCTTAGTTTTAATAACAAAAGCTGTTCAATAAACCATGTTCTAATTAAGATTTTCCAGTGGCCCTGTCACTGGTGGTTTGTAAGCCACCTTTAAGCCGTTGGTCTCCAGGTTAGGTGTCAGAGAGGGCTTGTTAACCTTTGACTAACAACACTACCTCACCTGGTAAAGTATGACCACCTGTAACTTTAAAACTGTCTTACCACTTTATCCATTACAAAGGCTGAATTAAAACGAAAATGAAACATGGTCAAATAGATTATATGCCATGTGTTATATATTATACATTGAATATATTTCTATGATAATAGAGATAATGTGATTGACAGCAGTTTCTTCTCAGTTTGTAAAGTGGCCTCCCTTAACAGATGAAGTAACGGTTGCTGATAGATAGAACGCTTCGTGCGTAGATAGAAACAAGTGCCTTTTGATTGGATGGGTTATAACCAGTAGCTGTATCGAGGGTTATTGAACTTGTGCTACTCACATTTTCACCTCCACATTTCAACCCAGCTCATATCAAGCCTTTCTAATGTACAACGCAATTCCAAGATCGGAAAAAATACATCTTATCCTCTATTACCATGTATATATATCCTCTTGTGCCACAAAACTAACTTTTGCACCCAAATATTACAATTCTGTTAAAAATCAACAGTGATTTCGCTCGTTGTAAAGTGAATTAGTAGGGGGTTTTTAATGGACTTGAATATGTTACGCCACAGAGTATAAATAAATAGACCTCGCATCCAACAGTGCGCTAAATGTGTGTCGAGTGGTTAAATCTTCGACTTTCCATGCGGATGGCAGAACCAGCACCTTGTCAGTCCCTCACTTATTCCACCCAAATAGTGAATTATAACCGTAGTAGTTATTACTACTCATGTATAAATATGTACATTAGCTGTAGTTGTGATCTATCTATAATTTCCACTGAGGCGTTCGCTGCGATCATAAGAAAGCAGCCTCTGTTTTTCTCTTTGATTACGCACAAAAGCCGAATCCGGACAATGGCCGAAATATTTACTCAATTCATAGTGTGAACAGTGTGAAAAACTCACGTTTTGGAGTAGGAATTTTACTTCAACGTTAACTGAAGCGAAATACACAGAAGCGTTGTGAGTAAACAATTGCTTGGTCACCTCAGTAAACATAATGTTCAAAGGTTGAGCAAAACTGTAAAAGCTACAACTCGACGTGTATAATAGTGATAGCTCACGTGAACCTCCTCCCCTTCGACCTCACATCTTAGCGCTCTTGCAGTTGGGTTGCAACAGTCTTACTCGATTGACGATTACCAAACTATAATCACCACACGTTCATCATGAAGATGTGTTGGACTTCCTCTGTGCACTCCTTTTTAAGGCAATCTGTCATAGGTACAAAACGGGATATCTGTTTAACTTACTTAAAATGCACTTTCTTAGTTTAGGTCATACTTACTTGACAGATCGTCTTATGTTGAAATAAATCATTTGAAATGTAACAACCTAAGAACATTTAATTCACTTAAGAGCACTTTACGTTATGGAGTCCCTCAGGGATTTATTTTAGGACCACTTCTGTTTTTATGCTACATTAATGGACTTCCCCAGTTTTTAAAATCGAATGCTAGCTGCAAAGTCACTTTATATGCTGATGATATAAATTTAAAATTGTCCAGCCAAAAATTACAAGATTTATAAATTAATGCATATTGTAATATTACAGCTATTCAACAATATCTAGCAAACTTAAATTTAGTAATAAACCCTAATAAAACTAAATATAACTTATTACATTTACTGCAAATAAAAGAATATCTAGCAGAAGTGATACAAATATCTTTATAAATAACAAAGCTTTAGAAGAAGTAAATGAACTTAAATTTCTTGGATTACAAGTTGATAAATATCTTACTTGGGACTCGCATGTCAATAAAATTTCCAAAAAAATATCAACTGGACTATTTGCTCTTAGAAAATTGGCTCGGCTTTGTGACTTAATTACACTGAAATCTGTATATTTTGCTTTTATCCATTCACATATTTCTTTTGGAATTTCTGTATAGGAGGAACATCAACTGAAAATTTAAACAGAATTTTGAAAATGCAAAAAAATGCTGTTAGGTTATGCTTAAATTGAAATGGTTTGAGTCGGCCAAGCATCATTTTCCTGCTTTGGGAATAATGACAGTTTTCAGTGTTTATATATATCAGTTATTATTATCAATAAAATGTAATAGTACTATACTACATACTATGGGACATCATCATAGTTATAATATGAGAAATAAATTCAATATTGCTTTCAAATCACATAAGTTAAAACTTTACGCAAAAACTAACTATGCGGAAGTCAGATATTATAATTATTTGCCACAATATATAAAAGATATTACAAGTTATGACAAGTTTAAAAAAAAACTAAGGATTGTGATGATTAACAAACCTCTTTATTCATTAGAGGAGTATTTTTATTAATATAATATTTTATTGACATATTGAGGTAAATGATGATACTTAGTGTTTATGTTTATATTATGTTCTATGAACCTATAATATCTGTTTTAAATAAATTTTGTATGATGCCATTCTGTACGCATATATGCTAGCTGAATAAAGTTCTTTTGATTTGATTTGAATGCCAGGCGGCCAAATTTTAAAGAAAAAGGCCAGACGACATTGAAGTACGGCTTTCTTTGAATTATGTCGTGTTGGATCGTTGAGATAAGCAATATTCTAAACGATGTACAGACCCAGATCTTATTTTGTCTACATATACAGTATAATTGACAAAACGTTGTAAAAAACTAAAAATCACTATAAATAATAAAATATTAAATTTTTGCAGGCAATTTTTGAGACGTCAAATATTTATATATACTGTATATCCAAAACTAAAAAAAGTAAACAGACAATACAAAACTCAGTATTTGATTAGAAATTCTTTATATATCTCATATAAAATAATTACAAGAAAAATGTAAACTATTCTAATCATTAGAAAGCCTCCACATGATTAAGCAAAATTGTAATGCCTGTGGGTGGAAGCTGAGTCACAACAACTGAATAATAAATTTAAATTACTTGTACAATAATTGTGACAAATAATATAAGCTTCTTATAATTATAAGAGGGTTTATTTATATAAGGCGTCCATGCCCCCACAATTTGAAACAATTAAATGGACAATGAAATATTAATTTATCTAAAAAGTTAAAAAAAAAAATCATTAATGTTCACGTTTTCACCATCACATTAACTTTCTCTCTCACATCACATACACGATCCCTATCACACTAATTCCTGCCTAACTCTATTACTCTTATCCACTCATCAAACACAATCACCACATTCCTCTTTTGCTCATACACACAACCTCGCTCACTAACAAACATTCCTTCCACCCTCATATACAACCCTTACTCAATCACACACATAACCAACTTCCTCCCTTGCTCTTACAAACAACCACACTCACCAAAACACATTATGCCACCTTCCTCCCATGCTCATACACACAACCACACTCACCAACACACATTACGCCACCTTCCCCCCTTGCTCATAAACACAACCTCACTCACCAACACACATTATGCCACCTTCCTCCCATGCTCATAAACACAACCTCACTCACCGACACACATTATGCCACCTTCCTCCCATGCTCATACGCACAACCATACTCACCAACACACATTATGCCACCTTCCTCCTATGCTCATACACACAACCGCACTCACCAACACACATTATGCCACATTATCCCCTTGCTCATACACACAACCTCACTGAACAACACACATTATATCACCTTCCTTCCTTGCTCATACACACAACCGCACTCACCAACACACATTATGCCACATTATCCCCTTGCTCATACACACAACCTCACTGAACAACACACATTATATCACCTTCCTTCCTTGCTCATACACACAACCGCACTCACCGACACACATTATGCCACCTTCCTCCCATGCTCATACGCACAACCATACTCACCAACACACATTATGCCACCTTCCTCCTATGCTCATACACACAACCGCACTCACCAACACACATTATGCCACATTATCCCCTTGCTCATACACACAACCTCACTGAACAACACACATTATATCACCTTCCTTCCTTGCTCATACACACAACCGCACTCACCAACACACATTATGCCACCTTCCTCCTATGCTCATACACACAACCATACTCACCAACACACATTATGCCACCCTCCTTCCTTGCTCATACACACAACATACTCACCAACACACATTATGCCACCTTCCTCCTATGCTCATACACACAACCGCACTCACCAACACACATTATGCCACATTATCCCCTTGCTCATACACACAACCGCACTCACCAACACACATTATATCACCTTCCTTCCTTGCTCATACACACAACCATACTCACCAACACACATTATGCCACCTTCCTCCTATGCTCATACACACAACCGCACTCACCAACACACATTATGCCACATTATCCCCTTGCTCATACACACAACCTCACTGAACAACACACATTATATCACCTTCCTTCCTTGCTCATACACACAACCTCACTCACCAATATACAATATGCCACCTTCCACCCTTACTCATACACACAACCTCACTGACCAACACACATTATACCGCCTTCTCCCTTGCTCATACACAACCTTACTCACCAACACACATTATGACACATTCCTCCCTTACTCATACACACAATCTCACTCACCAACACACATTATGCCACCTTCCTCCCTTGCTCATACACAACCTTACTCACCAACACACATTATGCCACCTTCCCCTCTTGCTCATACATACAACCTCACTGACTACACATACTATGCCATATTCCTCCTTTGCTCTTACCCACATTTATTCACATACGTAATTCACCTTACTCACTTCCTCAAACACTCACCCACTCTAATTCACACAAACACTAGATCCCCTTACACGGCTGTATCAAGTGTGCGCATCAGACATGCCATAGGAAACATCTATACACAAATCAACACAAAAGAAGTGTGCAAATAGCAATCACCCTCAACCCACACTGTCTTTCACCCACACTCACTCACCCATTACTCACTGACACCCCTGTTGGATATCAATGACCACTAATGAACCGAAGTATCAGTCAAATGACATACCCCGAGTGGGCTGAGTGTAGCAAAGCATAGGAAGCATTTCTAGTAATTTGTAATTACCAATAAGTAACATTTTCCTTAAAAAATGCTTTTCTATAAAAATACTGATAGCTTATAAATGATATGATTAATTATTAAATAGAATATGAGCTATTCACTTTGCATTATAGTAGTTGTATTTATTGATTTTGTTATAAGAGGTGCATTAACACCTATATTCACATGGTGCCTAATACTGTAGGTGTGGAGAACTATTTCATAAAAATGATGATTAAATTTAAAACTATATAACAAAGTAACTTTATCATACGTATCAAGTATGATATCATAGTTATCAAGTATCATATCATAGTTATCAAGTATCATATCATAGTTATCAAGTATCATATCATAGTTATCAAGTACTTTGAACGTTTCAAAACCTTTCATCTGATGGAGATAATATTCGGATCCTTGAAGGTGATTTAAACATTTTTGTTCTGAGTGATGATCAAAGGTTGCATATGAGCAGGGTATGCCCCTACCAAAATGATTATACCATATTGCAAAATGGACCGAATATAAGTAAAATATAATAATTTCAATGAATCATAATCAAGTATCCTAGCTAAAACATTGAACTTTTTCATATTATTGAATGTATGAGGTAAGAAAGAAGAGGTAAGGTGTTTAGGGAAGCAAATAGCCAGCTGATTAAACCATACTTTATCATGACCAGCTGATTCATCATTGCTTAAGAAATTTGATTAAAAAAAGGCATATGTAATAAATAAGTTGATGATTTTGACCAATAAGAGAGAAAATATTTAATAATATGGTAAAAACATAGCAAATAAGACTCTATAGTTGACATTTATCACAATCTGCATTAAAACTGGTTAAGTTTAAGGTAAATGTTTTGATACAAACAAAATGAAGAGACAAAGGATACTTTTGCTAGTTATTCTTATTTCTAATAAAATACACTATTAAAGTATAAAAATTAATTTTAGTACTCGGTTGTGTAAAATTGGTGCTCATCAATGATTATTATGTATTATTTGATCTCATTCAAAATCAACAAAATTTTAAAAGGATGAGTTAGATGATCAATATGACCACCTTGACATTTTTTCAAACTTGCGAATATCTCATTTGCAATACATTGCCAATTACTCTACGGCATGTCTGTTAGGAATAAATATAGAGTAAAAAATGAACAGTTTTGTTATTTTTCAGAAAGTACAGGATTGGACAGTTAAAAAACTGTAATACAGTAAGATTTAGGAGTTGAAGTGACAGAGCAAGCCTCAAGTGGCAAGGGTAAACGACTACTGCTTAGACAGCAATGTTTGAACTGACCCAGTGATCTAGATGGAAATGGTAAGTGAATAAAGGGACAAACCTCTTGGGATCACACATGAATACCATTCCTCCATGTAGGCCAGCTGTTTTACAGAAAATACGCTCTTTTATGTAGATCCAGGGGTTATATAAAAGAGGTTGCCTCATATAAGTATGCATCGATATCGAGCAGGTAGTATTTAGGTTATAGGGAGGCCTCAGATGTGGTTTTCCTACCTTCACAGCTGTAAAAAAACAAAACGCAACCATGTAAAACATATGATATTCGTACTCTCGATAACACTCCAGTCTGCGTTGTTTAATTTTGATTATAGTTTTGCTTTGAATTGTGAATTCATATGACTATGTTTCTGAAATGCCTGGAGTGAAGTGTATTGTTGCAGTTTGTTATAAATTCCGTAAAATATTAAAATACAAAAAATTAAAATAATTATTTATTTATTTATTTAACGGTAATAACCATTTACAATTAGATACTTATAAATAACGTATAATATTATATAACCAATTACTATGAGAAACTTTGATGGTAAACGTTCAATGTGGTTTAAGATAATATAAAGTCAAAAAAACAATTTGGACAAATAGTAATAAATAACAGTAATAAACAACAGAAATAATAACAGTAATAAATGGAAGTAATAAAATAACAGGAAAAACATAACATTAATAAGAACAGTAAAAAATAACAATAATAAATAGAAGTAATAAATAAATAGACACACAGTAAAATAACAAGCACTCAAGACATTTTGATCTCCTGGCCAAGTTAACTAGTTTTTTTGGACCTTCTGGACAATTTTTGGAATATTATTAATATATTTAATTGTTAAGTTGTTATCCCCGCCTTTGGTTCTAGCTTCAAGTTCATTTCTAAGTTCGCTAAGATAATGCCTCTCCTTCTGCGTCCTATCACGAGAAATATAGATCTCACTCAGCTCTTCATACGCCTTCGCTATATCTTCAGATGAGAAATTTTTTAATAAGTTAAGTGCATCTTCCTGAGTTTTGAATATAAGTTTAAGAGGGCGGCATCTATCTCTAGATTTTCCAATTCTGAAGTATGAAACTTGATTGGGTAGCGTCACCCTTAGGGTTGAGTATATTTTAGTTACAATATTTAGATCTTCAATTTTTTTATCATTAGGGAGTGTTTTTATGCTTTCAGGTACATTGTATAGAATGACGTTGTGAAGCCTCCTTGAGCGATCTGAAATCTCAGCTATCAAATCTTCCTCATTGTTCATAGGCGGGTTTTCCATCAATTTCTGCACATCGGCCTGAACTTTAAAAATACTTTCTTCCGCTGTAGTTAAACGGGGCTCGATATCCGACAGTTTCTCAGTTAACTCTACGACCTTTTGACTCAGTTGAGAAATGCCATCTGTGACTGCCTTGAATTCATCCTTGGTTGCCAAATTAGACATTCCAATATAAGTGACATTTTATTTGACAGATCAGTTAGGGTAGAGAGATTTTCGGGCTTACAATCTGCACGGCTACACTTCCACTTCAAAGAATTATTTGCTGTTAACTTTGTATACTCTGCTTTTGTAATCTTCATACAATTACGGTGGAACCAACGCTCACACCCACCATCACAGCTTATGCCCTCATCGTTATCTATTACCACTCTTACACACACAGCACATACATATTCTCTGTTATCCCTTTTTCTAGCCATGATATGCTTGTTATATAACAACTGATGTTGTTGAAGTGTACTATTTAAATATATTGATTTAATTTTACCAGCTGTTAAATTATATGAGTTTCTATTTATTATTGAATACTTGATATTATTCCTAACCTATTTAACTCTACTTCAATATTATGTACACGTTTTACAAATTATAAAATTATTATAGTTTATAATACCTTGTTTTACAGTTAAAGTTCGAGTTCAAAATGTTCTTTCCAATCTTTAAATATATATGTTTTCAAATTTATCACTGAAATCACAAAAAAAAAAAAAAAAAACTCAGATTAAAATTAAAATTAAAAACATACTCTTGAAAACAATACAGTAATGGTTTTTAGTATTTAGTTTAAATTGTT
Source organism: Stictocephala bisonia (assembly GCA_035578905.1). Taxonomy (NCBI): domain Eukaryota; kingdom Metazoa; phylum Arthropoda; class Insecta; order Hemiptera; family Membracidae; genus Stictocephala; species Stictocephala bisonia. The sequence continues at coordinate 3,121,876 of JAQJVL010000040.1, forward strand.
CAGCACACTGTGTTGGAAGCACAGAGTAAGTAATACAGTTACTCTGTGGTTGGAGGTTTCCCTCTAATGGCACAACTTAGCTTATATAGACCATATGAGAATAAAACAACCTGTTGTATAGGAGCCTTGATGTAGATCTACATATTTGTATAAAATATTTGTATATGAAGTGGGTTTTAAGTAATTTACCCCCTAACTTGTTTCCACAGTTTATAAAATATGAGTTTTTTAAATATATCATTAAATTACTAACTCATACTGCATTTAGAGAGTTTCCATGTTGATAGGTACCACTTGAGGTCCGAGATGTAGGGACCACTTGAGGTCCGAGATGTAGGAGACCACTTAACATTTTTAAAAGGAAACATGGTCTTATGATATGTTATTAACATCCCTATTTCAAGCTGAAAAAATCAGCGCAATCAGAAATAAAAAAAGGATGTGTTGTTATTTTCATATTTTATTTAATTGGTCATCGTCTATATATTTTCCTGAAAACAACTTACCTCTCTTCTAAGTATTCTAAAAGCACAATAAAAACAAATCTGATTTTGTTTTAGCCATGAAAAAGCAGTTTAAATTAGGAAAATATACAAGCTCTAAAATAAACCAATTAAATAAAATAACAAATAATTTATAACTAAAGAACGATACACGTTTTTAAAATTCTGGTTTTAAATTCATTTTACTTTGAAATGGTGGTGTTTGATGTATATTAAAACACTCTAACAGTAGTTTGTGTTAAAATTGATTGACTATACGAAAAGCAATTATGGAAACAATTTTGGGCTAACTGACTGCTTAAATTACAAAGCAGTTTTAACTAGGAAAGTACATAGGCAATGACCAATGAAATATATTTAAAATTAAGTTTTAATTTCTACATCCTTTTTAAATTCTGATTGCAGTACCATTTTCAGCTTGAATAACATCATATCACATGACCATGACCCCGTTTCAAATTTTGAATTTGACGCTTGATCTTCAAGTAACCGTTAACAACATTGAAACACTCTATCTGTAATGTAATGTGGGTTGATCTTGATTTCATGGTATATGCAAAAAGCAAATCTAAACTAGGCATCTAAAATCTATGCGATATAAAAAAAAAAAAACATTCATGTATTTGAGAAAGTTGTAACAGTTGTAAAAAGGAGTCAAAATGTATTTCTTAAAAAAAATGGTCGTTACTGAAGTATATGTCTTACTCTGAAGACACTGATAATACATATGTAAGCATTTCAAACATAAAATATGCAGAATTGTATTATAATGGGCTTTAAAATAATTTTTATGTTGTTTATCCAAATAAATATATTAAAGAATTATTCTGTGAAGCCTTTATTATGGCCGCATGTAAATTTAGAAGTTTTCTTGATTCTGTAGGTATGTAATTTTGGTAATCTTATTTTTAGTTGGATAAATTAAATATCTATAAATAGCTCTTTTTCATTATTACTATAAAAAAAATATGATTACAACATTTAAGAAGAACTCCAGGGTTTCTTAATGTACGAACATATAACACTTTCTCTTATATTACAATTATTACAAAACAAGCATTATTCAGAATGTGTCTTATTTATTTCTCTGCTGTAACTCCTGTACCAGGAAACAAGTTCAGCGGAAAGCAGCTGATCACATGTCTTCTGACTGAAGCTCTCTATCCATTCCATCTCTTTCCCTAATTTAATTGGATTTCATACTTTGATCTTTTAATAACATTCAACAGGAACTTAGCATCTAGTATTACATAATGAAATAATGCTTATTCAAAGTACATAGTTATTTAATGTAATTTATTTGGAATAAAGAAAATAAAATGGACTTTTGTACATATTTAGTTAAATTTATTTATTTGTGTATGTATATATTTGTGTACATAAGGCAAAATTCTCCTTTTGAAAATATACGAATTGAACAATAAAAAAACTCTGTAAGGTGTTGGATGGCAAATTTTACAGGGATTTGATGTAAAAGGAAAGCATTCTGTGGCGAGCAAAATAAAAATTTAACTACTTTTAAAATCCATAAACTAAAATATGAGTAACATAATCTGTTCCTGGATGACATCACTCTCACAAAAAATGCAGAGTTTATCATTTGAAACGGTGCACCAATATTGTGCACCAACCCTTAATCCCCGAAAGGCTCCCCAACTCCTTTTTGTTTATCCTCCTGACTTTACTGGGGAATCAGTAGAGGGACTGACAATGGCTCTACCAACTCCCGAGAGACATGCAGAACTAACTTCTTGACCATTCAGCGGACGAATGGATATGATTTTCTTTCTTTTCTATACCCTCTCATAACATGGTATGGTGGGTGATTGACTCAACGAATTATATTTTGTACAGTATTACTTTGGGTGAACAAAACCAAATACATGTCTTGTATGTTACAGACCACATGGAGATGCGGCTTTCTGCCTGGCTTCTGCTGGCAAGTGTCATGGCTGCCTGCATCCCCCTTCCCTCCACTACGGATTCTGACACTAAAAGCCACATATCGGTACATTACCTTATCATGTTAAACTAAGTTATATTACTATCCATTTTTTATAATACAATGTTTCCAAAATATATGAAACTTATTTACAATTAATTACTATGCTCTATTATTAAGGGAAGGTACAGTAGTCGACCATCTTGGATCTAGTCTCAGTGTTAAACGGATAAGCCGATATTTATCATATTGTATCGATAATATAATGTTTGATATACAATTTTTTAGGTGTTGTAATTAGGGATGGAAATTATTTTCAACATATCGATATATCGCAAGCCAAATATCAATCTAACACTAATATCGAAAGAAAAATATTGATCTATTGGGTAACTGATATATCTAATTGTAAATGATTTATCTTTTTACAACTAAGCACCAACTCTTATGTTTTGACCAAAAATACACTCATGTTTTGCTGTCACCATTTAGAATAGTCAAATGGCCAGTTACCACTGTATGGGTATGGGAGGGCGGGTGGGAAATGACCACTGTACGTGTATGGGAGGGTGGTTGGGCAATGACCACTGTACGTTTATGGGAGGGCGGGTGGGAAATTACCACTGTACGTGTATGGGAGGGTGGTTGGGCAATGACCACTGTACGTTTATGGGAGGGCGGGTGGGAAATGACCACTGTACGTGTATGGGAGGGTGGTTGGGCAATTACCACTGTACGTTTATGGGAGGGCGGGTGGGAAATGACCACTGTACGTGTATGGGAGGGTGGTTGGGCAATGACTACTGTACGTTTATGGTAGGGCGGGTGGGAAATTACCACTGTACGTGTATGGGAGGGTGGTTGGGCAATTACCACTGTACGTTTATGGGAGGGCGGGTGGGAAATGACCACTGTACGTGTATAGGAGGGTGGTTGGGCAATGACCACTGTACGTGTATGGGAGGGTGGTTGGGCAATTACCACTGTACGTTTATGGTAGGGCGGGTGGGAAATTACCACTGTACGTGTATGGGAGGGTGGTTGGGCAATGACCACTGTACGTTTATGGGAGGGCGGGTGGGAAATGACCACTGTACGTGTATGGGAGGGTGGTTGGGCAATTACCACTGTACATTTATGGGAGGGCGGGTGGGAAATGACCACTGTACGTGTATGGGAGGGTGGTTGGGCAATGACCACTGTACGTTTATGGGAGGGCGGGTGGGAAATGACCACTGTACGTGTATGGGAGGGTGGTTGGGCAATTACCACTGTACGTTTATGGTAGGGCGGGTGGGAAATTACCACTGTACGTGTATGGGAGGGTGGTTGGGCAATTACCACTGTACGTTTATGGGAGGGCGGGTGGGAAATGACCACTGTGCGTGTATGGGAGGGTGGTTGGGCAATGACCACTGTACGTTTATGGGAGGGCGGGTGGGAAATGACCACTGTACGTGTATGAGAGGGCGGGTGGGAAATTACCACTGTACGTGTAATTTCCCACCCGCCCACTCATACACGCACTGTGGTACTGTGATTTAGAATGATGTAAGTATCAAATAAATTTATCTACACAAAACAAGTTGTGTTATGTGACACTGAATGAAAAAAAAAATCAAAATAAGATTAACTACCGGTATATTTTTATTTACTATGTTAATTACAAAATAGTAATGTAAAAACATTGTTATTTTTGTTTTTCACATTTAAAAATGCCTTTATGGTTCTTTTAAAAAAAGAAATTAATATGTTTAATTTTTAAACACTAAAAATTAAACATATTAATTCATTAAGACATTCAAATTAGGCATCTTAGCGTCAGCGTTGTCAACTGACACAGAACTTTATTTACCTGTTCCACCCACTTGTCTACAATAAACTACATTTTAGTGTGTTAACCTTACTTAAGAAACTAAATAAATTATTTTATTATTTCAATGCATGTTTAGTAAGCATAAAAGGCAATTTAATTATGTTTTTTCCAATTGATGATTTTGAGGAAAGAGTCAAAATCATTATAAATTGATGTGAGATATCGGACCAAAATATTGATATGTCCGATATTATAAAAAATATCAATACTAATATATCGATATATTGAAACATCCCTAGTTGTAATGGAAAGTTTTGATTACTTAGCATATTTTAAAGTTTTATTTTAGTGTTTGTGATACACGCATTTAAAATCTCTCTGATTAAAAAATTACTTGAAAGACACCAACAAATTGGAAAACCAATATGCAATCAATATTATAAGCATATATTTGAGTTTTTGAAAGTTTAATTTAAAATGAGGTTTTTGGTTTGAAGGATTACCAGTGAAGGCCACTTGCTTAATTTGAAAAATTCACCATTGGTCTTATGGAGAATAGATTCATGGAGACCGGATGTCTCCAGAATATCCTTAATGTCCTAACTTAATTAGCCAACATTATCAAAAATAAAATAATGTAAAATCATAAGAAAACTTGTAAAAATATTAGGCTTAGCTAAGTTTTTAAGTAATTAGACTTACTTGAATAACTGATCTGAGTATGTTTAGTCAGCAATATATTGAACTGAGGAACAAATTTAATTTTCTAACAATACTGTGAGCATCCTTGCCCATTCTGCATCCTCACACGATTTACCATGAGCTTCATGTCTTCGGAATGTGTCATTTAGGAAATGTACTACTGAAAAAGTTGGAAAATAGATCTTAACAATTATAATGAATTAAAAGTATTGTAAACCTTATTTGCCTGTGTGTTTGAGATGGTTGCTGAAATGTAGGCTCTATCAGTTAATTAATAGAATAAAATTGAAAAAGACTGTTAGCAAAATTAGTTTTTTATTTTATTTTATAATAATAATTATTTGAAAGTATTCAATGTAGCATATCAATTTAATTATGTACAGTTAGCAAATTATTGTTAATATGTTACAGAATTTCAAAAAGAGACCATCCAGAGCCATCATTACAAGCAGGAGACAACCAAGTTTCCTGTTCCTCTTGGGGCAGTTTTTTGGCCAGGTTAAATAAAATTTAAATATAACGTAATACTTTTATAAGTTTTAATGTTATATAAAATAACTTCCATTGGATAATTTATGATATAATTAATAATAGTGTACACTATTCCTACACCATTATTATAGATGATTATTATTTTAAAGAATTATAGTTAAAGCATTGACTATAGAAAAAAATTGACTGTTTAGGCCAATGCATTTGCTCTTCTAGCGCACGTGTACTGCTGTCTAATGGTGATTGATTTTAAATAAGCCCATAATATTAGCTCAGCTATCAGTTACTATATCATGTGATGGAGAAAGAGACAGAGAGAGAGAGAGAGAGAGAGAGATAAAGATATATAGAGAGAGGGAGACTGCTGGCGCTATCTGTGACAACTGAACATGAACTTATTTCACCGAAGAGTAAAACCGGTTTCACGAGACCCATATGAATGGACAGCCTTCTCTTTTCTATAGCCAGTGTTTAAAGTAAAAAAAAATATTTCGTTAGGCGTAGAATTAGGATTAAAAAATGTATATCTACTCGTAATAGATTCTTGAATGATGTAAGCTATTTGTTACCTCAGCATTTAACAGAAAGGTTAAAATTAGATTGTTTTAATAATAACTCATAATCATATGATTAATATATCCAACAGTAGTAGAGGGTCTACTGTGTTGTATCCCTGGCAATTAATATATCCAACAGTAGTAGAGGGTCTGCTGTGTTGTATCCCTGACAATTAATATATCCAACAGTAGTAGAGGGTCTGCTGTGTTGTATCTCTGACAATTAATATATCCAACAGTAGTAGAGGGTCTGCTGTGTTGCTGTGTTGTATCTCTGACAATTAATATATCCAACAGTAGTAGAGGGTCTGCTGTGTTGTATCCCTGACAATTAATATATCCAACAGTAGTAGAGAGTCTGCTGTGTTGTATCCCTGACAATTAATATATCCAACAGTAGTAGAGGGTCTGCTGTGTTGTATCCCTGACAATTAATATATCCAACAGTAGTAGAGGGTCTGCTGTGTTGTATCCTTGACAATTAATATATCCAACAGTAGTAGAGGGTCTATTGTGTTATATCCCTGGCAATTAATATATCCAACAGTAGTAGAGGGTCTGCTGTGTTGTATCCCTGACAATTAATATATCCAACAGTAGTAGAGGGTCTGCTGTGTTGTATCCCTGGCAATTAATATATCCAACAGTAGTAGAGGGTCTGCTGTGTTGTATCCCTGGCAATTAATATATCCAACAGTAGTAGAGGGTCTGCTGTGTTGTATCCCTGACAATTAATATATCCAACAGTAGTAGAGGGTCTGCTATGTTGTATCCCTGGCAATTAATATATCCAACAGTAGTAGAGGGTCTGCTGTGTTGTATCCCTGGCAATTAATATATCCAACAGTAGTAGAGGGTCTGCTATGTTGTATCCCTGGCAATTAATATATCCAACAGTAGTAGAGGGTCTGCTGTGTTGTATCCCTGGCAATTAATATATCCAACAGTAGTAGAGGGTCTGCTGTGTTGTATCCCTGGCAATTAATATATCCAACAGTAGTAGAGGGTCTGCTATGTTGTATCCTTGACAATTAATATATCCAACAGTAGTAGAGGGTCTGCTTGTGTTGTATCCGTAGAGGGTCTGCTATGTTGTATCCCTGACAATTAATATATCCAACAGTAGTAGAGGGTCTGATGTGTTGTATCTCTGGCAATTAATATATCCAACAGTAGTAGAGGGTCTACTGTGTTGTATCCCTGGCAATTAATATATCCAACAGTAGTAGAGGGTCTGCTGTGTTGTATCTCTGGCAATTAATATATCCAACAATAGTAGAGGGTCTGCTGTGTTGTATCCCTGGCAATTAATATATCCAACAGTAGTAGAGGGTCTGCTGTGTTGTATCCCTGGCAATTAATATATCCAACAGTAGTATATGGTCTGCTGTGTTGTATCCCTGGCAAATAATATATCCAACAGTAGTAGAGGGTCTGCTGTGTTGTATCCCTGGTAATTAATATATCCAACAGTAGTAGAGGCTCTACTGTGTTGTATCCTTAGCAATTAAATTATAAAAGGCATTTTGAAAAAAAAAATACACTCCACAAATAATTCTTGGGAGCCAAGTGTTGTTGGCGATATATTCTTCTCTTAGTAGCTTTACAGAGTCCACTGGATGGATGCATGGACCTTACTGGAAAAATCTTTAGTGATCATGCTGGATAGTGGCAAGTGCTTGAATAATGACAGGGAAGAGAACAGAATGTTAAGAACAGAATGTTGGCTTGCCACCCAGCCAAAAGTAGACCAAACTGCTTGGTTTAGATTCTACATATACTAGTAGTCCCTTATTGAACTGGTTACTGGACTTTTAATAAAGTGCTAATAAAGAGCCCCTTTTAAGGGTCAATTGACTTGGGATGGTAACAAATACTACACTTGTTCATCTATAAACATTAGCAATATATATTTTCCCATATTCATAAAATTATCAACAACATTTATAATCTGCATATTTTACTTTTAATATTGCAGAATAATCAATAAAATTGATTATATTTTCAATGAAATAATATTTTTTTAGACACTACACATACTATATTCATTCAAAATGTTCATACAATGCATTCCATTAGAACAGCTGTCAATATTCATATTATAAAAATACACATTTTGTCAACAAATAATAAGCTTACAAATAAAAAACATGTTTCTACTTAAGTTATACATATTTTATGTTATTTAACTATCAAATATTCTAGGATTGAATAATATACTTAGTAAATGATCTTAGTTTTAAAGGTATTTTTGAATTAAGTTGTATTAAAGGTTTTTATGTTTTGAGGCAATTCATTGTAAACCATCAGATGCAAAAAATTTTTGACTCTTCCCAAATAAATGTAGGGGATAGTGTGGCATTTCAAAACTATCTTTTTTTTTTATATTATAGCTGCGTTAACATTACACCTAATCTGAAAGATAATTTTTATATTATGAATCCAAATTAAAGTTTCATTTATTAAAAGTCCTGTTAGGTTGGCCATTTTAAGAGTTCTAAATACAGTTTTTCAAGAGATCCTTTAATTTATTTTGTAATAGTTCTTTTCTAATTATTCTTGTCTGAAAAATAAATGCACACTCAAAGGTGGATGATCTCATAACTAAAAATTGATTCTACAACCATAATAAACAACTAATGCTTTTTATTCATATCACTGACACCAACATATCTCCCTCTCAAACATTGGTAAATGTGGTTTTTAGAAATGCACCATACTTTCAAAAATGTTAAACTCTTCATTATTCTGGTTTATCTCTATCATTTTAGGAATGAGAATTGATGTTAAAAGAAATTAAGGTAGCTTTTGCATAAAATTAACATTTATTAAGATTGTTTTGGTTAAGCAATTTTATTGTTAAGATTTCTTCTGAAACCCTGTATTATAACAGTTAAAAATATGGTTACACATATAGCTTAGCAATGAATGCTTTATTTTATTTTATCATTAGAAGACAGCGTAACGATGTGCCCAACAATAATTAATTTCTAATTTCCTATGTGTTTACTAGACAATTTCAGAGACTAATCGAGCAGTTGGGAATATCACCAGGATATTCAATGACCAGTTCACCACCACTACACCCTCACCTGATGTATGTATTACTCTTCTTTATGTAAAGTATTTGATCCCGTAAGGGAATCGGTCCTCAAAAAATATTTCAAGTTAAGAAGAAGATAAGATAGTTTGATTAGATTCATTTTACAACTTAAAGGGGGCATTAAATGTGAGTACATCCTAGTGAGCATGCTGACGGGCAAGCTTGTGGACTTGCTGATGGACCTATTACTCGTGAGGAATTGTTCATGGGCTTTGATAAATAATAAGAGGATAGTGCGATACAGTAAATATTCTGTCTTATAAACTAGTTGTGTTTTCCAAATAGTTCTTGTCAAAATATTCTTAACTTTTTACCCTTCATAAATAATATACACCTCTGTATAGTGAAGTTAGTACACTATTCTTTGGAATATGATTTAATTTTGTTCATTTTAATTTGAAAGCGTAATAGCTAAAGAAAAAAAAACCAATAAAATACAAAATTAATGAATGTCTTGGAAAACGTTAATTTCACACATTAAAAATTGTTCATGGAAAACGATAAAAATAGTTAAATAAAGCAAGCAAACAATACTATGTATTACAGCAAGTAATACAGGCCAAAAGCAATACAAGATGATAAACAGTGTGGTGGCGCTGGCTTGGAAAAGGAGACACGCATGCGCAGTACACTTTGTTGACATGGACAAGCTGACAGACCTATTACATGTGGGGACATGGTCATAGGAAAGTCCCAAAAATCAAACTGACTAAGTCAAACTCAGAGAGTAACAATGACTACACTCATTCATCTACACTCATCACACTCATTCACCCCTCATATTCACCATATCTCTATGAACGGCGTCTTAGAAATGAATAATGAATAATACGACCTTAAGGGCCAAGACAGAAAAATATCACAAATGTTAAAAATTACTTGGTCTCCGTAACACTAGCTTTAAAATATCTAATAATTGTCTATCACTAAAGTGTTTTTTATTGATACATTTAAAAGCTATTTTTGTTTATGTTGGTGTAAACAATGCATATTTTTAGGCTGGATTTAAAACCGTCTGTGTTTGTTATACATTATAAAAATACTATTAAAAAAAAGCAACGCCAAATATTTACTATGTCGCTTTTGATGAACTTGAAGTTTTGAGGGAATGCAGATGTTGTATCATACGGTAGTACTAAAAAAAGACTTTTCAAAATTCCATTCGAAATAAGCCTTTAAAAGAACTTTTTTCTCATAAGAACAATGTTACCAGTAGATTAAAATTAAATTTAAGTTGAAAGAAACAAAAACTCATAAACATCTAATTAACAAAAACAATAGTAAATATCTGCTTTAAATAGTTTTAAGGTAAGATGACTTCGAAATGCATTCACAGACTGCCAAAGGTGGAGTTGACAGGAGTTTAGTGAGTCAAGGGGTTGGTGAGTGGATGACGGATTTGGCACGCAATGTGTGCAGTGGTGTTAAATAGTATATCTTATTTAATTTATGATAAATAACCTGCAAATATAAGTTAGTTATAATTATATTTGATTGCTAGATAAAGTCATAGATTTATGAATAACAACATAAATTATATTTTAGTAAGTACAGGAGAGCCAAAAATATGACTAGTTTTTCTTTCAATCCATGAAAAGTATGAAAAAACAAAAATAGAGGTAATTTAACTTTAACTTTGTAATTTTTAAAGCTATAAAGAGTGGTTAGGTGTCTTTAAACACCCATTTATATCACACAGTTAAAACTATTTAAAATACATCATACGGATACATAATATAATGAAGTTTAGAGTACTATGTAAAAGGTGATTCTCGGAACAAAGCGTATCTTTTAATAATTTAAAACTACGCATGAAACTATTGTAACACTTTTAGTGGAAATATCCACAATCTTAGTTAGTAACCGACCAGACTGTGCTCTGATCCTAAACTTATATAATCATTCATCATTCATATCTTAAATACACACAAGCTGTGTTGGTGACTAAAATCTGAAAGTCGTTTTCATTGTTGACTCATAGTTACTATCATTTCCTATATTGAACATAGTTTTCCTCCTGTTCTTTAGTTTAAGGATTTGCACATTACAATAATTGAGCTTCTCCTGCTGAATTAAACTTCTTTTATACTTTTTATGATCACTCAAAACTTGAATAAATAGTTACAAATAGATATCACATGTAACATGAATGTTTGTCCAGTAGTGTGGTTAGTTAGTGAGGTCTGCACTACAGCTGGTTTAACTGCATTATATTACATGAAACTCTCCTATGCTCCAATTAGATACACAAAATTCAGCATTGGATGAACAATCTATCTGTATGTACAGTATATAAAATCAATGGTTCATTGCACTAAATCATAGAATATGGAGAACATTTATTAAAATATTCAGGTACAGACCAGCATGTGTAATATTCAGGTACAGACCAGCATGTGTAATATTCAGGTACAGACCAGCATGTGTAATATTCAGGTACAGACCAGCATGTGTAATATTCAGGTGCAGACCAGCATGTGTAATATTCAGGTACAGACCAGCATGTGTAATATTCAGGTACAGACCAGCATGTGTAATATTCAGGTACAGACCAGCATGTGTAATATTCAGGTACAGACCAGCATGTGTAATATTCAGGTACAGACCAGCATGTGTAATATCTTTGGATGTTCATTTTGTTTTAACTTCCTTCCCTACAGTAACTTTTTTGTTTTGAGAGTAATCATTTTAATATGATGATAATAGTTTTACTTAAAAATTGAAATAAAAATGTCAAACTTTGCATTTATGCCACATCAGTTTTGAAAATATTTCCAGTTTCAGTAAGTTTCTATAAAATATCATGCATTTAAGGTAACTGTTTAACAGACCGCCACCTTGGTGAATTTATAAAACTTGCAAGACTGAGGGTTAAAAATGTTTAGTTTTGTCACTGCTTAATATAATTAATTTCAACTGTATATATTTTTATTAGAGCATTTAACTATATACTCTAGGGCATGCCAGTGAAATTTGCCCCCCCCCTCTCTCAGTGAGCTTGGTTTGGTTATCCTACACCAACACACAAACGAATAATCAGAGTGTCTCTAGACTTTTGACTAACCCTGTATGTAACATTAATTGATGTCAAGATTTTTACTTTTAAAATGTCTAAGACAGTAAGTTTCTTATAACTCCATTCTTATATTCATTTTATGTGAAGGCGGTGATGGAAGATTCAAACTCAACAACAGAACAGCCACCTGCCCCAATCTCGAGGCAACAACTATTTACAATCCTTGGAAATAACTACAAAGGTCTCGTCAGATTGTTCAATCAAGAATGGTCAGCTGCTGTTCAGGTTTGTTCACAACTACCGCTAAGCATCATTTTTGTGTGTTAAATTCTGATAATATCAAACCCAGCGCATTTGTATATTTCAACACAAACTCAACGAAAATTTTTTAACTGCCTTCAAATATTTAAATGTACTTTCATACAAATCTAGAGTTCAAATAAAATAAAATAATTCATATTTTGAATACTAACAACTTTAAAATACTTAAAATAACAAACAAAAAGTTAAATTAAAAACTTAAAACAGATACTGCAGTGCACTTACACCAATTTGAATTACACGTAAATTGAGTTCAGAATAATGAACATAGATCATAACAGCCCCTTCCCAGCTAATTCACTATAATAGCAAATACATTAAGATATATAATCTGTAATGTCATGTAGTAAACATGTTTTTACAATGTTCAACATATTAGTAAACAACATTTTGGGAATGTTCAACTGACTGTTATTCCCTGATTAATTACAGAATGAAACAAACACACAGAAAAAACAGATCTAATTAGTAAACTATTTTGGGGCCACTGGTTCCTTACATAGTCACTAATGTTTAGAGAACTGGGGAAGGGACCAGTGGTTCTGAAAAATGTCACTGACTAGATTGGTTTTTGTGTCTGTGTTTCAATCTACAGTTTGCTCGTTTACCAGGTATGCTCCTTTTCATTCCTTTTATTTAACTGAAATGCTAGGCCAAATTCCCTAAAATTAACCTGTACCTGATTAATTGATTAATCAGTAATGCCAATAATTTGATATACAAAATCAAGGGTAATATACAGGTTCTATTTGACCACATGGGCCACTATTTCGACCAACTAAAGGAATTGATATGAAATATTGCATCCAACTGTAACTGTACATTTTTGATCCCAGAGAATTCAAGGAAATTATTTTCAAGATTGTCAGTTGCTTTCAAAGTTTACTTTGAGTGGGGGGAGGTCAGGTAATTTCCAAATAGCAACCTGTCTTGTAATACTTAATTTTTATATTGAAACTTTTTTATTACTCTTATCCCTAGGTGCAGAGTGGCTCAAAATGTAAAAAATGTTTTGAATTTAAAGTTTACATTGTTGACACATATGTTCATTGAAGCAATATTAAATTTTGATCCATTACTACTAACGACATGACCTTTCAGAAAATAACATAGGTAGAAAATAACTTCCCATTTTTCAAATGTGAAAAATTGTCAAATATTTAGAAAATGAAAACGGGTAAAAGTAAAACGCTTCAAATGGCAACCTAATTGTAATTTTGCATATCGAACTAATGGTCATTCAAATATGAACATATTTGTATTTGATGGTTTTGAAGTGGTGGACAAAAAGCAAGTTTTTAGTATGAAAATGGAGATAGGTAACAATTTTTTAACTTAAACCCATATCATATTGCAAATCAAATGAAATGTCCCTAAAAACAAAATATTTTTATATTTAAAACTTGCAATTATTTATAGGACGTCTCAAAAGGCATATAAAAATTAATTTTTTATAAATTTTTTAACTAAATTATTATTTTTGTTACTACAACTGGAAGAAATATTCTATTTCAATTTGTTTATTCAGTACAGGTACTGGACAGGTGGTCTGGTAGACCCTGTATATCTATTCTTTTACTTATATATTGACTCATTTGATACAAAAATCTACTTGGTTTTTTTGTTTTTTTTAAATCCCTTCTAGTACAGTTTTTAATACATTTAAAAAGTTGGTTTTAAATGGAATTATTATTAAGAAGGCGAATAGTTAAAAAATGACGCATAATTTAACAAAACTATATATTTTAACTATATTCTTTGTATAAATAACAACCTTGAAATCAGTGGCGTATATACACATTTTTTTCGGAGGGGGCCGATCTTGGTTAAGCAAGAATTACCAAGACACATTACCGGGGGGTCCGGGGGTACCCCCCCGGGAAATTCTTCAAAAAGTAAACTCATGGAGATGTCATTTTAAGCTATTCTAGCTCCTACAAAATTGGGATAATATTATGTTTTAAGTTAAAATGATATATGTTTATAATGTACACAATTACACCGATATCATTGTATATGTTTAGAAATATTAATACATTCAGACTAGCTTCCAGTTTGTAAAATAAATTAAGATCCAAGATGAGTGTATTGTTTTAGTTTTCAAACATATCAATCCCCGCCCATGATATGAGTTATAGGCCCTAACTATTTTTAAAGTTATATTTATATCTTTTTATTTTTATATTTATTTAGGGAAAAAGAAATCAGAATAAGACTAAAAAATAAATAAAAACAATAACACGTTAAAGAAATTTTACTTACATTTTGTAATATTAAATATTATGTCAGCTCTGAACAAAATCATAACATATTTACACTTTTGACTACTGTAAATCAATCAATAGTTCTGTCTTGCCACTTGCCGTCCCGAATGCATGGATCTGAAATCGCTGATGGCATGCAGTGAACTAAACTGCACTCATTTAAACAAATTGCTTTTTTTATACTAGAAATCAGTTAGCACGATAGCAGCTGGTATGCGCGATGAATAACAAATAAAAATGTGATGAACATTTTTTTTTATTTATGGATAAACAAATATTTATTTTTGTATATTTCGGGGGGGGGGGGGCTGAGGCCCCCTCGGCCCCCCCATATATACGCCACTGCTTGAAATCATGCTGATAATAATAGAGAAACTATTTGACAGTGCAGACTTACTCCAATCATAGAATCAAAGACCTTAAAAAATAAGTTATAAATGTTTTAATCTACCTTTGTTCCAGCAATCAAGTAAGAATATCGTCAGCTTCAGAAAAGAACTGCGAGAAGCTGTCAGGCCATTTTTATCACCAAATAGGAATAATACAAGAAATCAAACATAATTCAGTCATAGTTTTAATGTATAGACACCGCATAAGGATGTCAATGTTATGTTGAATGGCAAAACTGATTTTGATATGGAGGTTTTCTGAAAATATAAATATTTAGATAGTGTTTAGATACATCTGTCTAAAGCATCATAGTGGTTCGAATGTACAACTTCTCTCCCACATTTCGAAGTTTTAGGTTCAACAACTGTCTGGAGATTGAAAAGTAAACAAACAACTTTGTCAGCAACAATTTTAAATCTGGCAAAATATCGTAAAACAATTAAATTATGTTTAGGTTTTCACTGGTTACATAACTGAAATAATTTGAGGTTAGAAATTATAGTTGTTTTGAGGAGAATTACAGGAAATTATAAAAATTGTGGAAAATGAAACCTTGAGTCAAATCTAATATTGATATAAGGCACAACGCATTCTTCTAAGTTAATATAAGTTCATAACAAATATATAACATAAAACAATTAGTGACAGTAAAATTAGCTAATAAATGTTCTGGTACACTACTGAATCTATAATAGGGATATAAGATAAAAACTATGATAGAGACATAAGATAAATAATAAAACACCAAAGTTAAAAAGAAATCGTAACAGATGAAGAGTTCTGGGTTAAAACTGATCATTGTAGAAAAGCATATGGGACGTGTCTATCTCTTGCCATTCAACATCAACAGGACAATTTGGTCTCTTTTGTTCAGAAAAATCAAGTTGAACTTGGTTTATTTGATGTTAGTCAAATATATTTTAGAGTTAGTTTAAAATATAGTTTCGATTAAAATATTACCTATACAATATTCTGACAAACTGTATATTAATATGAAAATGTATTTTATATATTCATATAAAATAAGCCTCTGAGTTTAATAAATCAAAGAAACATGTACAACAAGGAGATATAAGAAACATGTACAACAAGGAGATATAAGAAACATGTACAACAAGGAGATATAAGAAACTTGTACAACAAGGAGATATAATCATGTAATATTTTATTACTGTTCATATAGACTTAATGGGATTTTTGCAATATTGTATTTTGCCATTTACAATACTTTATTAATGTACAAATGTATATAATACCTGTATTTAATATACTTGTTAAGTTCATATTTAAGACAATATTTAATATTTAAAATGTTTCATCTCTTAAATCATCGAATAAACATTTTTTCTTGTTTAATACATCAATTTTATTTTATTTTGTCTTGCTAATTATAAATGCTATTTTAGGTTAGGTTAAAGGACACTAAGCCAGGAATTTGGATCCTGGAGGAATTTGGATTGGATCTCCAATAATATTGGAGAGATAGGACATCAGCAAAATTATCTTAGAACACAAGTTCACTTACACCAGAGTAGTAGTAACATACACAAACGAATCACATAATCACACGAATTTTCAGTGCCAGTGGTACTGAACATTCGTGTGATTATGTGATTCTTTACTATATGTTACTACTACTCTGGTGTTAGTGAACTTGTCTTCTAAGGTAAGTTTGCTGCTGTCCTATCTCTCCAATATACTAATTATAAATACTGTGACCTGTAATATACTTGTTGGCTTTACAAGTTTAGGGAAATTATGAACTGGTTGAGTCTAACCAAACCCTTCTGCACATGCACAGGGCTGCAGAGTTGTTGAATGAAGGGAAAGCATTATTGAAGGATATGCTTTATAGTTGAGTCAGCACTGGTGGCGCAGTGCTGTAACCCAGCTACTTGGGGACAAAGTGTTTGAGAGATTGTAGCCACTGGTGGCGCAGTGCTGTAACCCAGCTACTTGGGGACAAAGTGTTTGGGAGATTGTAGGCGATAGGTTGGATGCTTGGTCCTCTTAATACCGACATGGCTTCCACTCAATAATTGCTATCAGCGTGGACACTACTAGAGAAGTCTGAGGTGTCCATTTTGGGTGGTAATCATTGCACGGATGTTGTGTGGGGGAGAAAACTGAGTACCAGGCTTGTCAATTAGCTGAAAATCAGACCAACACTACGTGGTTTGGATTCCACATAAAACTGTAGGTCCCTTAGTTGCCCTGACTGTTGGGCTATTTATAAATTGCCCTTTCTGAGGAACATTTGAACTCAGTTAGTAACTAGACTACACTTATCCTCACTTGTCCTACACTCATACTATCACTCATATTCACCTTAAAATACGCACAACGTTGTGTCAGCGTCTCATATGTAAGAATAAGAATACTCGTACTTCTGTCATCAAATTAGCCATTTATAAACGGTCACTTCTTCATTAATGTTTTTCGTTACTATGCTTTTGTAGTTTTTCTTATTTAATGTGGCTTAAGTATTGAGGGTGGGGAAACTCTAGCAAAAGGATCTGAAGCTAAATGGCTACTCGAACTAAGGGCTGCTATTTAGCCAAACTAGGATTGAATCTCAGTATAAGTATAAAGTTTAGTCTTAAATTTTAGCTCCCCTCCAACTTTGTCACAAACATTGAAATACATTAAGCATTGTCATTAGAGCAACACAACACTGGATTTCTTAGTTTTGGGTTTATAGTCGATAAGTGCATTCTCCTGAAAGTTGTGTTTAAGATACAGGACATTGAAAAAGTATGGCATCACCTTAATTTCTCTTGAATGAGTCCAGATAAACAATTGAGATTCAGCATATGGCTGTAAAATTTTTTCTAACTTTTTATGTTGTATGTATTTTTTTTAACCTAGAGGATGTTGTAAAAAGCGTTAATGAAAGGGTGATGAGTTGTTCAACATTTTAAAGCCTATTTTTTCTGAAAAAGACACAAGTTTCAAGTCAACAGAACCACTATATCAGAAATAGCGACTAGTTAACATTTCTTAGCACTAATATTTGAGTGGGATATAAGGGCTTTAAAGCCAAACACATAACACTGCAATGACTGCTGAAAGGTAGAATGAAACGTGCTGGATCTATGTGGCAGAGCAGTGGCAGTGATATACAGCTACCTCTGATACCACACTAGCGCCTGACTTCCCCAACTTGAAACTCCTCCCCACTAAAGTCTATAATTTACTTTAATTTTGGGGCTATGTACATTTTTAGTATATCTAAAATAAAAAAAAAAAATAAAAACCAAGGGTTGAATTAAATACATTTGAGGGTTAGTATGAAATGAGAAGCATTATCAGTATTATAATAAAGGTTATAACAGGTAAGACAGATTATAACCTTTGAGGTACACAAAAGGTACTTTATAACCTTTGAACATAAATGGTACAAGACAATAGGACACACTAGTGGAGGATTCTTGATGTACAACAAATGGTAGAGCAGTATTAGCTAAAAAATGTAACTCAAAATCCATGTGTTGGAGCCAAGTAATTGATTTGCATGTTTCAACATGAATGTAATATAAATTTGCGTTGCAGACATGTTGGAACATGAAAATCCAAAACCCTGACTTGACATACTGATTTAGGACTAAATCAAGGGGCCACCTTGAAAAAAATTATCAAATGCTTCAGCTAGAATGGATGTCAAATAGGCCAGGTTGTTTATGGTAATACCACGTATCTGAACTCAGTTTATAAAGATAGGGCTTCGATAGAGGATTTAATAAATAAAAAATATATTTTTCTGTAAATCTTTTTATTAATAAATAAAATTTAAAGTGTTTTAAAATAGAATATCAGTGATGACGAATACATTACAACTAAATACAATTTTAACCATATGCACTTTATGATCAAACTACCTACAAGCTACAAAAGAGAATGAAGTTAATTATGTTTCGATGTTCTATGTACTAAGATTTAAGGCATAGGATCAGCATTATAGACTTAGAAATAAATTGCAGTTCTCACTCATTGCTTTTAGTTATACTAGACGTAATAGAATATTTTTTATATTTACACTTCAAGAAACTACTTGTGTGAGGGGATGTAATGGCTTACTAGAATACATTAACCTCAGATTTACAAACTAATTAGTTCAATACAAAACAATCATGAAGATAAGTAAACATATGTTAAATGAAAATGTTGTAACCAAACAAGAAACATCTCATAGAATTTCATACATATATAATATAAACAAATTTTAGAAGCATTAACAATGTACTATATAATGAATTTACAATCTTTAATAGCTCTGGCACGATGGTTAGTATAATGTCCTATAGAAAAGATTATTTAATGCTCACACTGAAAGCCCATAAACAGATGTAACTAGTTTAAGATAAATAAAAGTTATAACTAATAAGTTTGGATATACTATATAGTTTTATAATACATCAATACATTCACATGTAAGGCTAAATTTGTTGATATTAATTAAGTTTTGTATAAACTGCGATAAAAAAAATGTATTTCTATTTTTAGTAAGGTTATCTAAAACTATACAGATGACCAATGTTTTCAAACAAAATTCCAAAATTAATCAATCCTGAACAAACTATACAAACATGTTTAATTGAGTTTCCCCATAAAAGCAATTAGTTAAAGTAAAATTAGAGAGATAAGTATCAGTGATATCTGCGAGCAGGATAATGCATTCCCGCACCAACGAAACTAAACCAAGACAATGATGGCTCAAAGTCCTACTACAGTAGTTACGATGACAATGCCTCTAGAATATTGAGTGATTAACTACCATTTTATCGAGAACTGTGGGAAAAAGGCACACATGAGTAGACATTTAATATCTTTATATTTGACAATCTCGTCAAATTGAAAAAATTCAAAGGTGAATTCAGTAATACATTCTGACAAAATTTTTATTCCTAATCATTAAAATAAATGTAAATTAAAAGTATTTGTGATTTATCTTAATTTGGTAATGATTGGGCTGGACGAAAATTATGTTTTTCTATTACTACTGTATGGCTTTAGATTGCACTCTAAATGACATTTTTCTCAGGAAGGACTGTGTGTACAAATTGTTTAACACCAAACACCCACCCCCACTAAAACATGACAGCTAGGGACCCACCCGCCCTCCTTAAAACATGACAGCTAGTGGCCCACCCACCCTCCCTCAAACACGACAACTAGTGTCCTCAATAAAACATGACGGCTAGTGGCCCACCCGCCCTCCCTTAATTCAGTGATACATAAAACTATGTATCACAACTCTTGTAATAGAATGACTAGGAAGTTCTGGAAAAAAATGTTTTTCAACCTAGTCGACATTGCAGTATTCAATTCCTATATTATTTATAAAGATAATACAGATAGGCCTATGGCTAGAAGGGACTTTATAATTGACATTGTAGAGTCTCTTGTGGAAACTGAGGAAGTCCAGCCAGCTCATGACACCAATTTACACAAATTGGAAAAATTACCTGGAAAAACCGAAAGAAAATGCATAATATGTTCATGGCCTAATAAACGTGACAGAACAACTTTTTACTGTCCAGGTTGCAATGTAGGTGTCCACAAGCATTGTTTTCACAAACTGGATCACTATTGGAGGCCCACTAGGGCTGGAAGAAAGAGAAAAGCTTCTGAAAGTGACTCAGACTAAACTTAGAGGATTTCCGAGTGTTGTATATAGCTGTATATATTTATTCTATAAATTTAAAATTAAAAATAAATTCTACATGACAGCTAGTGACCTACCCGGCCTCCCTAAAACATGACAGCTAGTGACCCACCCGCCCTCCCTAAAACATGACAGCTAATGACCCACCCACACTCCCTTAAAAAGTCGGTCTGGAGTACATGGTGTCGGTGGGTCAAGTCTGTCTGGAGTACGAGAAGTAGGTAGGTCAAGTCTGTCCAGAGTACGTGGTGTCGGTGGGTCAAGTCTGACTGGAGTACGTGATTTTGGTGGGTCAAGTCTGTCTGGAATACGTGAAGTAGGTGGGTCAAGTCTGTCCAGAGTATGTGGTGTCGGTGGGTCAAGTCTGACTGGAGTACGTGATGTTAGTGGATTCAGTCTGTCCGGAGTATGTGAAGTCGGTGGCTCAACCATATCTGGAGAACGTGAAGTCGGTGGCTCAAGTCTGTACGGAGTAAGTTATGTCGGAGGGTCAAGTCTATCCGGAGTACGTGGTGTCGGTATTATAAAGCTATGTTTGCTGATGGTTCTGTAGCTAAATATATCAAAGAAATTACATTTTCTGTGGGTTACAATAGACAAAGCCAGCACACAAATAAAGCACCCCTCATTGTCTGCATTAAAAATTTAACTTCCATGAGACTGTAGTGGTTTACTACTCTTTGCATAACATTACAGAGTTCATGAAAATTGTAAACAGAGCAATACTACAGTTCGGCTGCTTTGATTGTGACCTAATTAAGGAACCTGTGCGAGAGAGACAAAGCTAGACATTGAAGTGAGAGGGAACATAATTCTTCTCCCACCACTAAACTGATGTGCCACTTCAACATTTTGCTGTCATGGATACACAGTGGGAAGCTCCGCCTATTACATCATCGTGCTAGGTAATTATTGGCAGGGAACGTAGAGGGAACTGGAACCTAGTACAGCTGGAACATGGCATAAGGGGAAATGGACCTGAGATAAGAGTGAGGACAGCTGGTATAGTCAGTTTGTTGTCATTACTCATTTATATTGAGGTTATATTACAACTTGATTTACAATATTATTCTGTTTCAAAAATAAATATTATTTGATATACTTATAATGTGATTTAAATAATCAGTGACTTACCTTAAAACTGAAATAATATTGATCACTACTTTCATTAATGTTTTATTTACATATTACATGATATGCAATTTTAAAATGTGTCCTTTGCTAACTGTATAAGTCGTGATAGATCGAGCAAGAATGTTATATTCAATTTTAACAAGATTTATAATAACTACATAAATGAAAATAAAAAAGATTATGTATATATTACATCGACTTTTATAATTAAAGCAATTTTCACTATTACCTTTGACATATTCTACAAACAAAAGTAGTGAAGGAGATGAAGTGCCGCGTGCATCGTAACCCACCACAACTTCACAAGCTGATTCTATCCGTTGTCTCCACTACCAACACTGCCCCACATGCCAACTAAAGACGGAGTGGTGGAACACTTCCCATCTGCTGCTTGAACCCCTACATAAGCTAAATATTCCACGCAGGTCGCTTTCAACCCGGCCTAATTATAGTATTGATTTTTAAAGGCTTAATTTTTAAGCTAAGGAAGCATTAACAAATATTTTTAATAACTGTTATATGTCTAAATAAATAAAAAATATTTGTATCTATTCATTGTTAAGAACTGTATTAATGTTGAATATTTCCATGTGTCTTGCAGAAGAGATTCCTTAATTAGCATTACTCAATTTCCGTCTGTCTCCAATACTTCCTTTGCCCACTTTTTGTAACAGGAAAAAAAATTAATATTTTTTCATTGAAATGCTATACAGTTTGAGAAGATTTTTTTGAATATGTCTGAGAGCTGCCCCCAAGATCCCATCTATTGCCATGTTATTCTTATGATCAAAAGATGGCTCTGATATCATTTGTACAGTATTTTGTTTATCGTTTAATATTAGTTCTTGAAAAAAAATTACTAAATTACAGAACAATTGCAACTGAATATTTTTCATAATTAATGTGTTTCGTCCGTTGGCAACAATTATTCACTGTAAGGTTAAATTCTTTAAAATAAATATGATTCTGTTGTAACTGAACATTTCAACAGTTCATTGTTTTGTAGGGCATGCTGAAAAAATTTTTATAAATTTATATTTTTATCCATTTACTCTAGCAAAGCACTGGTATTTAGCTCATAAATAAATAATTATTAGTAAATTACTTTTTTTTAGTAAATACAAGACACAGCCGTTTTCTTATAGTTAAAACACAATACAAATATCTGGGTGGTGGCATTAAAATAATTTTAGTTACAGTTATCTCAATTACAATTTAGCAAAATGCTCAGAACATTGTAAACATAGATCAAACACTTGCCAACGAGACAAGGAAGTCTTACATGCATACCTTTTATTATCCTCTTACTTGTACAGGAATATATTTTACAATTACCAGCTAACTATATTAAGTACATGTGATTCCTTCTTTAGCATATTTTTAACTTCTGTATCAAAACAGGATAAAATTGTAAGTTAAATAAAATTACTTCACATAATAAGTGATCTTAAGAAGTAATATTAAGAATAACGAGTAATCACTGTTTTTTTTTTCATTTTATAATAAAAGCAAACTATTGTTTCTGCTTAATAAAACAGTACATGATAAATTAAAAAAAGTTATGTACTTTGTAAATAATATTGATTTTAAGAACAATCAATGGCTCAGGATCCAAAAACCGTTTTTTCCTACTGAAATATATCTGTTGGTAGGAAAATGACGCAAGACTTATCACTAACACTTTCTTAAAATTTATTCTAATAAGTCATCACATAACTCACACAAAACATGTTTAATAAATATAGAATAGCAATATAGATAGTTATAAAATAGTATCTACAGAAATATGTACACAATGGTAACAATCGATAAAATCAACCTTCCATACAACTTAAGACTATGGTACCATACAAAATTAAGAAAAGAAGCAACTTCAAACTCTTGTGCCAATTTAAAATATTCAGATTACAACATGTATATCACAATATAGGCAATATCAAGAAAGCGTAGCTGATTACCCTAAAAAACAACACTTTTAGAAGCACCAAATGATGTAAATAAACAAGTTTTTCAATTAGTTTCTTTCTTCAGCAGAAATTGTTATATGATCTTAAGCTTGCCAAAAATTAGGCTATACAATCTGTCAATGAAAACATGAGTTTTTATGTACTAATAATAAGTGAAAATGTAAACCGGTGATCAAGTTTAAATGGTTATAATTGAGTTAATCCTGAAATTCGCCAAATCCAATTTTCTTTAGACGAACATCCAAAACACTTCACAATCATTAAGTTTGAGGAAAGAAAATAGTACAGATCTAGCTTCAACTTTATATATGTGAGGGAATATAATTCTGTGTTCCCTATATTTTTTTTTTATAATTCTAAATGTAGAATAGTATTTAATTAATGTTTAAAAGTGAATTTTATGCTCCATTTTGGATTAACGTAACGTTTCACATTTACATAAGTTAGTTTCAAATTTCTAAAATTAATCAACATTTTTTTTAAATCTGAGATTTATGTGGACTTATATGACAATTATGTGGTTTAAGAAAAAATTATTAATCTATGTAGACAAAAATACTATTCATAGTTCTACACAAATTCTTTATTCTTAAGTAGTTTTATTAAGGTAAATAAAAAACATTCCCTTATAGTATTTTATGGTTTATTCAATTATTTTATAATAAACTTCCAAAATATGAAATGTATTGGCCAAACTTCGAAAGCCAGTATTAATCAGAAAGTAGCTTTGAAAAGTAATACAATTTTGGCATAGAAAATTGATAAATATTAGTTGATTTATACATATGAAACTTAACGGTTTTTTTATACAACTAAATTCTGTTATTCTTAATATTTTCTCCTTTAACTGTTGAATTTCTTCTGTATATAGCTTGACCTCCACCTTAACGTGTCTTTTTCAACTTAATATTTTCTTCAGCATATTTTTCAGCAGTGCTGAATAAGCTATTAATCTTTTCTTCACATTGTGTGTGATACAGACAAGTTACATTCATCATGTCTTGTAATTCTTTCTCCAACACTATGATACGGTTTTATCCCTGGACATGAACATTCATTGATTTTTCTACAGAAAGGACTTTCTTGAGAGTTTTTTCTATATTTGCACTCAGAGTGATCATTTTTCTTTTCCTTGTTCAAAATTGTACTGTTCAACAAGGTAATTTCACTATGGATATGTTCTTTGAACAACTGAAGAACATTGTTCTCATTTTTCAATATTTATCTTCGTTTTGTAATTTTATTAACTGTCCTTCTCCAGAATGAGCCAATTGAAGTTGGTCAGTTATAAGATAAGAAATGTTTTTTATCGCATTCCATATAATTTATTTCATAATCATAATCTTTCATCTTTTGTTTTTGTTCAAGCTTCACAGATATTAGATTAACTGAACAAGAATGGTGTAGTTATTTGCTAGCATTAGTTAAAATCAGAAAACTGGTTTAGCTATCATAATAATTTTCAGAAACCAAAACTCCCAAAGATCTTTATTCTTTTTACTACACAATGATTTAAAGTGGATAACTAACTACAATAGAAAAGTTATATCTTTTTTTGTATGCTGGGCAATTTTCACTGGTGAAAGACTATCACCTCAGTGATTACATTTCAACTTGGATTGCATTTTTTTCTGAGAAACATTTGTAGATTTCTAATTTAGTGTAAGAGCTTCCATATCTGGAACAGTTGTCCTATATTTTATAAAAATTTTACAAATACTTAAATTTTATTTTACTAATTGCTTTTGTTAAAGTTAAACAGCTACCATTTGTAATTATTCAGAAAGATTCCAATCTCCAGATCCCTAACTCCAATTACACTTGACAAAATCTATCTGACCCTGACAACATTGTTGAATCAGTTATTTGTCTCCTTTAGTATCATGATGGCGGGTTGAAGTTACTGATATTTAAAGATACTGACTATGGGTCACTTTATTTTTTTTTATTTTATATTTTTTTTTATATATATTAATATTACTAAAATTGATACACTAGGTGGTTTAAAGGTGAAAGCTTGCTTTTCAAGTAATTTCTGATAACTGGATTTTTAATAAAATTAGGGTTATGAAAGTCAGGTACTTACCGTATCACTTTACACACAAGATCACCCATTACAAAGCTAGGTCCAGACTATGCATCTAATCCTGAACAGGGACGAGATGCAGGATTGGGTGCATAGTATGGACTTAGCTTTGTGATGGATGATCTTTAAGTTTTTATACATTTATTTTTTAAAGTTATTTATATACTGCTTTCATTAATAACATATTTACACAAGTATTTGGTCTTAAGATGCAATTTCAGCTTAAACCTAGTAGCTGTAAAGTGGCCATAAGATATATAGGGTGTCCAGATTGACACTCTGTATTTTATGGGAGTGTTTGTCAGGTCAAATAGTGCAACAAAAATATCTCAATGAATTTACTGTCTCACAGTCTGTAAATAATATATTGAAGATAAAATATTGAAATTCATTATGAAATTTGATCTTAGAAAGAATCAACTAATAAATATTGTATTTCTAAGACAATTTGTTTCAAATGACTGTCTAAAGATTAAAATTTGAATATCTAAGACTGTATATTTCACACAAAAATTAGACATATTATGGTGTATTTTATAAAAACTCCAACAATATATCAATTGTAAAGATTTAGTTGAAAATGAAGGAGAAAACTAAAATTGTGTGACCGAAAGTAAGGCTATACCAAATAATCTTCACAGTAATTAGTTACCTTGTTAGTCTTCATTTTTGTCATACAATTTTAGTTTTCTCTGTTATTTTTCACTGAATATTTATGGACATACGTCGTGGGGGGTGGAAACGGCACTAAAGTAGGGGATTGCTTATCAGGGCGAATACCAGTGGGGACTTGTCCCTGGTACCTCCAAGGTTGCTGGTCCGGTCTGATGAGAACCCTGAAACAGTGACGGCTAACGGAGCTCTGGTGAAACAGCTGCGTCAGGCCTAGCAAGCCGGTAGCGAAGAGAAATTGCTTTCAAAAACAAAGCCAAGCCTCGGAAGGACGGATCAAACGGTAAAGACTGGAAACGAAACAAACTGAGATTCGGTACGCTGAATATACTGACGCTGACGGGTAAGGTGGAGGAATTGGTGGATGTGATGAGGAGGAGAGTGGACCTGATGGGACTGAGCGAAACAAAATGGAGGGGAAGTGGGGAGAAAGACTTGAGAGACGGAGCGAGATTATTCTGGAGTGGATGCGAGAATAGAATGATTAACGGTGTAGCGGTGGTGGTTAGCAGGAGGTTGAGGGATATGGTTGAGAAAGTGGAGAGAATATCAGACAGACTCATTTTACTGACATTAAAGATTGAAGAGCAGCAATTAAAAGTTGCACAAGTATATGCACCACAGACAGGGAATACACAAGAAGAAAAGAGTGAGTTTGAGGAACAACTGCAGGACAACTTGATAGGGGTAAACATAGTCATGGGAGACTTAAACGCACAGGTGGGCAGCGATAGGAT
Organism: Stictocephala bisonia; assembly: GCA_035578905.1. NCBI lineage: Eukaryota > Metazoa > Arthropoda > Insecta > Hemiptera > Membracidae > Stictocephala > Stictocephala bisonia. The sequence continues at coordinate 3,149,243 of JAQJVL010000040.1, forward strand.
GGGCTATGAAGATGTGTTGGGTAGTTTTGGGTATGGAAACAGGAATGAAGAAGGACGTAGACTCCTGGACTTGTGCCAGAGAAATGGATTGGCAATAGGAAACAGTAGGTTTAAGAAGAGGACGAGTCATGTTATTACACGGTACAGTTGGGATTTGACGACTGGAAGCGTCATTGATTATGTCCTTGTAGACAGGAGTTGGGGAGAAAGGTTGATGGACATTAAAGTTATTCCAAGTGCAGCCTTGGATGGGGATCATAGGCTGTTGGTGGGAGTTTTCCGAGTTGCAATTAAGGAAATGAGAGTTCAAAAAACTATTAAACGGATAAAAGTGTGGGAATTACAGGATAGAGAGAAGTTGGAACAATATAAGTCGGCAGTTGCGAAGAAAATACCCAAGACGGAAGGGGGGGAAATAGATACAGAATGGGAACTTTTTAGGAATACTTTAGTTGATACGGCAGGAGAGATATGTGGGAAGACGGCAGAGAGGCGGAAGGAGAGAGAGACATCATGGTGGAATGAGTCAACTAAAAAAGCGGTGAGAGAGAAAAATAAAGCCTGGAGAGTGTGGTGTGAAACTAGAAGTGATGAAGACAAGGAAAGATATCGCACGAAAAAAAGGGAGTGTAGGAGAATTGTCCAAGAAGAGAGGGATAAGGCATGGAATGTATTTACAGAAAAGTTGGAAGAAGAGGTAAGTGGAAATAAGAAGATGCTATACAAAATGATGAGGAACAAGAAAAGAAATACAGAGGGTGTGAGAAAAATGGAAACAGAAAATGGAGATGTAGTTGAGGATGAAAATGGCCTAAAGGAATTGTGGAGAAATCATTTCGATTCAATGTTGAATATGGGAACAGGACAGGGAGATGGAGAAGTAACAAACAAAGAAGAACTTAGCAAAATGGAGAGGGTAACATGGAAGGAGTTAGAGGAAGCTGTTAAGAGTATGAAGAAAGGAAAGTCACCAGGTCCAGATGGAGTAACAGTGGAGATGATTACATGTCTGGGCCCAGTCGGGATGCAATGGTTGATGAGACTTCTTACAAGTGCATGGAATAGTATAAAGGTTCCGGATGACTGGGGAAAGAGCGATATCATTGCGTTACATAAGAAAGGGAGTAAGAAAATATGCAATAATTATAGAGGTATATCCTTATTGAGCCATACAATGAAGATTTTTGAAAGGATAATTCTCAATAGGATAAAGGTTGGGATAGAAAAAGCTCTTAGTGAGGAGCAGCATGGCTTCAGACCGGGAAGGAGCACAGTTGATCTCGTCTTCGCCACTAGACAACTCATGGAGAAGCATTGGGAGTTCAATAAAAGACTGGTAATGGTTTTTATTGATATAAAGAAAGCTTATGACAGTGTTAAAAGAACAAAGGTGTGGGAGAGCTTGAGAGAGATTGGGATAGGAAATACATATATTGAGTGGATAAAGGAGCTGTATAGGGTGAATAAGAGCAGAGTGAGAACAATAGTGGGCGAGACGGAATGGTTTGATGTAAGGAGAGGTTTGAAACAGGGTAGTGTGTTATCGCCGGCACTGTTTAACGTTGTGATGGAAATAACTTTGAGGAAGGTGAAATTATTGGTTAAAAGTGACGTCAATGTTATGATATTTGCAGATGACATTGTAATTTGGGGGGAAGATGAAGAGGAAATACAACGACAGCTGAATTGCTGGAACGATCAGATGAAGAGGAGGGGGTTATATATAAGCACTGAGAAAAGCGAAGTAATGGTGGTGGGGAGAGATGCTAATCTAAGACAAAACATAACCGTTGAAAGGAAACCATTGCAATTGGTTAACCACTTCACTTACTTGGGGACAGTAATGACGAGTGACGGCAGGCTTGATAGAGAGATTACTGCTAGATTGGAGAAGGGGGCACGTTTTTACCGAAGTGTTAAACACCTGTTGTGGGATAGGAAAGTGCCAAGGACTGCTAAAACCGTCATGTACAAAACGTATTATAGGCCCGCTCTCACGTATGCAGCAGAGACGTGGAAAATGACAGAGAAAGAGTGGAGTAGAATACAGGCGGGTGAGATGGCTTTCCTGAGGGCAATTAAAGGAAGAAGTAGGCGTGACAGAATCCGGAATGAGGAGATAAGGGAAGGTTTGGTCAATGAAAGCTTAAGGGTGAGAATAGAAAGATCTAGGATCAAATGGCTTGGACACGTGAAAAGGATGGATGCGTCTAGAGTGCCAAGGAGAATGGAAGAATTGGCCATTGTTGGTAGAAGACCAAGAGGACGACCGAGAGTGAGATGGAAAGATGATGTGATTGGGGACATAGGAAGGAGAGGAGCACAATGGAACACGATTTGCGAGGAGAAGCTGTGGGAAGACAGAAGTAGATGGAGGAGGCTGGCTGATACCCCGACCCAGGACTAATCTGGAACGGGAACGGATATGGATGGATGGATTTATGGACATATCTTAACATTTTTTTGTAAAAGAGTCTTAACATTTTATATCATTAACTTTTTAAATTTTTAGGTAGTTCTGATTTGAAGCAAACAATCTTAGGCATAAATTATATGTTTCAGAACAATGTGTGTTTCTAAGATACAATTTTGCACTGGATTTCAGTATTGTATCACAAACTGTTTTTAGGATATTTAGAGTTTTGTAAAAATCTCTTAAGATGCATACATAAAAAGTATCAAGATAGGACACATATTATGTTGTATATTTGTTTCATTTGATCAAACAAACAATCCCATAAGATATGGGACAGTCACAGCTGGACAAACTATATATACACATATGGTATGTTAATTATATCACTCTCAACAATAATCAACATTCCATTTTAGTATGCTTGGTACTACTTAAACAAATATGTATTGAGAATAACTTTTTATAGAATTTTCATAAATGAATGTAAAATTGTAGCCAAGTATCTTTAAATTTGGTACGTTCTCTCTTGTGTTTATTATGAAAAACACCTGTATACATTTTTGATAATACATTTACGTTTATTACTTATATAAATGTTTTCATAGATAGATTGCACCTAGAAAAAAATGAAAATTTTACACAACCTGGTTGTCTAAAAGCATCTAACGTCTTTTGTATTTAACAAGCATTATGGTCCCTCAGCAATAAAAAACTTTTAGAACTATAGGTTTGGTCAATTTCGGCGAGTTTCACACAATTCCATGGTTTTAGTTATATTCTGTCCGACTTCTTATTTCAAATAAGCTATAACAGAGAAATCATAGAGTATTTCAAATAAACATTCATTATTTTTGCAAAATCTAGTCTAAGTAGATACCACTACTTTCGTCTGGCACGTACAAAGCAATAACTGATTCTATCTTCTATGCTAAATGGTAGCTACATTCTAGGAACAGTAGGAAGAATGAAGGAGGGGTAGAACAAGCCTTGTCCACTAGGACTTACAGCTAACTAAGTTGTGCAAGATATGTTATATTGCTCCCACCCCGCTGCTTATGAGTGTCTGAAAACTGCTTTCCTTCCTATAATGCCATATTCCTTTAATACCATATTGATTATATTAAAAACTTATTCGAGGAATAACTCTTAAAGCAGTTATTGGAGTGAAAGAGATTGATAATAATAAAACTACTATTTTGTTTTGTTTAAGTGTCCATATAACTAACAAGCCATTTTTACTTCAAGTATTCATTTACACTCTAAATTTAGCATTAATAGTTTTAACCCTTTCAACGCTGACAACCGGTTTGTCAGATATGTTTTGTAAGTGATTCTAAGTTTTATTTGACCATCTCGTTGTTATGTGTGTTACAGTATTGACTCTGTATAAGACAGGTTATATTCTATTGCTGGTATTATAGCCTGTCATGACTGGATTGTTGCAGTTGTGTCGATACCCACCATATCCAATTGTCCAGACCCAACTATTTGTCCCTGTAATGACCGACGTAATGAAAGAACACTACTGCACTTCTCCATGACTCCACACTGTTACTTTTATCATGATAAATATGCACAGAGACAAAAACGAAGCAAAAAACTAACTGTCAAATTCAAAAAGCAATCAACAAAATCAATGTGTCCTACTTATCTTGTGACACCCAATCGCTGGACTGTCAGGTTGACAATCCTACTACGTGCCAGTCTCAGCCTTGAAAGGGTTAACAAGCACACTAATAAAATCTCTTACAATATGCTTTGAATTTGTAGCCACATGCTGCATTTGTGAGTTACATATGCTTTTACTTAACAACATTTTTATGGAATAATTGAAATTACTACTAAAAGTGTGTTGCTCTTTGAAACTTTCTTAGTTTAGTGAGCTATTTTGTCTACCATCAGAATACAATAAACGTAAAATTTTGAAAATAAGCAGATATAATAATATTAATGTATAATATTATTTACAGCAATAAATTACATAATTTTTAACACGAAACAAGTTAGTTTTAATATGACTAGTAAACAAAAGACTTCAAGCTTAATAGTTTTGTTACTTCAGCTGACTATGAGCACCAGTCGTTCAGCCATACAGTTGTATCAGCTGATATGATGCAGCTGACTGTGGAACTGATATTTAGCTGATTAAACATAACAGCTGATATATGCCCCAATCAACTTAAAAATGGACTTTGAATTTACCTATGATTTGAAATTTACAATTAAAAAATTATTTTTATTATTGATGTAGTATTCAAGATTGTAAAGATAGTGTACATTATTTAGCTATTTTTATACCAATTAAATACAAGTATTGTCAATATGAAGTCTTCACCAAATAAATATTTGTTTGATGACTGTAAACGCTGCCATTTAGAACGCCAGTACTCCTCAAAGATTAAATATTTTATGATGATTTACTTGCTTACAAGTCGAACAGTGCAACTTAATAAAGAATTAAACAATTTGAATAAAACAAATTTTATATACTTGTGATGTTTTTCTCTGACAAACTATCTGGTATGGAGTAAATAATTAATGAAATTGGAAAGAACGGCAAAGAAAAGGTTCACTCTAGTTTTTGACAGAATACATTTGCTCATAAACAGAAATAAAAATCCTTTACATCCACATTTGACCATCAAAACAACCATTCGTATCAATAAAGAAAAAATATTATTAATACCATGCTATTAAAATAAAAAAATGGTATTTTAGGGCAAACTGGGGAAAGCAGTTTTCAAATTTTTTAACACTATAAAATAATGAAATATTCAAATGACAAAATTATTATCATTGTTATTATCAATATTATGAAATAAACACTATATACAACAGTTGAGTATTCTGCACAGCAGACATAGAATAGGCACCAAAGTATACTGTTTGAGAATTCTAATTGCCGTACTGGTGAACGTTTACAGACTCTGAAGGAACCAAAACTAACTCTACAACCAGATCTGGGAAGTAAAATATTAAACCATCAAAAATTGCTCATAGATTATACATGAAGATTTAATAAATAAATGTAAAGAATTGATTAAACATGAATTCATTAATAAAACTTGTCACAATCACTTGGAAGTTCAGTTATAACTAACAACTGTAGTAAAAACAGCTGACATTCCACAAATATATAAGAATTAAGAAATATACTGCAGAAAAACTAATTTGCATAAATTATTTATATTATGTTATTCGAAAAAATATAGGTAACTATAACAAAATTAAATAGAAAATGTCTTCATAGTTTTTAACCCATTACAACATGCACATTGGGAACAATAATTAGTAACTATTTGATACCACTTACTTCCACATGTTCCTCAATTAAATTTCTTTAAAATAAAATAATAAAATTCATAAATATTAAGACAACTTACTCAGAGATAAATTTAAAACAATTTATATACAAAAACAACTTCATATTTCAGTAAAAATATAAATGTGCAATCTTTAATTTAAAGTACACTTAAGTACCTCTTAAAATGTATAATATAGAACAAAATATTGAATAAGAAGTAAATATTTATTTTTGGGGAAATACTGAGGATCATTTGTTTAAAATATTGATATAAATGATTCTGCATGTATAATAAATGTTAAACATGCATTGACAAATCTTACAAGTCTTATTTTGTAGGTAAACACTGCAAATGCCAACTTAACTCTGTAAGTAAGCATCAGTTTAATTGTTGTTAAATACTCTGTTTCACGATACAGATTTAGTTTGAGACTTCCTTTAGGTAATTTGTATATAGTTACAAAGATATCAACGTATGTATTTTGGAACTTTCATAACATTACTCATTAAAAAACGTTTATTGTAATCCTAAAGATTAATGTTAACATAAAATACATAAATAAAAGGATAATTGATAAAAAATTCAGTATTATAAGGATAAATACTGAAAGAAAAGTAATAAACTCTACAAGAAAATTGAAAATACTGTTCTCTACAAGTAGATGGAGAAGAGGGAAACCAATCTATATATGTAGGAATTTCTACGCTACTAACAACATACAGTAGAAGGCCCACCATACTGATCACCTTGTACGGCTAATGAGAATTCTCAAATATCTATAGAGATGAAGCATGATGAAATATATTTGGACCCTACGGAAATATCAAAAATGCACTACGGTAAAATATTATTTTAATATTATATACTAACAATTACTGAATTAAGAGTTTTGTTTTTCAAAACAAGGACAGTTTAAGACTATTTTTGAGGAGATTGAAAAACATTATACAATTTTTAATGATAAGCATTATTATGTCATATCTTACAAAAATAAAAACAAGATAAAACTTAATTTAACTTCATTTAATTGCTACATATAATATGAAGTATAGTCAAAAAGTTCCCGGAATCGGTTGAAATAGATTTATTGGACAAAGATACAAACTTACATTCCTATTTCCCTTCAAAATACTCTCCTACTACAGAGATACACTTGTCCCTACAATCATACAGATGTTCAAAACATTTTGGACAATTAATTTTTAAAATTTATTTCAGTACTTTTTTGCATTTTTCCTGACAGCTTTAGCATCTGGAAATTGATTTCCTTTTATCAATGTTTTCACCGTGTGAACAGGAAGAAATCGGCTGGCATGAGGTCAAACGATTGGGGAGGATGTTCTATCATGGTAACTCAGTGCCTGACCAGGTAGTTACATACTAACGAGAATCGATGTGCAAGGGTATTGTCACGCAGAAAAATCTGATTGTTTTCTGCTCATTTTTTAGGCTGTTTCCTAATGGCATCTCGTAAGCGCCTAAGAACTTTTGTGTGGTTAAATTTACCTCATATGCAATATCATCAATCGTTATTCTTCTGTTTGCATGGACAGTTTGCTGAACTCGCTCAATGTTGTCATCTGTGGTTGCAGTCGAAAGGTGTCCACTACTAGAGTCATCTTCAATATTAATGCGACTTTCACATAAACGTTTGTGCCATTCGTAAAGTTGGCTTTTCTTCGTCACTTCAACTCTGTACCCTTGAATTAGTATTTTAGGTGTCTAAGAAGAAGACTTTTGAAGTAAAACTCACATTTAATGTTTTTTAGCTGTTCTTTAAATCAATTTTCAAAAAGCGACAATGTAAACACGCAAAAAGCACTCTCCACGGGGGAACAATAACGGCTGAGCAATACTCACAATCCCTTCTTCAGGAGTAGTACTAGCTGTTAGACAACTAAATTCCCACCGGCAACCACGCTGTGTGTCTCTGGACATAGATTCCGGGAGCTCTTTAAATGTACTCGTATAGTATGGGGTAAGCAACATATTTTGGTCAAAGCTGTAATTTAAAAATATTTAACACAGTTTTGTACATTAAAACTAACTAAAATACAGAACAAGTAATTTTTCATGTTTCTATGACCTAAAAACAATTAAATAAGTTTATTGCTTAAACTGTCCTCCTTCTGAAGTTTTTTTTTTTTTTTTAGTTTAATTTGAAACCACCGACCAAATTATATTATCTTCATAGTCAATACTACTTACTTACAATATATTACTATGCTTTAGTACACTGAGAAATTTCTGCTATATACTAGTGGAATGTCAATAGCAAATATGAGAAAAATAGTTATCAAATGCTTTGGAAAATAAAATTTGTTTTAGTAATAAATATTTGTACAGGATATTTGTGTTAATTAGCTTAGTCAAACTTACAGATATTTGAAAATGTTGCTAAAGTTTGCCCCAAAAAGATTCTGTTCTAATAATTGTCATTAAAAATATAATATTGTTTCATTTCCAATATGCTAAGAAATTTCAAATACTAACAATCTAATTGGAGCAATACCTTTTCAAATGCTTTTAATTGTATATTCTGAATATGATATAAAGAAAAATATCTAAATTTAGCAAGACCAACATTGTATGATCAGAAATTATTTACTGACATCAGCTGATTAACCAACAAAGATTTATTTAGAAGACAGTTTTACACTTTTAATTACATACCTTCAAGGAATTAACTATCCCTTATTTGAGAAAACAGACAAATGAGGGAAACAGAGAAGTAAGTATATAAACAGTAGATTAAAAATACATTAACTGTTGGACTCATTAAAAGAAAACAACAATAAATGTAAAATACAATGAATAAGAGTATAAAATTAAACTCATCAATTCCTTTATGTGCATTTGCAGGTTATTTTTAATTTAATTATTGGATAATAGTAATATTAGAGTAGGTGAAATATTAACCGAACCGCTAATGGTTCATTAGCGTGAGAAATCCATAGCATTTAGATCCTAAAACAAGTCGTCAAGTACCTAAAACACACGAAGAGCGATTCTCAAATTAATTAAGTAATCAGAGGCTTAACTGGTGTGCAAAGCAAGCAGCCACAGGTGATCTCGTGCAATCTTAGAAATAAAGCACAAAGAATTTTAAGGGTGCGACATTTTTAAACTCTCTTTAAGACAAAATAATTACAATACAGTTTCATAAATGAAAATAATTCAGTGGTTATAGTTTTTTAAGGAACATAATGAAAATGCTCAACCACTAATAAAGATACTTTGTTGAATTGACCTAATTTATGGAATAAAAATACTACAAAAGGTTATGTACAGTACAATTTTTATAAGAGTAGACTGCAGTTTAGAGGGACTAGCATGTGAGTCTAAGGTAAATTGTGTTATATAAATGAACTAGTCCCACTTTCTCAGTCAATCAGTACAGTAGAAACCATACTGGTCTCTTGAATTAATTGAGTGATCAGTTCCTAGTGGATCTAGATAGATCTGCCAAATGCTGAGCGAGCAAACATACCTACAATTACATCAATGATCAGGAATTATTTTATTGTGCTGTGGAGGAGGGTTTTTTGGAACCTCAGGATGGCTTATGAGCCAGCCATTTGTTGAGTGCTACTGTCAGTAAGTCACTACGTATGGGTTACGATGTGATTTCAGTAAATTTATTTGTTGTCAAGGCTTTTTTCCAACTTCACTGAGCCTCAAAGCCTTTGTTTCAGCTTTTGAAGTGCCAACCCATTAACTTAGTTGGGGTTTGAACTTTGGATCTTGCACTCTGCAATCTGGAGCCTTTGCCAATACTGGCAAGGTATTTATGCAATCAAAGCATGACCATGATTTGTAAGGTTTTTACATGCATTTCTCTAAGTCAATGTCGTTTGAATTCCATAATAAACTGCAAGTCACTTAGTTGCCGGGCAATGCACTCTTTGACTTACAACCCACATATCTTTTCATCATACATATAAATGATATAAATACATGCCTCATCTACTGTATGACATTGTACTGTACCTTTTATGTTAAATGTTGTTTTCACTTACGGAATTAATTATACAAATTTAAAGTTTTCAACATGCTTGAATGTGTTGAAAACTTTAAATCCAATATCTATTAATTCAAAATTTACACCACGGTAAAATACATCAGACCAAAGATATTTAAAAAGAGTTGTGGTAGACAGGATTTAACAATGAAACATCAAAATAAAATTTTAACTCTAATTTACAAACTAAAAACATTTTTTTACAAATTCTTAACAGTTACCCAACAAGATAATGGAAACATTGAAATATAAGTGTACATATTTGTTGGTTAATCACAGTCAAACTGATATAAATCTATTAGTTAGTGAAATGTGCATAAAATGTAATTAGATTTATACAATGTTGGTGCAGTATATACATGTTCAGACCTGTTCTTCCATGGCAGGTGTGGACAGCCTGTGGTGTGTCTGTGAGTTGGCTATATACATTAGCTGATCTAGCTTCTTGTCCATTATTGACAGCTGAAAATTTTGCATACATGTATTAGTTTAACAATTAAAATATAACTATAGAAGAAACAATTCTTCAAATAAACAATTTGAAAATCAGATTATTTTATAATTTTTAAAGACTAGGGTTTCCACAAGCCCCTACACCCCACTGATCCTTCCACAGACCAATGACACTTGCCAATTCAATTCTCAAGTGTCAAAATCAGCTCTGAGGCCCAAACTTACGACCATAAAGAAGTAGGACTCAACTAGCTGAGTGTGAATTGAGTGACACAGTCAAGAGCTCTATGCTACTTTCATCATTCTTAGAAACTTGCAATAATTATTGTACAAATATCTAGGTTGTGAAGCCTGTTTGAATCACATACTCCAAAGTTTGGGCAAATAAATGGATTTCTTGAGCCGAAAGTATATCCCAAAACTCTTAGTCTAATATTCTTCACTGAACTAATGCGACTATATAGTACTTTAAAATAATAATAAGTGATTCACACTCCACCAAGCTATTAAAGTTGATAAATTATGTTCTAGGCCCACTTCGAAAATGACTAGCTTTGGAAGTCTCAATCCATGAGAGAAATTTGCTTTGGTCAGTCACAATTGCTATATCTGTATAATTGTATACAGATATAGCGATTGTGACATTGATCTACAATTGTAGATATTGATCTACAATTCCAATAACAGTAAATTGTTAACAGGAGTTGTATCCTATTCCAAATAACAATAACAACTATTAACCTGTAGAACATTAAACAAGCATAATTGTCATTAAAATTCCTGACAATCTACTGTACATAATGAGATTCAAGTTCCGCTTAGATTTTGATGCAATATAGAAACTTAAGAGAAGATCACATTGGAGTCTATGAGAACACCAAGATCTTGCACAGTATTTTTTTAGGAACAGTAAATTGAGTACTATGCTATTAGTTCAATCTATAGGTGTAAACATTAATGTTATAAATAGATAATAAGTGCTCTAGAACACATTTGATAAACAAAATGAAGCATACGTCAACATTACACAATGTTTGTTTATGTACTCAAAACAGTTTAGTTACTGAGGAACTTAAAACTGATATAAAGTTATTATTATAATAATTGAATTTAACTTTTTATAACACAATAGCCTATGAAGAATCTTAAATGTTCCAATGAATTCATTCTTTGTGATCCTGATTTATCATTTCTGGTGAGATGTATCTCTGTGCTTCAAAGAATGATTTAAAAACATATGAAGAGTTCTAGTAAACTAGTTATATGAGGATGTGCAATAATTATAAACAGAGATGTTATCAGGTTTTATTTGAACTATCCTGCGCTTAATCAGTATGACAAAAATATTAAACAATTTCAAATTATTTTTGCACAATCAATCCATATCTTTTTGACTGGGCAATGTACATCCTAACTGCCGGATTTATTTGAAAATATTATGAATAGCTTAAAAACTAAAAGAAAAACGCTACAATAAGGCCTCTATTAGCTTAGTAAAACACTTATTAGCGACAAAGTATTATTACTTAAAAATTATAGTAAATGTTAACAAAATAAATTTGATTACTTCCTGATTATAAAAGAGCCAAGGAATATAGCTAGAATTATAGTGACTAAAACCTACTTCATCAATGCAGCCAAGCAAGTGGCGGTTACTGTTGGCCTTCAATGAAAACTCGGTTGATTGCTAGGTTGTGCATGGAGATCGTAGCAGTCTTGAATTTTAATTAAGATGTATAAAACCTAACGGGAAACAGTATATGGCCTAACAGACAGTTACAGTCTTATTTTTTCTGCTGTAATCTTATAATCTTACTTTCCATGAGCATTCTTTGGAGTTTGAAATATGGGTGTGAAAAACAAAATAGTCTTATAAAGTCGCAAATATAAATTAGGTTTAATTAAAAACCTATTATATTCAGAATAAGAATAATTTTCAGTATCACAAGTTCTAGAACTCTTTTTCAATCGTTTATTTGCTGACAGTTACAGTATTAACACTTCACTATGCATAAAAAAGGCACAAACAAGTCCAAATCATCACTGAAAGTACACAGGAATGTATATATTTTTGATCTCCTCTGCTTTCCATCACAAAATTGTCAAAATATCTGAATGTCAATTCAAGACTCAGCTCTACAGCTTAATTAGAATGTAATATACTTGGTTTAAAACTCCTAAACAATTAACCTGAATTATAACATTAAGAAAACTTGTAAATATCTAGTTAATGATAATGCGAATGTTAATATATTCAGAAAAAAAGATTTGTAAGAACAGAAAATCACCTTGTGATACAGTTAGAGAATAAAATTAACCAAAATAATAACATTAAATCCCCAATATTGAAACCAGCAAAAAAAGAGACATTTAACAATAACGATAAAAACACTTTTGGTAAAAAAAATTGACATTATATTTGTCAATTATTATGTTCTAAAACAATAAAAAAATGAGTTTATACAGAAAACATGGAAAAGTATGTCAAAATTAAGATAAATGAAAATGTTACCTGTAATATATGTAAATTCTTTTAAATTCGCTTACCTGTTGCTCAACCCTGTAAAGGCGGGCCCCTATCGTCATGGGTTTAACGTTGCCCGACCTGTCAATCCCTGCCAGGTAACTTCCGGGTTTCCCCAGAGTCTGGTCAAGCCTCCTTTGGAGCTCCTAGAAAGCAGAGACAATGGTAGAAGAAATAAAAATATTTGCCCTTTATCAGATTAATAAATCTATAATAATTACTAAGGAGTGTTCGTGAAAAAAAATACAATATTTACTTCAATATTGCAAGTAAATACATAGCAGTTACTAGTATTTTTTTTATTAGGTACAGAACCAAAATAATTGCTGACTGACTGAAACAGATGTATTTTCTGTACATGAATGTTCCACTAGTTATGTTGCACGCACATAAAATACAGTACCCGTTCACAGTGCTTGATGGACTTATATATCAGTATAAGTTATATCGCCCTGTTAGTTATGGTGATCTAATCAGGTTTGTACGTCTGATCGTGCTTGTCCCTGTCCCCTCCAGATGACCATACAGAATGTAAACAAAATAGAGTAATAATTATTGTACAACTACTTCATTACAACATATGCTATTTAAAACATCAAAGTACTTATTCTTAAACGTGTACCAATGAATATAATTAATTGATTAAAAAGACATTTTTCTAACTAATTTTTCATTGGAATAATTCGGAAACATCATTATTTCTGATGCATTGAAGTATTATCAATGCATGAGCATTTTGACTAGTCCTGCATCAAATCCCATAGCACCGATTTTCTATGTAGTATTTCATGCATTGGACACCATTGTTAAGGAGCCTAGGCTACGTGGAATAATGCAAATTTATTTCAAATTTCAATTATTGGGCTTTGATACCATTTTACAGATTATTAAGTCTGTTATAAATTACTAATTTAAGAAGTAACTAACTAAAGGAAAAATATATGTTTTAATCATATTACAAAAATGTGTCATTAGTTTGTTTTACTATTGGTGTACTGTATTTGTGTTGTATGGATAGTTGTTATGAAGAGTTTTACTATTGGTGTACTGTATTTGTGTTGTATGGATAGTTGTTATGAAGAGTTTTACTATTGGTGTACTGTATTTGTGTTGTATGGATAGTTGTTATGAAGAGTTTTACTATTGGTGTATTTGTGTTGTATGGATAGTTGTTATGAAGAGTTTTACTATTGGTGTACTGTATTTGTGTTGTATGGATAGTTGTTATGAAGAGTTTTACTATTGGTGTATTTGTGTTGTATGGATAGTTGTTATGAAGAGTTTTACTATTGGTGTACTGTATTTGTGTTGTATGGATAGTTGTTATGAAGAGTTTTACTATTGGTGTACTGTATTTGTGTTGTATGGATAGTTGTTATGAAGAGTTTTACTATTGGTGTATTTGTGTTGTATGGATAGTTGTTATGAAGATTTTTATTATTTTATAGTTGGAACAGTAATTTTTATTAACTGTAGAAAGTAATCTGAAATATATCTAGTCTAATTATATTCATTTTGTAGTATCAGGTTATCGTTTAGTGATATTATGCCCCTTTAATATTTATGTAACATTCATAACCAGTAAAATTTAAGATGGTAGGGTAATTATTCAGATTTACTACAACTATAATGATTCAGAAGATTCTATAGTGAAGATATGTAAGTTTAGCTGTAAAGAAATCAAGGGTTTAGGTCTAGAGAGAAAGTGAGCAGTGGATGAGGTGAAAAAAATAACTCTTGAGTTAATTATTTTAGAAAATTAAAAAAAAAATGTGTACTTAGAACATAAATGTAAGAGAATAATTATTTTTATTTCCATAAATGGAAGGTCTGTTTTTTTAATCTTTATCAAATCTAATGGAGTTGTCAGTGGTAATAAAAGTCGTGATCTTGTAATTTATGATTGTTAGATTTATTTTCCCAAAACGCATTAGATGATCTCCTCTATTTCAAGCAAAGAATCTCTAAAACTATACAAAAACATTTTCTTACCTTTATTCTAACCATCATGTTTAGATGGCCTTGGCTATACTGTTCAATAACATCTCTAACATCATACGGTTTTCTTGCTTGTTGAAACTTCCGCCTTGCAACAAAATATTTTATTTTTCGTATTGCTCTAATAGCATTTTTGTGCACTTCTGTTAACCTGAAATGAAATGAAAATATTTTAACATCTATAAGCATGTTAGATTTACTTAAAAGGAAAAATGTTTTCAAAAATAATAAAATAAATAATATAAATACTTGATCAGATGCAATTTATTTTATTAACTTTGAGAGGAGTTGACCTGCCATTATCAAAAATAAAATGTGTATGAATGAATATAAGCACTAATATTTTAATACATATGTCTTTATAAACTAAAGCATACAAAAATATAAGTTAAATGAAGGCTAGAATATAACGTGTAAAATTTTTATATTTAAAAAAAAGTTAGAAACCCAAGTTAGGCACCACCTCCAAATTTCGTAATTGTGATAAAATAAATCTATTTTACGTAAAAGTTATTATCAGATATGTATTATGTCATCAATACCTAAATCTCTGTCACATCTATATATTCCTTAATGTATCTTCCTGCATATCCTTACCAATTAACTGTTTTGAGAAGAATGAACACTATTTTGATTGCCAAGTATTATTCATTTTCTGAAGGTCTCTGGTTGGATATAGTGATTTGTGCAGTTTTATAGGTTGTAATAAGGAATAATCACTGTGTTTGATGTTTGATTCTCAGTATACCCAGAAATTTAACTGAATCAGAGTGTGGTTTTAGTATACAATGGTTTTCTCAGAGAGAGATAGGCAGATTGTTTGGTGTCAACAATACATATTGGATGAGTTGTAAGGTGGTTTTTAGAAACAAGAGGTTGAGAAAGAATTACAAATGAGAAAGATGCCATTTTTTGAGAGTCAATGTGCTTAGGAGAATGATACCACTAATAATCAGCTTCAGATTATGACCAGGCACCTTAGAAATGTCAAGATATCTACTCAAACAAAACGTAGGACCCCTACCTGAGTGTTGGCTACATAATAGTCAACCGTCCAATGGCCCCCATCTCACCCCAAGGCTTCGAGCAGCTAGGCTAAATGTTTGCATGTGAATACGTGACTTAGACTGAGGCAGATTGGAGACCCGTGTTATTCACCGATGAGACTTGCATCAACTTGAGTATTCCTGATGGATGTGAGCGAGTTTGGAAAAGGCAAGGAGAGAGGTTTGAGGAGGCCTGCATTTCTCCAAGAGAATCTTTTGGAGGTGGCTCACCTATGTTTTGGGGTAGCATAAGTTCTGTCGGTCGTGCATAGATAGTGACAGTTGGTAGGCTTATACTGATGGCACGAAGGTATGTGGACGACATCCTTGAACGTCATGTGGTTCCATTTGTTGTTGATGTTGGAGAAAACTTAATCCTGATGCATGACAATGCATGGCCTAACCCACAGCACTGGTTACAGTGTATCTATGAAACTACAGAGTGACTGCAATGGACTAGCCAGCAAGGAACCCTGACCTTAATCTCACAAAACTGGTGTGGGGTAATCTCAAGAGGCGTGTTAGAGAACAAGACTATCACCCAGAAACTTTCGCCGATCTAGAAATTGTTGTGAGACAGGAATGGCATAACATACCCCAAGAAGTTATCCAAAAGCTTATAAATGGCATTCAAAGAAGAGTAGAATCTGTTATCAGAGCCAGGGGAGGGAACACAAGGTACTAGGTGAAGTCTTAACAATGGCATAACATACCCCAAGAAGTTATCCAAAAGCTTATAAATGGTATTCAAAGAAGAGTAGAATCTGTTATCAGAGCCAGGGGAGGGAACACAAGGTACTAGGTGAAGTCTTAACAATGGCATAACATACCCCAAGAAGTTATCCAAAAGCTTATAAATGGCATTCAAAGAAGAGTAGAATCTGTTATCAGAGCCAGGGGAGGGAACACAAGGTACAAGGTGAAGTCTTAACAATGGCATAACATACCCCAAGAAGTTATCCAAAAGCTTATAAATGGCATTCAAAGAAGAGTAGAATCTGTTATCAGAGCCAGGGGAGGGAACACAAGGTACTAGGTGAAGTCTTAACAATGGCATAACATACCCCAATCTGTTATCAGAGCCAGGGGAGGGAACACAAGGTACTAGGTGAAGTCTTAACAATGGCATAACATACCCCAATCTGTTATCAGAGCCAGGGGAGGGAACACAAGGTACTAGGTGAAGTCTTAACAATGGCATAACATACCCCAATCTGTTATCAGAGCCAGGGGAGGGAACACAAGGTACTAGGTGAAGTCTTAACAATGGCATAACATACCCCAATCTGTTATCAGAGCCAGGGGAGGGAACACAAGGTACTAGGTGAAGTCTTAACAATGGCATAACATACCCCAATCTGTTATCAGAGCCAGGGGAGGGAACACAAGGTACTAGGTGAAGTCTTAACAATGGCATAACATACCCCAATCTGTTATCAGAGCCAGGGGAGGGAACACAAGGTACTAGGTGAAGTCTTAACAATGGCATAACATACCCCAATCTGTTATCAGAGCCAGGGGAGGGAACACAAGGTACTAGGTGAAGTCTTAACAATGGCATAACATACCCCAATCTGTTATCAGAGCCAGGGGAGGGAACACAAGGTACTAGGTGAAGTCTTAACAATGGCATAACATACCCCAATCTGTTATCAGAGCCAGGGGAGGGAACACAAGGTACTAGGTGAAGTCTTAACAATGGCATAACATACCCCAATCTGTTATCAGAGCCAGGGGAGGGAACACAAGGTACTAGGTGAAGTCTTAACAATGGCATAACATACCCCAATCTGTTATCAGAGCCAGGGGAGGGAACACAAGGTACTAGGTGAAGTCTTAACAATGGCATAACATACCCCAATCTGTTATCAGAGCCAGGGGAGGGAACACAAGGTACTAGGTGAAGTCTTAACAATGGCATAACATACCCCAATCTGTTATCAGAGCCAGGGGAGGGAACACAAGGTACTAGGTGAAGTCTTAACAATGGCATAACATACCCCAATCTGTTATCAGAGCCAGGGGAGGGAACACAAGGTACTAGGTGAAGTCTTAACAATGGCATAACATACCCCAATCTGTTATCAGAGCCAGGGGAGGGAACACAAGGTACTAGGTGAAGTCTTAACAATGGCATAACATACCCCAATCTGTTATCAGAGCCAGGGGAGGGAACACAAGGTACTAGGTGAAGTCTTAACAATGGCATAACATACCCCAATCTGTTATCAGAGCCAGGGGAGGGAACACAAGGTACTAGGTGAAGTCTTAACAATGGCATAACATACCCCAATCTGTTATCAGAGCCAGGGGAGGGAACACAAGGTACTAGGTGAAGTCTTAACAATGGCATAACATACCCCAATCTGTTATCAGAGCCAGGGGAGGGAACACAAGGTACTAGGTGAAGTCTTAACAATGGCATAACATACCCCAATCTGTTATCAGAGCCAGGGGAGGGAACACAAGGTACTAGGTGAAGTCTTAACAATGGCATAACATACCCCAATCTGTTATCAGAGCCAGGGGAGGGAACACAAGGTACTAGGTCAAGTCTTAACCTTCATTGTACCTGTTTCTCTCAAAATAGTAGATTTATTTTGTAATAGTAAATTAATAATTTCTTATTTAGCAAAACTAATAAACCTTAAATTCAAATAAACTGCCATCAGTACTACTTTTCATTTGATTTACACCTAATTAAATTATATATAAGCAAATTTGACATGAATTATTAGCCTTTTAAAATAAAACAGTAACTAAAAGTTACTGTGTTTATTTTTCCTAGAGTGTATATAAAATATAAGAATAAAAAATAAGTAAGCAATTACTTAAATCATACACTAAGATATACAAATTATTTAAACATATAATTGTACAAATTTAATGTATACTGATGTTCTCTAATAATTACAGAACAGGTGAATGACAAAAATCTCTATTCAGAAATAAAGGTGAAACAAAGTCAGACGCAAGTAATAGTGGGTTATGTGTCTTATACAGGGTGTCTTAAAAGTCCCCCCCCCCTATTAACTTTCTTATGAATACAGATAAAGTGATTTACTTCTGGGAATGTTTATATGACCAACTAAGGAGTTTTTTTATGTATGCACATTTTTTACACCCCCTCTCAAAAGGGGGTAGTTTGGGGGTAAGTCAAAATTTTTAAATAGAAACCCCCTATCAAATGACACATCATTTTAAAGGTAATATTAAAAGAAGAAGAATGGCGGAAATTAGAGGTCTCTAACATTAGTCTATCAAATTTGGTGGCAGTTTAAAGTTGGAATTATTTCATAAAACCCCCGCAGCTTATGTTACATTTAAAATTATTGTAAGGCAGACAAAACATTCACCCACCAGTTAGTTTTGAAAACTGATGACACCTAATCGTAAAACAAGTTACTAAAAGAATCAACAAACACCAAAAACCACAAATAACATAGCATTTATTTGGTTTTGGTTTGTCTGTCCAAAGTCCAGTAGGGCAACCTGGGAATACCAGTGGCTCCTTCCTTATCTCTTATTAGGTTACTAGTTAGTACGTGTAACACTTTCAGTTCAGTTACTGTGTTAAATTTCTTTTTATTCGTATTTAATAAAAATGGCTCGGTCAAATGAAGATTAAGTAGAGATGATATTGTTCTATGGGGAAGCTAGGAGAAATGTTCATGAAGCAGTTCGTTTATTTAATGCTGCCTATCCGGATAGACCAGTAGACAGGGCATACATTAGACGTTTAGTAAACAAATTCTCAACAAACTTTAGTGTCAAAGATGCACCACGATCAGGGCGCCCTGCCATTGCGACAGAAGAGATCCAAATTCAAGTTTTAGCAAATTATGCTGCAAACCCACATGAATCTCTGCGGTCCACTGCCCTTGATATTGGAATTTCAAAAGATACTGTTTACAAAGTGTTAAAGCGTCACAAGTTCCACCCGTACAAAGTACAGTTAAATCAAGAATTAAATGAAGACGACCCTGACCGAAGACTTCAGTTTTGTGAGCAAATGTTGCAGAAGATTGAAGAGAATAATAATTTAATATCACAGATATGTTTTAGTGATGAAGCATCATTCTCTTTGCATGGGACAGTCAATCGGCACAACTGCCGTTATTGGGCAAACAGTAACCCCCACTGGATGGTTGAAGCCCATACGCAACAGCCACAAAAATGAAATGTATGGGCTGGAATTTTGGGAAACTCTGTTATTGGGCCATTCTTTATTGATGGTAATTTAACTGGCGTTAAATACTTGGACATGTTACGGAACGGCATTGTCCCAGCAATAAATGAGGTAGTACAAGGTACTTATGAGCCTGTATTTCAGCAAGATGGTACTCCTCCACATTACAATATGCTTGTCCGGACATTCCTAGACCAAACGTTTCCCGATAGATGGATAGGTCGACGTGGCACTTTGGTAGAGTGGCCTTTCACCTCTGGATTTTTTCTTTTGGGGTTTCCTCAAAAGTAAAGTTTACGACACAAAGCTCGCAAACCTCAATGAATTAAGGACAAGAACCGAAGAGGCCTGCCACCTTATCACGCCTGAAATCTTACAAAATGTGAGACGTGGTTTTCAATCCAGGCTTTTTTACTGTCAAGAAGTTCATGGCAGCCATTTTGAGCATCTCATCTGAGTGAAATTGAGGTGAGAGTTCAGCATTTTGACCATTTTTCCCGTTCTAAAATTACTTAGGGGGTTTTATGAAATAATTCCAACTTTAAACTGCCACCAAATTTGATAGACTAATGTTAGAGACCTCTAGTTTCCGCCATTCTTTTTTTTTTAATATTACCTTTAAAATGATGTGTCATTTGATAGGGGTTTCTATTTAAAAATTTTGACTTACCCCCAAACTACCCCCTTTTGAGAGGGGGTGTAAAAAATTTGCATACATAAAAAAAACTCTTAGTTGGTCATATAAACATTCCCAGAAGTAAATCACTTTATCTGTATTCATAAGAAAGTTAATAGGGGGGGGGGGACTTTTAAGACACCCTGTATGTATGTTAAGTGGGTAAACTCCACAAAGAGTTTATTGTGTGAATATATTAGGATGGTATGTTCTCGTGTGAAGCAGCTAACCATGTATGTGTTTTCTAAATGGTAAGGATAATCAAGTATGTGGAAATTTGCTGAAAAATCTCTCCAACACTGTACTACGTGAATGGGTTAGCGGGAGAATCTTTCCCTCTGCGCTACCAGTATGGGTTGGGAGAGACTTTCCCACTGAAAAACCTATATGGGTTGGTGGGGGGAAATCTCTCACTGTTATACCTGCATGGGTTGGGATAGTCTTTCGCACTGTACTACGTGTATAGGTGGGTGGAGGATCTTTACTACTGTACTACATGTATGGATAGGTGGAGGATATTTACCACTGTATTATGTGTATGGGTGGGTGGAGAGTATTTACAACTGTACCATGTCTGTGTGCGGGTCTTTAGCACTGTACTAAGTGTATGATTGTGTGGAAGATATTTACCCCTGTATTACGTGTATGGGTGAGTAGAGGATTTCACCACTGTAATACGTGTATGGGTAGAGTGGAGAATATTTACAACTGTTCTACATCTATGGGTTGGTGGGAGGGTTTTTACCACTGTATTACGTATATGGATGGATGATTAGTGGCTCTTTACCTGTACTAAGTAAATAAACGGGTGGATAGAGGATATTTACCACTTTAATACGTGTATAGGTGGGTGGAGGACCTTTACTACTGTACTACATGTATGGATAGGCGAAGGATATTTACCACTGTATTACGTGTATGGGTGAGTAGAGGATTTCACCACTGTACTACATCTATGGATAGGTGGAGGATATTTACCACTGTATTACGTGTATGGGTGAGTAGAGGATTTCACCACTGTACTACGTGTATGAGTAGAGCGGAGAATATTTTCAACTGTACTACATCTATGGATAGGTGGAGGATATTTACCACTGTATTATATGTATGGGTGGGTGGAGAATACTTACAACTGTACCATGTGTGAGTGCAGGTCTTTAGCTCTGTACTAAGTGTATGATTGTGTGGAAGATATTTACCCCTGTATTACGTGTATGGGTGGGCAGAGGATTTCACCACTGTACTACGTGTATGGGTAGAGTGGAGAATATTTACAACTGAACTACATGTATGGATAGGTGGAGGATATTTACCACTGTATTATATGTATGGGTGGGTGGAGAATATTTACAACTATACCACGTGTATGTGCGGGTCTTTAGCACTGTACTAAGTGTATGGTTGGTGGAAGATATTTACTACTGTATTACGTGTATGGGTGGGCGGAGGATTTTACCACTGTACTATGTGTATGGGTGGGGTGGACAATATTTTTAACTGTACTATGTGTTTGATTTGGTGGGAGGTTTTTAACCACTATACTACGTGTATACGTGGGTGGAGGATCTTTACTAAATAAACGGGTGGGAGGGTCTTTACCAATGTATTACGTTAATGAGAGGATATTTACTACTGTACTAAGAGTATGGCTTGGCGGAGGATCTTTAATACTGTACTATGTGTACTATGGGGCCACTAGGAGTCTAATATTACCAAAATTTTAAGAATGCTCTATGGACAGTACTATTGTTTTGTCTTGTATCTATTCAATGGACTGAAACACCGGAGCTGTATCTATAATCAAAGGTACTACTAGCATATATAAAATAACGTAATGTGCCAGTATTTCAATCAATGTTTATATCTATTAAAGAAATTAAGTTGTTTAAAATAGTTTAAAACAAACAATAATATGAACAGTACACAGTAATTACGGAGGAAAAAATATATTATTCTAGGTATTATTTTTGTCTATAATAAACAGACAAATTAAACTATTACTCCAACCATTCTTAGTTTCTGAAAACAGCAACTCTCTTGGTATAAACACATTTATCAACTTACAATGTAACTCGTTCAGGTTCCACTTCCACATCCATTTCATCGCTGGCAACCTCTGTGACACTGCTGGTCTGACTTGTGAAGCCCCTCCCACTGCTACCTTCTCTCCTCACTCTATTGGGTGTACCTGAACACGTTGAGTATTACAGGTTACTATAGGTGTAGTGAGGAAGATGTTTATAGTGCAACTTACATAACCATAAAGTTTTATTCAACAAGCAAATATCAAAAGTACAGTTGTGACAGGCTCAAAAAGTGCATAGCTGTTCATACCCTCCACCTCCTCATTACTGATATCTGTATTTAGTGTGTGAAAACAGCTATTCAACATCCATTTTTTTTTTTTAAGTTTGGAAATTTATAAATTAAACTTTTTTAATTCTTTACCGATCAACATGCAAGTTTTCATGGTAAATAAATAGGCCTAACAAGGAGATTTTTGGTTGGCACATCTTCCCATTGTTTTTGAAAATATATCATTATACTACAACAATTAACTAAACGGATTCTTAATTTGTTCTATGGACTATTTTACTTAGATTGTTGTTTGCAGAATTAATCATTCATACTAGTAGTAAACGATGAAAATTTCACCTCCAATTATCCCTTCCTAGTAATTGTGTTAGGCTGATTTTTGTCAAAATCTGTATTTTTGTTGTAATTATGTTTTTTACAACAATTGAATTGCTAGGTTACATTAACATGTTAATATGGACATTTGAATACTATACAATTAGTCAGCCACCTTTCACTGGCCGCAAAGCTGGGAACAGTGGGAATGTTCAGTTCTTTTGTATATGCTTTGGCCTATTCTTTTTAAATAAAACCTCCAACAAGTATGTTTAGGTTTCTACATTGTCACAACCACATAACCAAACACTCTTCGAATTTAGGAAACTCATCCTTGGTGGTTTGTTTTCTTCCTACAATCGCAACCACTTCAACAATCTTTTCATTATTTTTTAAGATGATTGACATTGTACATGGTGGTATTTGAAAAGTGTTGGTCACCTCCGGCTTCTGTGAACCACTTTCTACTGCCGCGATCACTTCTTTCCTTTCCCTCATGGCAAGGGCGTTGAATATTTTTGTTTATTCAGTCATTACAACAAAGTGAACACAGTGAACTTACTTCTACGATTACTGCAGCAGACGATTACTTCACTGAAAAATAAAAAAAAAAAAACACTGCTAAACCGACGTGTGCAATAGGCTATAGTTTCATGACAAAACATGAATATATGTGGGAACCGGTTTTTCTGTATCATTGAATTGCAGAGACTTTTGCCAGCAATACTTTGAATTACTGCTTGTACTGGATCGGTCTCTCCTCTCCTCCTAAATTGAAATAGCGAGTGTATAAAAGTGCATTAAAAACTTTTAAATAGTGAGAGATACTGAAGGAAACGAGCAAGAGTTTGAATTATACAGAGTTGACTGTATCCCATTGAAGGCTAAATTTAAACTAAGAGATCATTCTTGCTTTTCCCATTTACATACAAAATATTTCTATAAAATTGATGACAAGTTTTACAATGAACAATGATAGAGTATTTCCACACCATCCTATGAGATAGAAGAGTAGAGATAATTCATAAACTATTTTGATAAATGAAAACTACAAAAGGAATAAAAAATATCCTTAAAAGTTTGATGTAAAGCTACTTATGTGTATTTCTTATGAAATACAAAACAATTATTTGTAAAAAAATACGTTTTGATATAAATACAAGACTAGCTCCATAGGCGAATCAAAAACAAAACAATTGTTTAGAGTATAATTACGTAAATAACGAATCAAACAACAGATTCAATAAAGTAGCTTACTGAAAGGTTAAAATAATACAGTAACTTCAGTATTTAAACACTTAACTCGAATACGTGAATAAAACTGTCATGAGCTAAATAGCAGGTTAGCAAGTAACTCAAACAATGGCACTGTCTATCCAAAATGGTAACTAGAACAGGTTGTTAAGTGTCACGGCGAGGCTGTGCAGTAGACTATGACGTCACATGGGCGATATCAGCTGGTTTTATTATTTTATTAAATACAGGTAACTAAAGCTACCAATCTCATTTAAGTTTTCATCTAAGTAGTATGCCATTTCAATTTGTTTTAAATAAATAAAATAATAAATAGACCATGTATATATAAACAGTCAACTGATGATCCATTCAAATAAAATGTATAACTATTTATAGAATAATTCAGATGTACCATATTAAATTAGTATTGTTTAGTACTGTAATAAAAAACTATTTATTTCAGTCACTAATCAAATTTCTAAATCCATTCTACAAAACATTTATTATAACTCAAAATTAATTCACAATAATTTTCCAAAAACCTAATCAATGGCAAATATTTCCACCAATAAAAAGCCAATAAAATGTTCAAGTGATTTACTAGTGCAAAATAAAACATATGTTATATTTAAATTGACTTCAAAAATGAACTTTAAAGAAAATTCTCTCTCTTCATCCAGCAATTGAGATGGAAGCTAGACATTTTTATTGAGTAAACAGTTTTTATATAAAATAATAAAAGTGTTTTGTTTTAACGTAAAAATACAGTAAATACTCTTCATATAAGTGAACTATAACTTTAAATCAATTAATATCTAAAAACTATCCAGAATAATATTGATGATCTACATGAGAAGAATTACTGGGTGAGACCAATCCATCAAACCAATTTTTAGGCCTACACACTACAAGCCTTCATCAAATATTTGCCATTTCTTTTCATTTATAACTATTATAAAGAATACTTTTTACCTAAAATACTTTATCTAATCTATAAAAATAACCAAGACCAGCCAGAATCCCATGCCCTACATCCTGTAGTCTCTTCCTCTATACCTAGCTGAAATTTATGTATTCATATCTATTTTAAATCTGTTTTCTCAAACTATAAAGTACCATTTGTCTTGTAAATAACATTTATAAATATTCTTTGCCAATAAATCATATTATGTCTAAATTTTCTGAGTCTGCTATTTCATTTAGCGTAAGTAGAAATTATCTAGAAGATAAAAGAAGTGAAATTCATTTTATAGGCCTATTGAAAAGGCAGAAATAAAAGCAAAAATCAAAGTAATTCAATTTTGTATATTATCTATTATTTATAAAAATTAATATTTATATTATTTAACATTAAAGTAGTAAGCAAGATGTTCACCACCAATCTGCTTCAATTGTAACCATGAGTAGAACAAACATTTTTATGTCTATTTATTGTTTGTTGTTTCACCCAGCTGTCACCTATGTGACATCTGAGGGTATATACGTTTTACCTAGTGTTTTAATTTCTAGATAGAAAGATAGATAGAATCTGAGATAGGAAGGAGATGAATAGTGAAGCAACGTAAGGTCAACTCAGTGACCCATCCCCACTACGTCATCCTAATCTGTCCGTGAACATATTCGACTGTATTGAATAGAGCTGACAGTTGTAGGAATGAATAGTGAAGCAACGTAAGGTCAACTCAGTGGCCCATCCCCACTACGTCATCCTAATCTGTCCGTGAACATATTCGACTGTATTGAATAGAGCTGACAGTTGTAGGAATGAATAGTGAAGCAACGTAAGGTCAACTCAGTGACCCATCCCCACTACGTCATCCTAATCTGTCCGTGAACATATTCGACTGTATTGAATAGAGCTGACAGTTGTAGGAATGAATAGTGAAGCAACGTAAGGTCAACTCAGTGACCCATCCCCACTACGTCATCCTAATCTGTCCGTGAACATATTTGACTGCATTGAATAGAGCTGAGAGTTGTAGGAATGCTTTAAATGATTAGTTAAACTAATTGTTGGATAATACAAACTTTAAGGAAACTGAACAGGCTGTCCCCCAATTAGTTCAGAGTTGTAGGATTATACTGTATTAAAAAATATAATAAATACTATTGATAAGAAATGGCCAAAGCATGCTAAGTTAGGTGGAGGGCTGCCGCCCAAACTCTTATCATGGGATAGTGTCACGCTGCATTAAACTATCCCATGATCTTAATACATTATAAATTACATATTATATTTAAATTACTGCAATTCCTTTAGTTATATTACTAGGTATAAATCCTAAACAATCATTAAGTTGTTGTTGCAAAATGGCAATTTTTTTTCTCACAATATTTTAGATTACCAGTGCTGAAAATGAAAATTTACATCCAGATTTATATATGTTAGAACACATCAAAGTATTTATATGATAAATATAGTAGACTCGGTTATCCAAGTTGATTGGGACCGAGACCACCTCGGATACGTAAAAACTCGGATAGTATGGTTATCATAAAAATAATGTAAATGCAATGAAAAAAAAAACTAGTTTATTATAAGAAAAACCCAAAATAAATGTAGTAAGGAAGTAGGAACATAAGGTTATGTCTTTTATAGGTTATATTACAGCAGGATGACGAGAAGTTGGGAATAAGTAGCACATTTTAAAACTCTACAACAGTTAGTAAAAAAACTGGAACTATAGAAGTTAATGGTAAAGATCTAATGTAATGTTTCTAGTCATCATTGTGAATGGGCAATTTCTGTTGACATTATCTTTGTTAAAATGGAAGGAGAACATTTCTTCCTTCATGTTAACGTTAACCAATCTCCAGTAACATTATTTTGTATTTCATCCATCCACGGTTCACGGTAGCATTCGCAACTTACTGTCGGCGCAGAAATTATGTGCACTCGAGTTTGAAGGTTTTTTTCTAAAGAACAAGGCCTACAAAAACTTTACCCATATCCATTGTTTCCTCATTTACTGTAATTGTACGTTTTATCATATGTATTTTTATAATTTTTTACAAGTTTTAATAACTATGATTCTAGTTGGAACAAAAAAGGAACCAGAATTTTCATATGTGTAAGAAAATGCAGATATTTTAAATCAATTAAAATTTATTATTTAAAGTTATATTAAATTGATTTAAAGTCATTGCCTTTACTTACACATATATGAAACCATAAATGTTGCAAAATCTTCTCCACCAAGTAAACTCTTACTTCCTCTGAACTTAAATTTGTTTAAAATGTTAATCACACTGACTATTATAAGTAATGAGACATAACTTGAACTTAATGACTCGCTTAGCTAGTGTAGGAAACCAGGACCTGGAATAACTATTGACACTGGTGAAACTACAACACATATTTATTATTTATACAGCATTTCATCTTTACAATCCCTTCCAAAATATTACAACTATCTTATCCTATTTTATACTATACACCTCCTTTAAGCTACCCTTCTCATTCAATATTTAGACAATACAAAATTAATCTTCACTCAATTTATTATTACCATTTGCTTTAATATACCGCCCGGGGGAATCAATACTTTCAAGAATATTATTTACAACAAACGTCAACAACTCCTATACTATTAAATCACAATCCTCTAAATTATTATATCGTCCCATTAAGCATCAGCTAAATAAGTTTATATGTGCAAAACGTCTACACTAACAAGTGAAAATCATATATTCGATAACAAGCTATACTCAAGAATAATTAATCAACTATTTCTCATCAAAATTAACAATCAAACACTAATATATAAACCTTACTAACTATGACAACTTAATCAATTTACTGTACCATTTTTAATTACATTATTTGACAAATATTTCCAAGAGGTAAGCCAAACATTCAAATGGCCGTAGTTGCTATACTCTATCCTTCTCAAGAATTATCCAATAATTATTGTTTATATATATTCGACGCAATATTTATTCATTTACAATGATCAATAACATGGAATTATGTATTTATATATTTATAATTTAAATTTACAATCCAGACTAAATTCCCTCAAACAGTTAATTCTATTATATCATTCAATTACAATTATTATGACCATCTCATCTGACTAATTTACTGCCTGACGGCTTACGCTTTGGTGTAGGTAAACGTACTTGAACTCTACCGAATTTTTTCCCCCACAAATTAAATTTTGCTCCCCTCAACCCTTGGAGGTGTTAAACAGAACAGTATTAACATACCCCTGGACTCGTCTACCGCAGGTATGGGGTGTCCACGGGCCATAGTGGAGTTGGCGTCCTCTTGTCCCTCCGGGTCAGGTGGGCTGGTTAGGTCTGGAGTTGCTTGTAGTCCCTTGGGGGTGAGTGGCGGCGCTTGCAATCACTTGAGGTGGTTCCTCTGGTCCTCAGGATGGGCTGCAAGTCCGGTCGTCCCTCAGGTTCAGGTTGGCCGCTCGTGAAGTCCTCCGGGGGTTGATATCGCCAGGGGTTGGACCGTAGCTCCAAGTCCTCCGTCTAGATCGTCCCGTGTTCACTCTGCAGTGCGGGTTGACGAAGTCTAGGTAGTTGGACCACCAGGTGCTGGTCCTCCCTATTGGTCTATTTTCCGAAGTCCTCTCTCTTGCCGAACTCTCCTTAGACCCCCTTTCTTTTCCACCTCTCTCCCTAGTATCCCATTCCCCCTGCCACTCACTGGGCACGCCTACAATTTCGGAACAACCAATAATCCTCCGTGGTCCTATTACGGATCACCCTATAGGCCCGTTTTCGCGATGGGCGGAACAACTGACCTTCTGCTGAATCTCCGTCACATCAGCATTCATCGGCCTAATTTTGGTGAGTCTCAAATTTTATTATTCTGGTCATCCTGTGTACAGTGCTGACCCTGCTTCCTTGACATCCGATCCCTTGCTTCCCGAGTTAACACTCGCCGGAAGCCCTACTCAAATTGTACCAACTCCATTTCCTGTACCGCATTTCCTGTTGTAATCTAACCACTGTCTCATTTTTCCTGATAATATTAATTTTTAATTTATTATTTTTATTATTAATACTTATGAGGGACATACAAATTAATACTTAATATCTTATACAAAGTGTAACAGTTAAGTAAACATCAAAGGTTTACAATGTTATAAGAATTACAAAAAGACCAAGGATTACAACAACAAAAATAATGAACTGAGTTCTACAAATTTCAATATTGTTGACCACCCTAAATTTATGGGAGTTCTCATTTATAAAAACCTAAATTGGAAAAATCACATTGATTTTTTAGTAACAAAATTAAGTACCTATAGATATACTTTCAAAATATTAACAAATTCAGTCTCCAAAGAAACCTGCAGAATTGTTTATTTTGGCTACATTCAGTCAATTTTATGATATGGAATTGTTGTGTGGGGTGTATTTCCTGATTTTAATAGAATTTTTAGAGCACAAAAAGTATTATTTTTTTTACTTATAATAGAAAAAAATTGGCCCCAGAGACATTTGAAAAGAGTTTTCATTAAAAATAACATACTCACTCTACCCAGCTTATATATTCTTGAAGTTTTAAAATATTTACGTACAAATTTAGAAGACTTACAAAAATGTCACTATGACCACTCTTTTAATACAAGCCAAAAACACTAATTTAAGTATTATTTACATACTTTGACTTTGTTTGAAAAGTCCCACCTACATGGGTATTAAATTATACAATAACATTCTTCTCCATGTGAAAAACCTACCTTATTCTAAATTTACAACAACAATAAATGAAATATTGATCAATAAAGTGTATTATAGTATAGGAAATATATTAAATGATACATTTGCCTATAGAACATTGAATGTTAAGAAATTCATATTATGTTATATTTAGGAAAAACTATTTAAGTAAAAAATTACAATGCACCACTTTTAATTTTATTCGTGTAACTATTGCATGAAATATTATGTGCAAGTAACTGATTTTGATTTGATTTTTGAAGTAGTTAATTTTAAGACCTCTAGAAGCCAAGAAAACAATATTTCAGGGAATTGAATATTGAATAAGAACTTTTTTTCTCAAAAAGTTAAAATATAAATTTTATAAAACATATAGAAAACATTTCTATCACCCGGGTATTAAAATATAAATGTAATACATAGTAATAATGGTGCAAATTTGATGTACAGTGAAAACTAGTATAAATTCCGGTGATTTTTTTTTTCAACTAGGAAAAAAATTACTAAAACTTGTAACAAAATATAAAAATGCATATGTCATAAAATTCAATTAAATGAGGAAGACAATGGTGTGATTATATTTTTTGTAGGCCTCTTTTTTTCCTTAAAATACAACCTTCAAACTCGAGTGCACATAATGTCTGCGCCAACATTAGTATTATATGCAGGGTACCGTTCAGTTCGTTTACAAAACGATACAGTTGTATAAATCCTAACGTCTAAAGCAATCTGATTAATGCTCTTAATCTTGCAGAGCGGAACAAAATTATCGTATCAATGCCACATTTGTCGTACACATTGGTGACAAAAACACTGATTGATTCATAATTTCTAGTAGTGGGCTTACCTTTTACTTTTCCTTAACATGTTTACCTGCTCCTTTCACTTGCGTGACCTGTTACTTTTTATCAGTTTCTAACTGTGATTTCTGTACAAGTAACTTAGAGAACAACAAAGATCAAACAAAACTGTACTAAATTAAACAAAGCATTGTATTTATATATTCTGTTATATATTAACATTGCAAAATACGAGTACATACATGCAATAAATTATTCAAATTATTAAACACAAAAAATAATATTTTAAACATTACTTAATTAAGAAATTCAAATATAGGTTTAACGCAAGTTAACGGTAAGAAATGGTACTTAAAAAACTTATAGGAACAAAAATACATTTCAGATCTCTAAATAAAATGTTACTATGTACATTACAAAAATATGATCGAAATTATTTAACTCGAAAAACACTATAATTTAAAGACTACTTCAATAAGAAATTAAACTATACGTAATACAAGATAGATAATGGTAAGAAATACTTCTAAAAGGTCATACAAGATCAGAAATACATTGAGACAATAATAACCTTCACATAAATGCTCACATGAAAAGTGCGGGAACGAACAAGAACAATCTGTCTAGTTATTATAAAAAGTTAAAGTATCTGTAAAAATCCGTCTTCAGTTCTTTGATTAAAGATGGATTCTTACAGTTATTTTAACCTTTTATAATATTTAAATTCAGTTTGGAGGCTATAATGGATAAATCTGTCTAGGTCTAGAATCTATCGACGCTCTGCCTGTAACTGTTTAGAGCTGAGAACGGCTCCTGTATTCGAGAGTAGACCAAGTAGAACCTACTCAGAAAGTCCGACTGATAACGGATATACCTGTTAGTTTTGTCAACTGTGAAAACTAATTATTTCAATTTCGTTATAAGATAAACAGCTGTCTACCATTTACCTCACATCTCAAATCACTATAAAATAGTTAATAGTACCAGTACAATACAGTAATAAATTACGGCAATATACATAATACTGTATTGTAAAATCATGTAGGTCAACTCACTAAAACAATGAATGCAGGTCATGTAGGTCACTAGTGAATGCATTTGGGTAGGAAAATTATTCCTAGAAATTGTAATAGTGTACAATATCACAAATACATCACATGATGGCCCTGGCAGAACCCTAACGTAGCACCAGCAGCCAAAAGAGACATTGATTCCTTGTAAAATAATTATAAGATGTGTTGGGCTGTAGTTGTCCTTTTATTAATAGCTTTATGTTTATATTTTTGACGACTAACTCAGCTAACTCAGAGGCTTGGCTGATCAAAGCTCGGATAACCAAGCTTCTACGGTAGTATCAAGTTATTTTATTCCTCTGATAAAATGATAAACGGAAGAAAAAATGGACGTTCATGATAAAATGATCAACGGACTATAATTTTTGCAATAATATAGTCTCCAAAATGCCCTTACATTGGTCTCTAGTTTCATTCTGATAGCAATAGGTATGAACTAAGTAACTCACCAGCTTTAGGCTCTTCAATATAGAACACGACATCCCCTTCACTCTCTCTGCGATTGTAGCAATCCGTTGATGGAGGAGGTGGTTGGGGTGGCTCCATTTTATTTCGTGATTTCCGCCTCTTGAGAACACTAGCTTTTTTCGCTACTTGTAGCATTAACGACTAAAATAATAACAGTGATATTTTTTAATATGGAGCAAATTATTTGACTTAACACTATTTGTTAGAAGCATGAAAAAAATGACACATTTCTATTTTAATGCATTGTTGACCCAAGAAATATAATTTTCTGTATGCTGAGAGGAACTTAAGCTTGCTAACAATCACTTAAAACTATATTTGAATGGTTGCAAAATGTAACAATTAAGTTTACTTCGTAAATTTCATTGGTTTGTTTTAGGAAGTTAACACATTCGCTGCTGCAGTGATGGGGATAACCTTGTACTGGTGCTAAAATCTTTTTTTACTATTTTTTACTTTATTTTGATGAAATAAGACAGTTTTGAAAAAAAAAATCATTTTTAAGGCTTTTCAGCTGATAGTATGACGTCACAGCTTCCGGTAGCCGATAGGCTCCCACAGCACCTGTGAAGAGGTCCTATTGAAAAAAATATTTTTCTTTCCTCTATTATTATACACAGTAAATTATTATAAAAAATCAACTTACCAATACATATATTCCAAAGCACTAGCATGAGTGGCCTCAAATGGCTGCAAAAAGTGAGTAGCCAATATCCTACTTTGAGATCAGGAACAGCTTTTTTTGAGAAATTTGTATAAAAACATAACTGTTTCTAAAGTTTTATAAAACACTACTAAACACTACTATTTACAAAATATTTACAGTCCTCCTACCACCACACACTGTTTTATTTCTAACCGGTGTGCCACTTGTCAAAACAACGAAGTGCACACAGAGCCAGTCCGTTTGGGCACTGAACACAAAAATATATGGAGAAAACATTTTTTTTCCCTTCCTTTGAACATTGTTGGCACTTTCTTTGTTGAATTCGTTTCCCATCTGCAGATCTGTTTTGGATTTTCGATAAAACATGTCTGGTGTTACTACTTTGTTCCGGAAGGAGACGAGGTACTTCTTTCCGCGGCAAAAGATGGACCAAAACTTCAAGCCTAAACTGGTATAGGGATTTCTTACTGTTTGGGTTGGCGAATTTGTGTAGTTTGAATGCATTTATCATCATCATTTGAGTGATGTGCACAAACACTTTCTTGTACCATCGCAGGCTTTTGTGCTCTACTGGATAGTAAGAAAGCATTTGATCGTGCCGATCAACGCCTTTCATGTTGGCGTTATACTTAATTATAGGGAGTGGCTTGTCCCGACTTTGTCCTCGTTTGTTGATGGAAACAGCCATATCATTTTTGAATTCAGATGATATGTATGTCACCTGGCGCTTATCTCGCCACTTGCCTATCATAATTCCTTCTGCGTAGCGCTCAATTACTTCCCCTTTCTTTAGTTTAGCATTTTTTACCACGTCAGGTGTATGCAGCCTGTTACTTCGCAGAGTTCCTGTGCAATATGTCAGTTTTTTCAATAATTCTGAAGTAAGTGCAAAACTATTATAATAATTATCCATGTATAGTGCATGACCTCTGTTTAGCTTGCCTAGCATAAGATGTCGGACTACTTGACTGGCATGCCCTTTTCCCCCTAGTTCCCCTCTTTTTCCAGAATAAATGGTGAAAGAAATACACAAACCACCAGGTTCACACAGGGAATATAGCTTCATACCGTATCGGTGTCTCTTCCCTTTGATGTACTGCCGAAATACAAGTCGACCTCTCCACAAAATCATTCCTTCATCAAGGGACTGTTCTCGACTTGGATAATAAATGGAGGTCATTTTCGTGTTGAAATGATCTATTAGTAATCTTACTCTATGTAGTCTGTCATCTGCTGATCTGGTATCATCGTGTTTGCTAAAGTGGAGACATCTCATTATGTTCAAAAATCTGTCACGACTCATTTGCTCTTGAATAAATGTAAAATTAAAGTAG
Organism: Stictocephala bisonia; assembly: GCA_035578905.1. Taxonomy (NCBI): domain Eukaryota; kingdom Metazoa; phylum Arthropoda; class Insecta; order Hemiptera; family Membracidae; genus Stictocephala; species Stictocephala bisonia. The sequence continues at coordinate 3,183,762 of JAQJVL010000040.1, forward strand.
CGACTTTTTTTCCAGTAATCGTTAAAACGATTGACTCTCACAGTTCCCATGTGTATAAGAATGCCCAAAAAAAATCTTTAGTTCTTCAACAGTTAGTTCCCTCCATTTATTTATTTGGGATTTCGGAGTTAGACTGTGCATGCCAAAAACTACCCACGCATAAGCATTAGTATATTCAACAATCCTTTCTAAGAGTAAAATGTCGAACAAAAGCATAAACCAGTCAAAAGGACGATTTTCACCAGGTGTAGGCACTAATAACCTATTTTGGCAGTAAACGGTATGTCTCTCATACCAACAGTATTATGAGGTATCCAAGTAGGATTTAAAATGGTATCGTCATCTTCAGACTTACTTTCATTTTCCGAGAATCCAGGCTTAGCATCCAGATCGGCAGCATCAAGGTCACTCGAATCATAACTAGAACTTGACTCTGAATACTCAACAACATCATCTGCATCTATATTTACATTTAAATCCGGGTCTTTGGAGGTCCCAGCCATTATTTTACAGATACACAACACTAAAACTATGTATTTACAAACATTAATTAATAATATAATTATCAGTAACCGAACTCCTAAACTTTTACACCAGAATAAAGGCACAAACACATCTACCACGCTGCGACAAAGACAAAGAACTGGGCCTGTCACTTCAGTTTGAAAGTCGACATGTAACGAATAGGACCGAGAGTAGCCGAAAGGCTACGGTCGCACCCGAACCACCACCGGCCAGGAGCCGATCGGCTACCGCCGCAGCGAACGTGTTAATGTTCTTAATAAATGTTTATTTAACAAAACAAAATGTAAATTATAAGGCAGTTTTTTTAAAACATTATTTTAAACAATTAATCTTGCTTAGGTTGTTGAAGGGGATATGTTTGTTTTCTCCTTTAATTCAGACATTTTGTACTGTCAAATTTATAACAGTTGGTACTCTGAATTGACAGAAGCTAGCAAAACTACCATACAATTTATATATATATAAAATCTGATAAAGAAGTACGTAAGTAAGGACATAACACAACATCTTTCCATAATTCTATCAAATTCTTACTCTTCGAGACATGTCTATATAAAATCAGATGACAACTGGAATAATTTAGCCTTAAACTAATTACAGCATATTTTTTCTAGTGTGCTCATTAAGTAATTAAAATAAGTGCTGATTTGAACTGAAAATATATATAGGTAACCTTCAAAGTGCTAACATCTCGGACCTAGTCTGATCTAGCATCTAGGATTCAGACGGTCGCAAAACGTGGCCTAACGTTTTAATTTATAGTCTGATTCAGTTATTTTTCATAGTAAATTAAAGTTGAAAAAACATTTTTTTCATTCCTCAATACCAATTTTGTTTGCCTTTGTATCTTGTGTAAGAATGAAGCAATTAATGGTTCTCAGTTCGATCCCAATCAGAGTCAATACATTTTGAGAAGGATCAGCTGATAATCACCGGCTGTTCATTTGTTATTAGGCTATTAATTAATGACACTTTCTAAGGAATAGTCGGTCTTAGTTTGTAACAATGACTACATTCGCTCATCTATACTCATCACACTCATTCGAAATCCATATTCGCCAATATCTTGACGATCGGCGTTTTATTAATAAATAAATATTAGGTTATGCAGTGTCAGCTGACCAACCAATATTTGTTATTTTTATTGTTACTAAGTCAAGTTTCTTTATTTGCAAACGGTTTTATATTACATAAATTTTGTTTTAGTCTATTATTAATTAGTTTATAGTTAAATATGCTTTAAGTTTTTAATAAATATGCTAGAGCACTTTTTTATCATCAAATCAAGTTTTAGTGTTGTTCTGTTTTCATGCAAAACAAATATTTTGTTTTTAAAATAAATATATTTTTGCAAATAAAGTAATACTGTTATTCGTTATTTTCTTCAGTATAAAATTGCAAATTTTTTGTATTTCTTGAAATTTCATGAAACATTTTAGGTAAAAAAATGGATGGCTAAAAAATTTTTTTGAACACAATTTTTGAGAAACATCTTGTACCAAGATAATTTCAAAACTGATAAAGATAAGGTACTTTGTATTTTTGGATATTATATAGAATTTAATTGTGTACATTTTGATACATATTACATTTTATGTTTGTTTTATATTTTTATGTAATTATAAAAAATGTCTGTGCGATAGTGAAAAAAGGGCTAGTATTTTACATCAGCACTTCCAGGGTTAAATAAGATGCCCTAGTGAATTTTGTTAGTCTCTGTACTAGCCCTATTATGTTAACTTATTTTCTAGATAATCCTCACATAGACATTTACTTATGTCTTTAAATTCAGCAAACATGACAAAATAATAATTATGAATTTTGGTAAACTACATTTACCGTACGCAGAAGGACTTCTATGATTTCAAGTTTTTCAGAAAAATGATCGTCATACTACATCACAAATCTACTTCAATAAAAGTGCAAAATATAAAAAAATAATGGTGATTTATTTGAGAAAACCACGTTTTCCAGCCTGAGACCAGGGAGTCTCACGATCCTTTGTTACTCGTTTACCTCTGTTTGGTCTTAGGAAGGTAAACATGGTTCACCGAAATCGATCCCCAAAATATTTGTGCATTTTATACTTACACCGTATCAAATTTGTGTTGTGTGCCGTTCAATTGTATTATATTTCTATCAAAATATCATATGCTAATAAAGAAACTATTATTAGGTTTAACTATTTTATTTATTAAATACCTTCGTCTAGCGATCCTTCATTGGTCATTTAACCGACCGGTTTCACTACTATTGTAGCATCCTCAGGGGGAGTTGAAATCTCTTCATCTTGCGATGCGTCGTCAGATAAAACATAAATAAACACTAAAAACACAGTCACAGTACATTGTTACACTTTACACACTTAAACACGAAAGGCGCACTTAAGTACCGGCCCGGACAGCTGACTGACCTTGGAGCTGCTTCTAATTGTTATGTCACTCCCTCCCTTCCTCTTCTAATAAAAACCATTCATTACATTCAATTCAAAAAAACATGGACATTTTACATTATTGCCGAAATAGACAACTTTTGAACTGCTTAGAAGAATTTGAAATTTACAAATCAACCAAAAACGACCCTAATCTAATGAATGAAAAACTACAGTTCAAATTGCACATCCTGTACAACTGTCTACTAAATAAGCCAGATACCCAAGGAACAGCTGATAACAGATAACCCAGTGAATGAAGAGCTGATACCTTACAAAAGGTCCGGTAGTTCTAAATTTTTTATATGTTGTCTAGGATGGTTGTTAAGTGTTTAAAATGAAAAATGCACAATTCCCCCCCCCTCCGCCATTTTGAAAAAACCGAAAAAAATCGGCACTTTTTTAGATTTTCACTTATATCTTTGTTTCGGTGCATTTTAGCTACAAGACAGTTCTATTCAATGTTGTAGAGAACGAAATTCCCTATAATATAGGTGTTAAATTTTGTTTATAGGGCAGATAGTTCACGAGATATGATATTTTAAAAAAGATTAAAAATACGCATTTTACAGAAATTTTTTCAAACTTCTAACTTTAGAACGCTGTACTTCAATTTTGACCTATTTGAGAAAAACAAGTATAAGAATAAAAATTGTAGGGAATTTAATTACCTACAAAATGGATGTATACTTGTTTTAACCAACCTTACGGAGGGGGCAGTAAGCATTAAAATGAAAACAACGGCATATTGTTTATTTGATTTTTTTTTGCTATTGTGACTCCATATTTTAATAATAATAAAAAAAAAACTAATATATTCTATTTTTTGCAGGTGAATGACTGGTACTTGGACGAGTTACTGTAATATTGTTTGTTGACATTAACAATGGCCTCACAAGCAGAGATGTCAGAAAATATATGCTTCATCTGCAATGAAGATTTGGAAGGAGCCCCGACCCGTACAGTAAAACATAAAGGAATTGAGACTTTGCATAAAGCAGCTGAAAAGAGGGCAAGAAGAGACCATCTACATATCTTAGCGGGGAAAGATAAAATAACAGTTCATAGCACATGCCAAAAAAAATATTGCAACGAGGCTATGATAGCCGCCCATATACGCCGTGTAAGTAGCGGGATAGATGATTCGGTCCATCAGCCATCAACGAGCACTGGAAGGCCTGCGCGCAGGTCAGCTGTGAAATGTTTTCACTTCAAGGGTCATTGCTGCCTTTGTGGGGAAGAAATAACTGCTGATTTCTTGGAAAAAGAAAAGAAGACTCCTCTTGCAAAACGAAACACTGTCCATATGGTTGAGATGCACTCTGTAAGGGACACGTTTTTGAATGCTGCACAGAAACGTGGGGACGAATGGGGACTGAACATTGTTGAACGGATTTCTCCTGACTTGGACCTCGTTGCAGCTGAGGCACAATACCATCATTTTTGTCAGAGGAAGTTATTTCACATGCCTTCAGAGTTCAAGAAAGGCTATCGGCCGTCTCCCACAGTGGAGACAGCGATGGAAGATATTTATTCATTCCTTGAGAATACTGAAGAATGTCAATTTTCACTCGATGAATTAAAGAGTCGAATCAAGGGTGAATATCAAATCGATTCAAGAACAGTTAAATCCCGCCTACTGCAGACGTTTGGAGAAGATATCCTTATTGTCGACTCTTCTAACAAAACGACCATCTGTTTCAAAAATACAGGGTATAAAATACTTACTGACAACTGGTACAATACAATGAAATCCAGTAATCGCGAAGAAGAGAGACTGAGAGTAGTAAAGCAGCAGCAGATATCATTTTAGAAGACATCCGATCTCAGGTGTACAATACCACTGAATACCCGCCCACTGACAATTTTTTGAATGATGTTGAAACTGTAATTCCACAAACTTTGCTCACTCTCTTGACAACCGTTATAACGAAGAACAAGAAAGGATCTATGGAGAAATGGAACAAAAAATGTGTGGCCTTATCGCACGCTGTCATAGCTGCTGCAAGACCAAGATCCTTTCTATCACCCCTTCTGACTGGATTAAGTGTATTTATGTACAAAAAATTTGGTTCTAAACTTTTAATAGATTTGATGTCATCCCTTGGATTTTCTTCTTCTTATCACGAAGCTCAATTGCTTGAAGTTTCTACCATCATGCAATCACAACAACCTCTGGTGAAACCTAACCGTGACGATGCTTTCTGCCAACTAGTTTTCGATAATGCTGACTTCAATGTCAATACTATTGATGGTCGAGGGACTTTTCATGCCATGGGCGGAATAATATGCATGACCCCATATGACGCAGGGGGAGAAGGGGGAAAAGTGAAACGTTCTGAGAAGCTTACGGCACTACAATTGGTATCAAGTGCTGATTCGACAGAACTTCAAACATTTGTTAAAAATCCAGGCACTGGCTTGAAAACTGTGGCTATCAAAGATCTTGATAGCTTATCCCCAGTTGCTACCGACGTTATTTTGCCATTGGCAACTGACATTCTGTGGTTACTAAATGTTCATTCAAGTGAGGTCCCAATGGTGGGATGGAATGGATTCATGGAGAAAGCCACATCTGAAGAACATTACCAACGATCAAAAGTGTTTTACCTCCCTTTCATCAATGCTCCACCAAGTTTTCTCGACACTGTATACACAGCTCTCCTCATCGCCCGACAGAAATGTGATAGTATCAATCAGAAGACCTGCTTTGTAACGTTTGATCAGCCACTTTACATGAAGGCTCAAGAGATTGTCCATAATGGCAAGCCAGAACTTAAAAATGTCATACCAAGGCTTGGAGGCTTCCACTTGCTAATGTCATTCTTGGGAGCTATCGGGACCTTCATGGCTGGCAGCGGACTCAGTGAGCTTTTAACCACCATTTATGCTCAGAATAGCATCATCAAAATGATGAGTGGGCACGCTTATTCCCGAGCTGTGCGGGCTCACTTATTGACCCACCAGGCTTTGTCCCATTTTATCATACAAATCATGGAATTGACTGAGGAAGATAAAGAAAGGGTGGACCGCTTTCTGTCAGACGTGCAACAATGTACAGTTTTACAAGCTGATAACTGTGATGAATTCAAACCTGTTGCTACAAAATTTGAAACTGCTTTGTGTAACCTACAGCAAAGAGGACCAACTGCCAAGCTTTGGGTGCAGTACTTCAAGATGGTAACCCTTGTAAAGCAGTACATTCAAGCAGAACGAATGGGTGATTTTGAACTTCATCTTAACAGTGTTAAGAAAATGCTTCCTTTTTTCCATGCTGCTGGCCATTGGTTTTATGCAAAAACTGCGCATTTATATCTGCAAGAAATGCTGTGCCTAAAAGACAAATTGGACCCTGCTGAATTTCAGAAGTTTACCATAGAGGGCCATTTCACGGTTCGAAGATCAGACAAGTTCTGGTCCGGTATTTGGACCGACATGACAATCGAACAAATGCTAATGAAGGATATGAAAATAGGGGGAGGATTAATTGGACGGGGCATGACTGAAAGCACGCTGTTGAAGTGGACTCTTGGGATGACCTACCTGCAAAATATTGCTCAAGAAATGGAGAAGTACAGCAACGTGACATCAACGTCCTCTGAGCAGCACGTGGAATTGAGGCCTGCTAGAATGAGTCGTGACGCTTCAGATGTGAGAATTCTATGTGAATGGCTTTCCAAACACCCACCCTTCCCTGAAACTGATCTAATTATCAACATAAACTCTGGCGTAGTGGGAAGTGACCAAGTTAACTGCCACCAAGCTCAAGTGGTAGAAGGAGCAGGAATTGCAAAGATTGTTGGAAACACCTTCGGTGAGGTGTCTTTCAAGAAAAAAGACAAAGTAATTACACTTATGTCTGATATGAACACAATGAAGGTGGGAGACAAGAAGCTCTCTGTTCACCCACTCACAATGTTTAACCGAATGTGTATAGCAAAACAATCGGAAGAAGATCTGCAGGACTACCTGTCGTACGAACTTGCACCATTCCCCATGGCTTTGTTTAATGAGGACGGTATGCGTAAAGGGACAAAATCTTTATTATACGAAGCTTTTTCACCACTTCCACAAGACTTTCAGCTCCCTCAACGTTCCATGGTCGTTATTGACGGTGGGTACCTTCTGCACAAGGTTGTATGGAACAGAAGCTCCACCTTTGAAGGGATTTGCCATGATTACGTCAAGTACGTTCAGCGTCACTATGGCACCAATGTGATGGTGATTTTCGATGGTTACGCTACAGATCCTTCTCAGCAAGGGACAAAGACTGCTGAACGAGCGAGAAGGTATAAGGCAAACTCATCGGCAGACGTTGTGTTTGACAAAACAACTGTCAACACCACACCTCAGGATAAGTTCCTGGCCAATGAGGGGAACAAGGACCGATTCATGAAGCTGCTCTCGAGTGCAATGCAAGCGTCAAACATAGCCACAGACCAAGCTTCCGAAGATGCTGACAGGTTGATAGTTGCCACAGCTAAATGCCTCTCCCCCACATACGACGCCGTCATCATTGTCGGGGAAGACATTGACCTTCTCGTTCTGCTGACTGGCACAACACCTGCGGTGAACAATGTCTACCTAAAAAAACCAGCACGAGGGAAACATCCAGACGCAATATACTCCTCCACCTCCTACAAATACAACTCCAAAGGCTGCATCTTGCTCCTGCACGCAATATCGGGCTGTGACACCACTTCAAACATTTTTGGGTTTGGAAAGAATAAACTCTGCCAACTTTTTAGGAAAGACCCATCATTGCTGGAGCAGGCGGAGAAGTTCAGTGACCCTGCTGCAAGTTGCCAAGAAATTTCAGCAGCAGGGGAGAAAATCTTGGTATCCCTGTATGGTGGAAGTAGAGAACAGTCGTTAAACTCCCTCCGCTATTGCAAATTGAAAACAAGTACCACCAAGCTCAATCTGGGAAAACTACCTCCGACCACTGATGCAGCACATTTCCACTTCCTGAGGACATACCACCAGGTCATGGAGTGGATGGGGATTGTCAAAGACCCTATCGAGTGGGGCTGGAGTAGAAAAGCTGGAAGACTAGAGCCTATCAGGATGAGTAGAGACGCGGCTCCCCCAAACCTGCTCAAGACTATTTCATGCAGATGTAAAACTGGCTGTATGGCGATGTGTGGCTGTAGAAAGGCGGGACTTAATTGTTCCACCCTTTGCAAATTCTGTGCTGGCCAAGAATGTGACAACAGGAATGAAGTCATCGTCGACGAGGAAGACGACGCCGATCAAGTAATTTCACTATGTTACGAAAATGAAGACCCCGACTTCATGAACTCACCACCTACAAAACGAGCGAAGCGCTTGTAAAAATTTTTTTTTCAGTACTTAGTTCAATTACTAATGATTATTGTATGATAATTACTGCCTTTTGTTCTCACTATGTTTAAATAAATGAATATTTAAAAAATGTATCTGCTGTGTTGGTGGCTTATTTGAAATTGAACATCCGCTATCACCAGTTAAGTGAAATAGTGAAATATTCAAGTGAAATAGTACCTTTCTGATGATCATTGCGCTATAACATGTAAGAAATCCAAATAGGATTGGTATAAACTCCAAATTCAAGCCACCACTGGAAAATAAAAGTGATTTTTTAAAAATACACTATGGAGTAACAATTGCTAAAACAAAACAAAAAACGCAATATGCCGTTGTTTTCATTTTAATGCTTACTGCCCCCTCCGTAAGGTTGGTTAAAACAAGTATACATCCATTTTGTAGGTAATTAAAGTCCCTACAATTTTTATTCTTATACTTGTTTTTCTCAAATAGGTCAAAATTGAAGTACAGCGTTCTAAAGTTAGAAGTTTGAAAAAATTTCTGTAAAATGCATATTTTTAATCTTTTTTAAAATATCATATCTCGTGAACTATCTGCCCTATAAACAAACTTTAACACGTATATTATAGGGAATTTCATTATCTACAACATTGAATAGAACTGTCTTGTAGCTAAAATGCACCGAAACAAAGATATAAGTGAAAATCTAAAAAAGTGCCGATTTTTTTCGGTTTTTTCAAAATGGCGGCGGGCGCGGAGGGGGGGGAATTGTTCATTTTTCATTTTAAACACTTAACAACCATCCTAGACAACATATAAAAAATTTAGAACTACCGGACCTTTTGTAAGGTAACCCCCCTTATTTGGTCTCTATTGCCTGTACTAAGAAGAGGGAGGGAGGGAGTGACATAACAATTAGAAGCAGTTCCAAGGTCAGTCAGCTGTCCGGGCCGGTACTTGCGTGCGCCTTTCGTGTTTAAGTGTGTAAAGTGTAACAATGTACTGTGACTGTGTTTTTAGTGTTTATTTAAGTTTTATCTGACGACGCATCGCAAGATGAAGAGATTTCAACTCCCCCTGAGGATGCTACAATAGTAGCGAAACCGGTCAGTTAAATGACCAATGAAGGATCGCTAGACGAAGGTATTTAATAAATAAAATAGTCAAAGCACGACCCTTGGGCAAAGATGAATTTATTTAATATTAGGTTTAGTTTTAAACTTGTGTTTTGTGTGACTGTTTACTTGTTAGGCTTGTACCATGCTAACTAAGAACCTATCTTAAATAAAGACAACAACTTACTCTGCCTGTCCCCGTGCTGTCCTTAGGGTTATTAGGCTCTTTGATATAGATGTTCCACGTAGCCTCACTATTGAAACTTTTATCTGCAGCATAGCATCTCCAGAGGCACTGAATCAGCATTGCAGCAGCAGGAATCTGTCGATTGAAGTGCTTCTGTCTCTGCTTTTGTTGTACTTTCAAAGCAAACCCCGAACCTAAGATGCCCTAAACATATATATATATATAAATTGGTCGGAAGCTTAGTTGGTTAAATCCCAGCTTCATAAGCTAGAGGTTCTCAATTTGATTCCAATCAGAGTTGTAACACATTTTGAAAGGGATGTAAACCTTTGACGTTTACTTAACTGTTACACGTTTGCATAAGATTCCCTCATAAGTATTAATAATAATAATAATAAATTAAAAATAAATATTATCAGGAAAAATGAGACAGTGGTTAGATTACAACAGGAAATGCGGTACAGGAAATGGAGTTGGTAGAATTTGAGTAGGGCATCCGGCGAGTGTTAACTCGGAAAGCAAGGGATCGGATGTCAAGGAAGCAGGGTCAGCACTGTACACAGGATGACCAGAATAATAAAATTTGAGACTCACCAAAATTCGGCCGATGAATGCTGATGCGACGGAGACTCAGCAGAAGTTCCGATGTTCCACCCATCACGAAAACGGGCCTATAGGGTGATCCGTAATAGGACCACGGATAATGATTGGTTCTTCCGAAATTGTAGGCGTGTCCAGTGAGTGGCAGGGGGAAGGAGATACTAGGGAGAGAGTTGGAAAAAGAAAGGGAGTCTAAGGAGAGTTCGGCAAGAGAGAGGACTTCGGGAAATAGACCAATAGGGAGGACCAGCTGGTCGCTGGATGCTTCCTTGACATCCGATTCCTTGCTTTCCGAGTTAACACTCGCCGGATGCCCTACTCAAATTTTACCAACTCCATTTCCTGTTGTAATCTAACCACTATCTCATTTTTCCTGATATTTATTTTTAATTTATTATTATTATTAATACTTATGAGGGAATCTTATGCAAACGTGTAACAGTTAAGTAAACGTCAAAGGTTTACAGGGATCAGCTGATAACCACCTGCTGTTCATTTGTCATTGAGCTATTAATTAATGACACTTTCTAAGAAATAATCGGCTTTAGTTTGTAACAATGACTACATTCACTCCGTATGTATGTATGAGAGAGAGAGAGAGAGAGAGAGAGAGAGAGAGAGAGAGAGAGAGAGAGAGAGAGAGAGAGAGAGAGAGAGAGAGAGAGAGAGAGAGAGAGAGAGAGAGAGAGAGAGAGAGAGAGAGAGAGAGAGAGAGAGAGAGAGAGAGAGAGAGAGAGAGAGAGAGAGAGAGAGAGAGAGAGAGAGAGAGAGAGAGAGAGAGAGAGAGAGAGAGAGAGAGAGAGAGAGAGAGAGAGAGAGAGAGAGAGAGAGAGAGAGAGAGAGAGAGAGAGAGAGAGAGAGAGAGAGAGAGAGAGAGAGAGAGAGAGAGAGAGAGAGAGAGAGAGAGAGAGAGAGAGAGAGAGAGAGAGAGAGAGAGAGAGAGAGAGAGAGAGAGAGAGAGAGAGAGAGAGAGAGAGAGAGAGAGAGAGAGAGAGAGAGAGAGAGAGAGAGAGAGAGAGAGAGAGAGAGAGAGAGAGAGAGAGAGAGAGAGAGAGAGAGAGAGAGAGAGAGAGAGAGAGAGAGAGAGAGAGAGAGAGAGAGAGAGAGAGAGAGAGAGAGAGAGAGAGAGAGAGAGAGAGAGAGAGAGAGAGAGAGAGAGAGAGAGAGAGAGAGAGAGAGAGAGAGAGAGAGAGAGAGAGAGAGAGAGAGAGAGAGAGAGAGAGAGAGACCCTACATATATCACACTTACATATATCACACTCATTCGAAATCCATATTCGTCCATATCTTGTCGATCGGCGTCTTAAGAATAAATAAATATATTTTTTATAAATCAGTTGAAAGCAGAACACAAGCACTCAAACAAATGACAATGACTTGTTGGTGGTGTCGAGCATGCTAAAGAATATCCTGGCATTGATAAGAAAATTAATTTTTAATTCTAAAACTGATATTTGACCTGACAAGAAAGAAAAACAGTATTCATCAACAGTCAATTGATTAGAAATTATAATATAGTAAGAAACTAACCAAGGTTATGTCAAAAGATTGATGAAGGCAATATATGAGGCATTCCATAATGGTTTGGGTTGGAGAAAAATAATATACACAAACTGTGTTATAAATACTTCTATTGAAAATGTATTCCACACCGAGTCCCCCTGGATGTTGGAACCCCCAAATTTATTTTCCATACACGCCATTGAACTTTGATCATTTCTTATACATCTTCGGGTAAAATGTTCAGCTACTAGCTATATATGGGGTAGGAAGTTCTTTAATGATACATTTTTTAAAGATATTTAGACAACATGATAGTAGTGGTAATTAATTCATTTAAGCATTAAGGGAGTTGACACTTCTTGTTAGTACAACTTAGATATTGCTGTTTACTGCTGCTTCAGGAGTTAGAAGTACAAGAGAAAAAATAGGCCAGAATATTTTACGGTGGTTTGGGCACATCAAAAGAATGGATCCAAACAGACTGCCAAGGAAAATGATGGAAAGTAAAGAAGAGGGATGGAGAGCTAGAGGTAGACCGAGAAAGAGATGGTTAGAAGGTGTTAAGGAAGAGATCGGAAATAGAGGGTACAGATGGGAGCAGATTGAGGAAGAAAGAATCTGGTCTGATAGAAGAAGATGGAGAGTGCTTGTCAACACCTAGACCCAGTAAACTGGAACGGGACTAGGATATGTATGTACTGCTGCTTCAGTTAATATCTCAGATAGGGTGGTGATGTCCAATCTATTAGAAAAGAGCAGGATCAGTTAACTGAATTACAGAATTTAGAATTGAATTAATTTAATATACCTCCCAGAAGAAATGCAGTAAAAATCCAAATCAACATTGTTAACAAAAACAGCACCCAAAGTCACTTGCATTTAACGTTGCTATGAGTCAATAGGACATTGATGGCAGAACTTTAAAATGTTTACAGCAATAATGATAGATATTAACTAACATATGTTTTCTTTAAGTTGTTTTGATTATGTGTTGCTAGGTAACACAAACATTGTATTACTGTGTTATTATGATGTATGTTACTGAAATAAAGTTACTAAGTTAATTCTTTATAAATTATTTAATTACTACAAGATATGACAATGGCGACGAGGATGGGATCATTCAGGACATTATAAGTATTCAAAATGTTGAAGAGAAACTAAAGAAATTAAAACTACTACGAAGAACTTTGAAAATGCAAATGACAAACTGCAACAAATGGATTGATACCTACACTACTGCAAAGGTGAGTGAAACAAAATCAAGACTAGAACTACTACATTCAATTTACTGTAAGATCAAGACTTAATTGATTTAAATACTGAGGATGACTTCATAAATGATGAAAATACTTACAGAAGTTAATTCGATGATACTTTTATTCACTTAAAAGTTAGGTTGGAACATATCCTACAAGAAGATACAAGTGAAGTTAGCTCAGTTGAGAAAACCATTCAATTATCCAATTCAGGATCTAACCTAACTGCCTCTAACCTAAATTTTGTACCACTAGATGAACAAGAAAAATTTTCCAACTTTGTAAAAAGGTTAGAAATATTCATGACACTTAAGGGAATATCTGACAACACTCTAAATAGACTATTACAAAAGAACAAACCTTTCATCTGGAGTAAAGAATGCGAGAAAAGTTTTGAAAGAGTGAAACAGGAAGTGACAAGTGAAACCACATTGATACATTTCAACCCGGCTTTGCAAATCGTATTAGCTACTGATGCTTCTCTAGTTGGACTCGGAGCAGTACTTTCACATCGACTAGAAGATGGTACAGAAAAGCCCATAGCTTTTGCGTCCCGGACCCTAAGTAAAAGTGAAGTTCGATATAGCCAAATAGATAAAGAAGCTACAGCAATATTTTGGGGCCTAAAAAAATTCTTCTCTTATTGTTACGGTAGAAAATTCACATTAATTACAGATCACAAGCCACTGGTTTCAATATTTGATCCCCACAGAACATTACCTACTATGGCAGCCACTAGAATTTTCAACTACGCCCATTTTTTGTCAGGGTTTAATTACAATGTCGAATTCAGACGCACTGATCAACATTCCAATGCAGATTTTCTCTCTAGGTTTCCTGTTGAAAAACAGTCAGATGAACAAATGGACACCTCATCAATATTTCAAATTAATCAAATTCAAATAATGCCCGTGACAGCAAAGCAAATTGCAGAAGAAACCACAAAAGAAGACACTCTCCGGAAAATCGTGGATGCTTTAAAAAAAGGAACAAGTTTAAAGAATTTGGGACTAGAAGACTTTGAATACAGCTTACAAGACAATTGCATATTTAAAGGAAGCAGAGTCATAATTCCTGCATGTCTACAGAACAAAGTACTACAAGAATTGCACATTGGCCACCTAGGAATGGTTAAAATGAAAGCGTTAGCGAGGTCTTATTGCTACTGGAAGAACATAAACAAGGATATTGAGAACTTGGTAGGCTCATGTAAACAATGTTGTTTGAAACAAAATAATCCTCCAAAAACAGATGTTCATCCATGGAAGCAACCTGAAACTCCCTGGAAAAGGATCCACATTGATTTTGCCGGACCTTGCTTTAGAAACAACTACTACTTTATAGTTGTCGATTCATTTTCAAAATGGGTAGATGTGACCCAAACTAAATCCACTACATCAGAGTGGTGCATTAAGAAACTCCAAAACCTATTTTCAACTTTTGGTCTTCCTACAATATTATTTTCAGATAATGGATCACAATTTTCTTCCCACGTGTTTCAACATTTTTTAAGGATGCATGGAATAGTTCACAAAACATGTGCTCCGTTTCAACCACACTCTAACGGGCAAGCAGAAAGATTTGTGCAGATCATAAAAAAATCGCTCTTTGCAATGATGGATGAACAAGGAGACATGGATACGAAGATTCAACGGCTGGTTATGCAACTGAGGAAAGTTCCCAATTCAACTGGAACAAGTGCTTACAGTTTAATGTTTGGACGAAACATAAGGACACAAATTGATTTAATGATACCAGTAAGACGTAAAGATGAAGTCAATTCTTGCCCACCATTACGAAGAGTATTTAAGGAGGGAGAGAGGGTTCAAGCTAGATGCTATACCAGAGGAAACCCTAAGTGGAAATTTGGTGTAATCATTGGAAAAGAAGGAACATCCTTATATTTAGTAAAATGGGATAGTGGTGAGATTTGGCGGAGACATGTCAACCAACTGTTGAGCTCAAAATTCAAGGGGGAGAAATGATAGATATTAATTAACATATGTTTTCTATAAGTTGTTTTGATTATGTGTTGCTAGGTAACACAAACATTGTATTACTGTGTTATTATAATGTATGTTACTGAAATAAAGTTACTAAGTTAATTCTTTATAAATTATTTAATTACTACAAGATATGACAAATACAACAATCTAATTGAAGCAAGTTACTCAATTAGCAATATAATAATCTGTGTTATAAAATAACTCAAAGATATTTACCAGTTAGTCTGTTATCAAACAAAAAAATTAAAATAAATTTACAAATGGTACTATATAAATTTACCATTTGACTTGATACAATTTTAATATGGATACACTTACAGCTGGTAATGCAAAGAACGATATTGCAAACACACTGAAGCAAGAAGCGACTATCTTGCCCATCCAGGTTTGAGGCACGGCATCTCCATAGCCAATTGTAGTCACTGTAATCTGAAACACATATGTATAATTAAGTTATTTATGGCAATTAATGTTACTCAATTCTCATTAACTGTAACACAAGATGAATAACGACAGCAAAACAAATCTAGTGCTGAAAAGTAAACCCCTGAATTCAAGAAAATCATAATTTAAAAATTATTATACCTAACTTATGTTTGTTACATTCCTATATTTCACTGATCTACCTTATAATAGTTTCAAGATCAATGCAACTACTATTGGCCATAGGGGGCGATGGCTCGGGAGTCAACTAGCCCTTCCTCCAAATAATTACGACAACTTACTTTTGGTAAATGTTTCAACGTGAACACACTTCAAATTTTATTTTAAATTTTTCACAAATTTAAACTTGTATTTTACACAATTGAAATTGTATCTATATACCACATTTAACTCCACAAGAATTGAAAGACTTAGATGTGCTTATATAGATATTCTATTTCACTGGGTGTGACAAATCTTGTTAAATTCTTAACATTATAAATTTATAACAATTGTTTTCTTCTATTAAAAAATACATATCACCCCTGGCTGAACAGAATGCCTAAATTGATTACAAATGCTAACTGAATTGATCATGGTGGCTACCCAAGTTGATCATGGGTGGCTACCCAAGTTGAACATGGGTGGCTACCCAAGTTGATCATGGGTGGCTACCCAAGTTGATCATGGGTGGCTACCCAAGTTGATCATGGTGGCTACCCAAGTTGATCATGGGTGGCTACCCAAGTTGATCATGGATGGCTACCCAAGTTGATCATGGGTGGCTACCCAAGTTGATCATGGGTGGCTACCCAAGTTGATCATGGGTGGCTACCCAAGTTGATTATGGGTGGCTACCCAAGTTGATCATGGGTGGCTACCCAAGTTGATTATGGGTGCTACACAAGTTGATCATGGGTGGCTACCCAAGTTGATCATGGGTGGCTACCCAAGTTGATCATGGTGGCTACCCAAGTTGATCATGGGTGGCTACCCAAGTTGATCATGGGTGGCTACCCAAGTTGATCATGGTGGCTACCCAAGTTGATCATGGGTGGCTACCCAAGTTGATCATGGGTGGCTACCCAAGTTGATTATGGGTGGCTACCCAAGTTGATCATGGGTGGCTACCCAAGTTGATTATGTGTGCTACACAAGTTGATTATGGTGGCTACCCAAGTTGATCATGGGTGGCTACCCAAGTTGATTATGGGTGCTTCACAAGTTGATCAAAAATGGTTACTCAAGATGACCGAGAGCTACCCTATCAGGTTAATGGTTACTCAAGCACTTGAAAATGCATAAATTAATATAAAAAAAATACAGAGACGGACACATTGATGTCACTTGGTGATAGTTCTAGGCACTTAGTTCTAGCAGCTTTTATTAATGAAAATATAACAAAATAAATATAAAGTATTAATAAATAGTTCTCAATCAAGAATATATTCTTCAAATCCCAAGCAGCTGATTTATATAGTGTTACACCACAATGACAGTGTGATTAAAGAAGGAAAAATAGGACACAAACATAGACATATTTGTTTTCCAAACACACCCCAAGCAAACAATCAATCAAAACCACAAATATTGAAAATACTATGAAATAAAACCAAAAAATATGTTTTTTTGATATAATATATTAAAATAAATTTTAGTCCACCACAATTGAGTCGCTTGGGTTGAAGATAAGTTTGATTAATAGGCCTATGCTAAAACAAATTGCTTTATATATTGAGGAGTCCGAAGTTGGCAAATCAGTGAATTAAATTTACTCTTTATGTGTTTGAGAATAGGATATTTATAAACAATGTAATGGCCAATTTAAAAGAATAAATTATAAATAATATTATTAAAAGTTTGAATGGCAATTTATATTGGTTTTCAGGACTACAAATTATTAGCTCCAGCACAGAACTACCGGTACTATCAAGTGTATGTGTGTCTACAGAATATGTATACAATAGTTATCTATACAAATTCACAACAATTTTATAGCTCAATTTTTACTATACAATATTTACGTTATTAGTTTTTAATTTTGTTTAACATTCGCTATACAAATATATTTTTGTACATAGGCCTACAACTTATTATTGTTGTTATTTTATAACTAATTTATATAGAACAGGGGCCCTGTAATTTTTTTCCTTATATTTTTTTCAGAATAAAAATAATTAAGACAAACAAAAATGTGGTAGTTTTTTCAGCGGAAAGTAGTCAATGTGAGGAGAAAGGGAATAATATTTATTGTTCTAAATTTGTGGGTACTTGAATAGTGCAGAATTTTGCCCTGATTACAAATAAGGCAATGGTTTCGGAATCAGACAATCATTGGTAGGTTTAGTTATATTTGTTTGGTTGGTTTCAAAAGTCAGGTTCTATTAGGTTAGGCAAACAAAAACTAATCTAAAAAAAAACAGCCTGACCTCACAAAACTTACCTAACAGAATGTAACATACCTTACCTTACAAATAAAAACCTAACCTAACCTATGAACACCCAACCTAGTCCTATGCTACCAAAACATAACCTCACTGAAATCAGCACATTCCCTGCGATAACACGTTTAATATGGATTGACTGCAAAACCCTTGCCATATTCACAATCAGGACAACATTCTGCACAGTTTAATACCCATAATGCTGGTATATTTACGAGAACAAATATTTTTCCTTATTTCCTCTTTTTCGTATTACCGGCTTTTTGACTGAGATAAATGACCATATTCTTGTTTGTTGGTAATACATCTAGAAAAAAAATTGTTCAACAAAAAAAATTCACAAGGTCCCTGTTCTATATAATTAACAATAAATTATACAGATATTTACATAGATTTTAAATTATGTACAAAATATTTATTTTATCCTTAATTAATTATAGTTACTACTTACGACGCCCCACCAGAGTGCATCTGCGTAGCTGGCAAAATCACCGGTTTTGCCGTCAGGACCCAGAGCATCTTTCTCTGCGAGGTAAACAAAGTAACTGCTGAATATAAGACCCAGGAACCCAATGTACAGAGTTGTGATCAGCTCCTGCCACATAAATTTACATAAGAAACAGCGATAAAGGAATACTATTCAGGGGTATGTTAAATTAAACTTAAATAATAATTTATTAATCCTTCAAGATATTTCTGAAATGATTACGGTACTTCTAAAAATCAAACCGCAGGATAATTTATAATAAATATTAGGATAATACAATATTTCTGCTTCATTTCCTATACAGCATTGGTATAGTAAATAGTAATACTGGAATTTGGTGTCATTATGTTTATTTAGAATTATATGTTTTCAACTGATCTGTAACAAGCAAACTATTCGGCAAACCCCATCACTTGGTAGTTATTCTTCAAATGTTCTCAAGTGCTAACTGTTTTAGACCAATGGAAAGTCAGATAAATAAAAAAAAATATACTTTACTAATCTTATTTGTCAGAAATTAAGGGCTAAGTTAACCCTAGACATGATAACGGCGTTTACTCTGTAGTGACGAGCACTTTTACTCACATTTAAAATGTATTTATGGGAAAATGCTTACAGCACTAATTATTTCACTTGACCCTTCCTTATAACACATTGTTTTATTCAGGAATAAATCATACACTCACATCGAGTGCACGTAGTTTGAGTGCCTTCAGATTTGTAATTACTCTTTTCATGTGAAATTTTACAAAAATGTTTGTAGATAGTTAAAAATATAAAATTTACCCCTTTGGGAAAATAGTAAACTACTTTTTATACAAGTTTTATTATATAAAAAACTGTTTTAACCTTAATTTAGTTTAATATGAGAAAACACTATTTTTGCCTGTCAAATATTTTTGTACTTTAGGAGTAAATTGAAATAAAAAAATTCCAAAAAAGTATAGGCTTAAATATGGAGAGTAATTAATATTTTTTTACCCTCGATACAGAAGTTCTTGAATACTATTACCATATTGCTTTTGTAAATATACATATAAAATAGCTTCATAAAAATATGTTTTTTTAAATGTATTTTTTATAAACAAATAAATGTTATAGGACATGAACATTTCAACTTATTTTCATGAAAAAAACTATGAAATAAAATTTATAAAAATGTTTTAAATATTACAAAACCTATATATGTAAAAGGATTAACGTGAAAGGATATGCTTTTGTCTCTATTATTACAAACTAACTTACAATCTTAAAATTGAAACAATTTTTAATTATTTTCTTTGTTTACAAAATAAACTGAAAAAGTAACATGATCAACATTTAAGATTTTACTTTTTTACTTATGAAGTTTCCTAAAGACGACATCTGAAATAGGGTAATAAGAAAATTTTATCAGAGATAAGTTGCTGTCCATTTATTAGTTAGTTCTGTATTTTTATTTATTTTTAAAACATTACATAGTATTGAAGTAATTCAATATTAACAAATTATATTTGTTTAGTAATAATACCCTTGTTGGCCTAGGTCTGAACTATGGTTACAGTATCTCATAAATACACAACCATATAAAATAAAACAAAAAAATGGTAACTATGCACTTTCTTGCCACCTCTGAAAATACGATTTTATGTTGAAAAAGTGGTGAGAAATGAGTTTATATATCCTGAGGAGTTTGATTTTAGCCGCGGAAAACTAGTTTTTTACCGAAAAATAAAAAAACTAGTTTTTTATCTGATAGTGAAAAAAACAACTTTTTAAAAATCGTTATTTTTCGACAACTTCTTTCCCATTTCTCGTGTTTTTTATGATGAACACAAAAATATAACTGGTTTTGTAGTCAAATTATTTTTTCAGCTCGAAAATGCATTTTTTACTGATATAACCTAACTTATCCTAATTGTCTATTTCCTCAACAAAAATTCGTTATTTGCATTAAATTCAAGTGTTTGGTCTCCGAGACGGCCTGTCGGCCGTTACTCTGTCGAAAATATAGGTAAATTCGGTTTTTGTGAGTAATAGTTGTTGTATATAATGATCGCGTAATGGCCGCTAATTGCGATTTGCCGCGATAGTAGTTTTTTCGTTATATAACGAGAAATATTTCTAATAAACCAAAATAGTTTTCAAATTGTTATTCAGGGCAAAAACAGATCAAAATAAAAAAATTATTAAAATACCATTTAAATTAACAGAAATATGACAAAAATACTAAACGTTGTGACATTGGTTTTTTCAAATGTTTCAGTAAAATACGTTATTTCCACAGAATAAAAAGCATATTATCTCGTGAAAATACAGACTATTCTAGACCCATTTCAAGCAAAATGTTCCAAATTTGTTTAGTGGCAAGAAAGTGCATAAATACCAAAAAAAAAAAAAAAAAAAAACCCAAACAAACAGGCAACATGTAAGAGTTAGTCACATCTGCGTAAAGGCAAAATAGCAACAGATATATGAACAATATATAAAAAATTTCAAATTACTTTACTCATAAATACTAATCTATTTAACTTTACCGAGTAGGCCTATCAGAATACAGCATTATCTTTCCAATAAAAATTAAATATAAGCCATCAACTGATGGTACTATTTTATGATATTGTTGACATTATAAACATTCCCTCAACAAATAAAAAAAAGTTTAGTGGTAGCCTAATCTATAGTTCTCAAAAAACAAATATCTTAAAACAGCAAATGTTTGCTCCGTTTCACTCAATGATAACTTAGAATCACATAGCCTAAATCTGAAAATATCAGGGACAGTCATTTTATTCATGGAGTTATAAGTAGAATTATTTAGAGCCTCAATTAAAAAAAATAAAAAACTAGATATTATAGGGTCGTGATTATTACTTGATTATTCAGTTTTAGTTTCATTTTACAGCTGTTAAAAAATACCTTACAAGAGCTTACCACTATGGTACGATTATCAGGATAAAAAAAGGAAAACAGGGGTCCATTACCCCACTGAATTAATTTTCGAACCTGCTTCAGTCTTCAGAAAATTGTCTTAGATTGCTTACACATACCGATAAGATCTGAAACGCGCAACTATAACATCTATGTAAAACTGACTCATCAACTACTAAATAATTAGCACATAGGCCCAGTAATTATAATTTCAAATTCAAACCAAATTACAGCATTATTGACACATAATGTTTAGCCTCTTAATTTTAAAGAAAAAGGCTATGGGCTAGTATCAGACAAAATATATTTTAGGTTTATATTACCTATCACAATATGGGCCGTACTAAATGAATGAACCATTGTAATTTTTAATTAATTGACTTAATAACAAACAAAACAAATGTATTATACTACAAACAAATCAAAACATAACAGCCGACAGAGGCAGGACTGGAGATAAGAAGTTATACTTATTTGAAAACATCTGATTTTCAACCATCGAAAACATCGAAACCCAAGGCCTGTTAAATAAAAATATAAACAAACAAAAGAAAAATCACAACTAAATATCCACTGTTAAACATATGCAATATGATGTCGTAGCATAGACCTTCTATTATACCTATCAGGTATGATAGAAGGTCTATGGTCGTAGGACATATGCTTAAATGAGTATTTTCACTTTATCTTAAGTATCATCGGAAACTGATGCTTACATTATTTTTGTTTTGGATTTGTTTTG
This sequence comes from Stictocephala bisonia, assembly GCA_035578905.1. Classification (NCBI taxonomy): domain Eukaryota; kingdom Metazoa; phylum Arthropoda; class Insecta; order Hemiptera; family Membracidae; genus Stictocephala; species Stictocephala bisonia. The sequence continues at coordinate 3,205,701 of JAQJVL010000040.1, forward strand.
ATAGTATTTTGAATACATAATCACTACTAGAGCCACACTTCTAAAACAAATTCATTCATTTAAAGCAAATACAAAAATATCTGATTTTTATAGTCTGTGGATACAAAACCTATATAATTACTGATATTGTATAAAGACTGAACATTTCAATGTTGAAATTGTCCATTCATTTAAAGTGACGAGTAAAAACTTGAACACGATTAGGAACACATGGTGCTGAAACAAAGCCATGTTATCCACTACGTCATGATCTATAACCATAGACCTATAATAGAATAGACCTATAATATAACTATTATACCTATAATAGAAGGTCTATGCTATAGCAGACCTTCGTGGTATGTTATGTTTATTTCGTGGTGTATAAAGGGTATACAAAAAATTAGTTGACTCGTTTCACTGTAATAGAGTCTGCACTATACCGGCACTTCCTAATTTATTAAGTAAGATTCTCCATAAGGCCAAAGTTAAATCCAAATAATGAAGATTACAGATTTATTTGCGAATGTAAAGATTGAAACTTAACTTTTATAGAGAACAGAATTATTGTCTAAAATTTCTTGAGATCCAGTTGTAATTTGGTTTCCTTTTTCTAAACACAAAGAACTATTGCTCAAATGTTTTGAAAATAAACCATGAACAGGTGGAATTCTTCTAATGTCATGGAAATCCAGTTAAAGTTACCATGTACAGCATGTCAAAATTTGAAAAACGTTTAAAAATTGGAAATACAGGATGACATGTCTGTAAGTGAAGTAGTGTTCAACTGCAAAATACAGACTGATATTATATGCTTCATAACTATATACCAGGCTACTATTATATGCGCTTCCTGGTGGGCAATTATTAAGAGAAATCTGCCACCCTTTTTCAGCTCAGACAATGGTTAGGTGTTGAACGGATAGATAACGGCTGGTCACTAATAGTCGACGAAGTTACAAATACAGTAGTTCCAAAAGTCAACAATATATATATGGATAGAGGCTCAATTGAGGATATAACTATTCGGTTGAGAATAAGAGTAATACAAACAATTAAACGAATGCTTTGGGGTATTAAAATTCCATGACTGGGAATAGTAGTTTTTTGTATGTACAAGAGTTTTACTTCCACAAACATGTCTCATTAAAGGTCCTTATATATACATACATACATACATACATATATATATATCAAATAAGTAAAAAATTGAACTCTGCTAATTGGAGAGTGTATTTTACTTAAATTTACATTGAGTAAAATAAAATTAAATATCACACAATAATTTGAATTTTGTTACAAAATTATATTCTTATATTATTCTGTAATATTTCATATTACGGGACCATTAGAAGTGTTAATAATGCTATGACAAAATACATAAAAAAAATGTAAGGTAGTTATTTACCAACTTCTACTTCATTCAAAGCCAAGTGAATTATTTATTATTTGAAAACAGTCAATTACTGTGTATTTTACAGTTGCCTAATTGCTCTACTTCATTCTTATTTATTAAGTACAATTAATTATTTTTTTAGTAGATTAAATAAAAGTAATTGAAAAAATATCACTCACTACATTAATCGTTTAATACCTTCTACAACATTAAATCCAATGATATCTCTACCTTAAAAACTCAACTGACAATCAATTGTCTATAAGCTATAGCTATATTGTATTATATAGCTATACTGTTAGGGTTAGGATAACATTAAATTTAGAGTTAAGGTTTAAGCTATTTATGTTTTTATATTAGTGTTTATATTTTGAAGAATTGGGATTTTTTATTTTAAATTAATATTATTTGCTCATGCGCATATTAAGATTTATTTAAAAAGAAGGAACCTCTAAAACAGGCATTGCCTTAGGAGGTCCTAGTATTTTCTTGAAATATGTAATTTATGAAAGGTTTTGTTCTAGTAGTATAAGTTTTATTTTGTTAACAGAGAATTAAGAAGAAACCTTTTTATGTTTGAATGTAATTATATGTATTTTATGTATATATTTCGAGAAAATAAATATATTCTTATTTATTATCTTATTTATTTAATTATTTTGTCCGACAAACACAGTATTATGAACTAGTTTATTACAAAAACCATTGTCAAATCTTAATCGTTTCAATAAAGGGATTACTTCAAAAAAAGATTCAAAACATCAGCTCTTTTCACTAAACAAGATATTACAAACGTGTTCCAAACAATTCATAGAAAATGCCTCGTTAAAATTGGATGAGAAGTATTCTGTTGTTGACTAAGAGCTAATAATAATTTTCGTAATCTATGTAGTATTTCTATCTCAGGAGGTCCAAAAATTAGGGTAGACGTTCAAATGTAATGGAATCATGTTTATTTTCTTGTCAATCAAGGGAAAGTTCCAGTCTTGACAAGATACCGAATATTTAGTTGAACATTTACCTCAATTAATTATTACCTTGAGTATAAGTGTTATTTAATTTTACCTTTTCAAGCTCATATATGGAGCCAATACAAGTGAAAAAATCTGTACGGACAAATCGGAAACTTAATTTTGAACCAGTCAGCCCCAATAGACTGAGCTAACATTTTGCGAAAACTTTTGATTTTGGAGACAACTTATAATGAACTAAGTGACGCTATTTAATATTAAAGCCTAAGAGGTCCATGGTACTAAAAACCAAAACAGGACAATTTATTTACCGATTCAAACAAGGAACCGCAAAAACCAAAATATACTAATAGGAGGAAACATGTGGTTTACAACGTAGATCTACAACAGACTGGGCATTAAACTGAACCGTAATCCACCCTGGTCAGAATTGACAGGCAACAATTTATGTAAATGATTGAATGGCACATTATTTGTATGTGTGTATTTGTAAGTGAAGTATTTATTCATAAAAAATATACTAGTTTTGTATGGATGTATATATTTTATGTATTTAATACAGAAAATAATATCACTTATGAAAACTCCCAAGTATGACGAAAATTGTACCAAATCTTTAGAATACATGATGACTTATTTTAATATATCTTTGATCGAGTCTTATTCTTAAATAATGAAGAAATACATTAATGTGTGCTGGCTTACTATTATTAATTTAATATTATGCAACCTTTTATTGACAAAATGCCCTCACTAAGACATGTAAAATTACTTTTGATAAGCTACTTATCGTACACATAATTTTATTAATATTCTTTTTCATAGTGGAGATGTTCACAAAATATAAGCATACTTGTCTGTGAATAAAAACGACAGATCCCAACAATCTCCACGTGCCTCCTTGCCGGTCGACGTGAAGCATGCGGAGAATCTGCAGAAACCGTATCCCCCGTATAGCGGACGTGGCGAACACTTGGCCATTCGAGCCAACTGACAAAACTACAATGGAAGCTACAACTACAATTAAATCTGAAACAAAAGAAAACATTCGGTTAGTTTATTAATATATAGAGAGATTCTGTGTAAAAAAATGCAACTGAACCTATGAATTAGGTTGAATACAGATTATATGACTCTTTTTATAAATGAACTCTGGAGTAGCCTTGATATTAGTAGTTTTACAAATCTGTGACATTATCTCAATAGAAATAATCTAGACGTTAATATCTTCTGGAGGAACTATTTGTAATTTTTGAAAGAAAGTAATCTCGGATCAAACGTTCCGATTTAAATGATTGATTTTAGCTTCCCTTGAACAAGGAGGCTGAATACCGAGGATTAATCATTGATGGCGATATTTCATGGGCATCACATATAAATGGCATGTGTTCTAAACTGTTAGCTTAGTTAATTGTTTTTCCTGAGAAGCTGTGCAAACTGCAAAAGCGTCTTCATTATGAAATTAATATACACATCACTTATGAAGTCAATGTTAAGAGTAAACATTTTATCATTTCATACAAACTTGCTAAGAATATCCTGTATAAAAAATGTTTATTGGTATCATTGTCAGGCTATACTGTAGAACGTTTTATAAAAGAGCTTTTTTATTTATTTAAATTTGTATGTACATTTATATAGATTTTTTATCCGTACAATTGTTAATATTCCATGAATCTATGTAGCCTATACGGTATAAGTTCAAATATTCTATATGATGAAATCCACTAAAAATGTATCTGGTATAGATATACATATTACAGCGAAAGATTAATGCTTCCTACCAGTGTTCTTCTAAGCTTGGGTCCTGAATGATTCATTAAATTAACGAATAAAACTAAAAAGCACAAACAAATTCATATTGTTACCGTACCAAATACCAATTACTATAGGAGAAAGCTCGTTTCTCAATTAACGAATTTATTGAGTTTTAAATAGTTTATAAATATACTGTATTTATGATTTATTGATGTATTTTATATTCATATAAATTTAAAACACATATGGCAACTTTATTTGATCTACAATCAATTTATTATCTCTAAATATCTATCACAGTATTAAGAACTGCATTTACTTTCCTGCTCGTGGATTTATGGAATTAGATTTCTGGAAGTCGATCGAAGAAGAAATCTAAATATTGGGTCAGATTGAAGGGTTTTTGTCCTGTGAACCTTAAGGACCCCATAATATCTTGTGAACACTCACCTATAATACAAATGGGTTTTCGAACGAAGCGCAGCCGGCCCCAGCACCCCATGTACTTTGAGCGGCAGCCAGCGGACCACAGCCTTACCAGGTACTCTACACCGAAGAACACCACTAAGCATATTTCCTGAAATATGAACAGAATTTAGCACTAATGAAAAATTCGAAAATAAAGTAAGTCTATCATCAATAGCATCTTATTCTGTATAATTAATATTGTACCGTCAGTAAGCAGAAGGCTTACAAACTGCAAACTCTATATATGTGCATGTTATATTCAGGTATTTATTTCAAATCAACCCCAACGTTTTAAATTCCTATCATTTGTGAGAAGTGGCTCTAATTCGGAACACACTTTAGATCCCATAAATGGTAAGACAAATGCTTATTGCTTGCTAATGTACACATCTGTAACAAATAATTTGAAAATACCATCACCTATGAATATTCGATGAGAAATCCCTTATGTTCTATTTACTTTTATTATTAAGATTTTTCACTTTTGCGCAAGTATTACTGAAGAACATGGTTATTTTATGTTTGACATGTTTTTATAAATACGCTAAAAAGAAATGCATTGCACTCTAAACTGACGTTCGCAGAAATCGAATATTCTTAAACATAAGGAATATTCGATGAGAAATCCCTTATGTTCTATTTACTTTTATTATTAAGATTTTTCACTTTTGCGCAAGTATTACTGAAGAACATGGTTATTTTATGTTTGACATGTTTTTATAAATACACTAAAAAGAAATGCATTGCACTCTAAACTGACGTATAGTATCAGTTAATTCTTTTAACAAATACCAAGTCTTTGAAGGCCAGAGGCTTATAAAAATAAACTTCTATTGAATTCATAACTCGTAGTAGACTATTTCTTTTGGTTTACGAAAGGCCTCTTGCTAGCTCAGTGGTCAGCGCTTATGCTTCACGTGCAGAGGTTCACGGGTTCAAATCCCGGTAAGTCCACTAAAAATTTACTTGATGGGTTTGGTCCGTTGTCCGACAAGAACGTTTGTAGAATAACTTTAAAATGCCCCTGGCGTACATAGACTAATATAGTAAAAAAAAAAAAAACTCCTTGGCAGACTTATGTTGTACTACTGTTTATAACACGACCATTTCAACTCTGGATGCAAAACACGAGATACGGCAATTTACTACTGCGTGGAGACAATTAATGAAGTACAGTAGTTAATATCTGACCGAAAACGGACCAATAAAATTGTTACTACCCTTTTACGGCATTCATTCAATTACTCCGACTTTTGGTCTTTGAAACTAATTCAGACAGATAAAACCATTTATTTCGACCAATTAATTTCATCGTATCTTAATTACTTTGCGGATATTCAAACAATATGACTTTAAGCCTACTAAAATGTAAACATAAAATGTACATTAAAATTTTAATTGCTGTGATAAAACATAGCACAACAGAATTTATTATTTTGCAAATGCGAAATACTTATACTACAGTAAATCCGTATTGTATTTTGTCAAATTGTTTTTTATTCTTACCAACAAGTATTATGCTAAATATAAAACTGTAACCAATATAGTGAACAGTTGGAAGACATTTATTTTGTTTTGAGGAGTCGTGTTTGTTATTAATTAGATTTTCTCACTACTTAATTTCAAACTATTCATATTAATGACACAGTTTTTGTAGATTGGTAAACTAATAATAATATTTATTATTATTTATTTTCAAAATATAGATCAGAATATACACTAGTTGATAAGAGAATAAAATAATATTCATGTGGAATACATAGAACAGAAATAAGTGATCATCTATCTGCTATTACAGAAAAATATTTGGAATAATATTCTGAACATAATACTAACGTGTAATGGAAAATATGACGAAAAACTTAACTAGTTTTCATTCTAGGAACAATTTTCTAAGGAAAAATCGTTTTCTTACTTACTTCTTAAACAATACTTACCTAAAAGAATAAACTTACTTAAAAGAATAAATTTGACACAATTCGGAATTCTTACAGAGATAAACTCCGAATTCTTATGTTAGTTTTCTTATGTCCGAATGTATTTCTTATGTTAGTTTTCTAGATTTTAAGGCTCTAGTTTCTGAGATAAAATGTTGTTTTATTGAGGTTTTGCCATTCCTAAAACTAAACGATTAAAACTCACAACACCTGAACGTTTTTGCTTTTGGCCTTGAATATAAACATATACGATGTATTGTTAGTTAATAATAGAATAAAATAAAATATATTCTGCAGCACAGTAGAATATATTTACAGATTAAGGACTACCAAAAATATCACTGATTAATTAACAAAAACTCTTTGTGTTTAAAAAAACTCTTATTTCATTAAACACTCGAGTGTAATGAAGAAAGAAAGTTGAATGAAAGTAAGAAAGGCAAGAAAGAAAGAAACAACATTGAAATAAAAGAATATTGGGGCACCAAATCAGGTTTTTGCAGTCAATTCGGGTCTTGGGTGAAGAAGTGTTGAGCAAGTTCACAACAAAAACCTACTAGCCAACTGCAACACACCTATATAGTATGTGATGAACCTCTTAAATAAGCCTGATACTTGATATGAACGATTCTACAACTGCAATGTCTTTATGATGCAAGGAAAATTGTTAATTTCATCTCTACATTTTTAGATGGGAAAACTAATTTTGTGTAGGATTGTGTAGGTGGTTGTTTAGTTATGTCTTACTTATTATTAAATTGCTGTGTTCGTGATGTTTTAAATACGTTTTTTGACATAACCTATACGTTTAGATATGTATTTTTTTAAATTAAAACATCACTCATCAGTACACAGGGCCCTGTGTGTGAACTTTATTCAACGAGTAAAGTACCGACCGTTACCGAAGTTGGAGATACGAACCTTGGACCGGCACTTCTCAGTCCGAAGCTATGACTACTGAGCCACCACGCCAGCAATCTTGTATGATTGATTTCCCAACACACTTGTACGATTTATAGATAGGCAACACCTACAAGGTACTGCCAATTAGTATAAGTGCAATACTTTCTGATAATAGACAGTCCTGTTTTATTTATACTGCAAGTTACCCTGATTGTTTGATACAGTTAAAACTTAATTAGATTTTCATCAACTTTACGTAATCTAGCTGAAGTTTCCTCCATCACTCAGCTGATACATTACACAGTTTACGTTAGACCACAGCTTACAGGTGGCTTATTCTTAACAAACTTTCTCAAGTAAGCACGTGACTTTGAGACTTAAACTGATAGGATACATTCACCCTCTGCCATATACTTTCTTACTAATACAGATTGTAAGTGAGGTTTAAAATTAGAAACCTAACCTTAATAACAATATATTCTAGGTTTTCAGTTAGATATTTAGAATTTGTAACATTATTTGACTGTATCTACCTTAAGATTTGTAACATATCTACCTTAAGTGAATTTGGTCCCACCGAATTTCGACGTTCTTTTTTTTATGAATCCATGGGATTTTTCCCCTAGAACTACTAATTTTATATACATTAAAGAACTGAGAAAAATGTATTAAACTAAAACAACTTTTATTAGATTTATATTTGCAGTTTTTACTCCTAAACTTGAATATGGCATCCATTTCTAACAACGACAAAAATTAACTGAGATATTTAACATATCTCCATGTTAGTTTGGTTTAGGTTAAGATATTGGTTTCGCTGTTTAAGTAATTTTAGGTTAGGTTATATATCCTAGTATTTTGTGGGGACATTTATCCATTAAAACTTATAACAAACTTAAAATAACCTAACTTACGTAACATAACCTAACGTTACTAAACCTAACATAACGTAACACACATTTTATGTTAAGTTTAGGTTAATATCACAAATTTTATTTTCATTTTTTGAATGGAATGTCATAATCGTGTTTAGGAGACAAAACTACATAAGATTAACCTAGTTTTTGATGTAACGAATTTTTTAATTCCTATTTTTACTGTAAAAAGTGGGTATTTCTCTGTGTAAAATGCCTGCTAACGATTTGTGTTTGTGATTACATATTTACCCAAGATTTATTCTCTAAAAGATATTGATATTTCATACTAAGAATATCTACACTGCTACGTAGTCAAGAGTTTCATAGAAATATTTATAACTAACGATTGTAAAACAGTTGATTTACCGACTGTAGAGAGACCTACTCGAGAAAATGTACCCAGCTGCCTGCTGTCATAACAAAGTGAGTCCCAATTTGATTATACGCGCATGTGTTATTTTGTTTGCTGCAACACACACCTGCTCCCTGGACCGTACCTCACTTGTCATTCGTTACTTTTTTCAATGCGAATAAAATGCAAGAATAGTGTTTTATAGATTGTAGTTCCTTATGAAGTTTTCTTCAATTTTTAAGGAAAAAATTGCACAATTAAATACACATTTGTACATAAAAAAATATTAAAAATGTTTTATATAATGAAGAGATATTTACCTGAAGTAAACATATATATAATAGCCAAACTAAGAATACATGGTGCATTAAAAGTTCCTAAACCAAATATTACTTTCTATACAAAAAGCTATATATTTTTGGACCCAAAATGTTAATTCAATACCAGTTTCTTTACAGAATTTATAAAGTATTATAGTGTTTCCATCAACAGTAAAATAATATCTTTTATAGCAAGAAAATATAAAACACCTTTTAAATAAATACGTCTTTTCTGGCGTTAGTTTTATCGTTTTATTAATTTATATCTAAAATATATAATATTGTTAGTCAGAATAATTTATGCTCATACTTGGGTTGATTTTATTGATAAACTTATATCATATTACTGCTATTAAGTTTCGAAAATATTAATTTAACATTAGATAATTGTGTTTTTCTCCACTAATGAATCTTTTTTATGAGATGGGGTGTTTTATATTGTAAATAGTCTAACTTTGCTTTTACACATATTTTAGTTTTATTACAAAATAAAGAAACTCTGAACAGACTTAACATTGAGTGGTCCTATTATTTTATCTAAAATATAATGGAACAATGTTTCGTTAGTATAGTTTATATTTTAGTTTAAAATTAACCGCAACGAAAACTGGAATAGAATTACACAGATATTGTAAAGTAGTATTTGGAAGTAATATTTTTCTTCAAATTTGTTTTTCGAGGTTAAATTGATTTATAAAAGTATCACTAATTCAATTAGCACAAATATACAATACATGATGTTAAGAAGATTACAGTATAATATTTATTGTTTATTGATATAATGTATATTTTACCCTTTAACAAAATAAATGTATTATTATTATTTAATTCACTATTATTTGTCTGAAAGAGCTACTACATATTTGTAATCAATTAAATGATTGATTTTGTTTTATTAGAATGGTGATATTACCTGTTGTTTTATTCATTAAAATGCTGAGATGACAAAAAATATATTTTACATATTTATATAAGTACTCTGAATGTTATAAAAACAAATAAAGATACTGGGAAGCATAATTTCTAATCTTTCGTAACTATAGATTAACAGTAATATGTTCCTAAGCTCTCAATATTTTGTTTTATACCAATTGTGCAGATATGGCAATTTCCGACCTTTTGTTGTGTTCATCATTTTATGAAAAGAAAAAAGTACATATAAGAAAATATAAAATAAACTTATAAAACGGTAAACTACCATGTGCATGCTAAAAATGATTAAAGAGGCAACATTATTGTTGAGTCTTATTAATATTGGCACTCCATTTTGAATATGACTACCGTAACTTAGTTTACTATGGTAGAGAACATTATGTCGTATTTCATAACGACAACATTACCTTCATAACATAACGTACTCTCAGAGCTTTTGTTAAAAAACTTTGATCAAATTATTTCTTATTGAGGCTTAGTTTCAATGGAACTCGTTATCTTGTAGCTATACAGTCCTAAAAACTACAAATTATACTGTTATTCTGTCACTTTGTGACGAATTTTACCTAACAGATTTTGATTTTTTTATGGAGAGGCCAATCTAACCCTAATCTAACCATTCCCATAGACTATTGATCTGTACTAGGCAGAAAGATCAAGGGGAGAAACAGCACAGAACAAGGTGAACATTAGTGATAAGGAACGGCTAAGGCCGGGATTCGAACCTGCATCTCTAACTCAGGCTCAGGTGTAGACACCATGAACCGCTCGGCCACTGGCATGGAGTGTCCAATAAACTCCCAAATGATCAGTAAATCCCAGTATAGCAAATCCAATAAAATCACATTCTTAACAGCTTTATGTCCTGGTTTTGGTTGGAATATATTTTTGCTTTTGAATAAACGATAGAGTAAAATAATTGTATATAAACTGAATGCTTCCACAGGAAATTAAAAATTAAAAAATGTCATTCTTTTATGTCCAAATTAACACAGTGGCAGCTTAATTTAGAGACATTGAAATTCTATTAAAAGTACAACATTGAATATTCATTCACATAACCAAATTGTTATGAGTTAGGTTTTATGGGTAAGGAAAATATATAGGCCTAAATATATAGGCCTAAATATTCAGGTTGTATAAGCCTAAATACTAAGAAATCATGAATTTATACTATTTAATACTTTTAACTTGTGTTTATTTTGATATTTTAGCTATAAATCACTATAAAACCAAATTCCATGAATTTCACTAATTTGTTTGGGTTTGAAAGTTTTTTCGTTAACCAGATTATGTTGGGTTTTCATTTAATTCAGACATTTGCACTTAAATTTGCTCTTATTATAATATAGTAATTAATTTTGTATAGTGACCTTAAACAAAATTTGCCTTGGAGGCTATAATTGATATAATTAATGTGCAATGGTTTACATTATTTTCAAATGGAGTTTGATTAATTTAATTCTTGTCCCGCGGTATTTGTATTTTTGTTAAACTAGTTATTATAGAAGAATTGTTTAGTACCGCTTAGTATTGCATATACTGTTTATGTTAGATGAGTCCTGGTACTGTATTGTGTATTTGTATTTTATTAAAACTAATTATAATAGAATAATTGTTTAGTACCACTTAGTGTTGCATATACTGTTTATGTTAGATGAGTCCTGGTACTGTATTGTGTGTTTGTATTTCTTGTATTGTACATTATTGAAAATAAATAAATATTATTATTTTTGTTATACATAAAGTAATAAAATAAACTATTTTAAATTAGAAAAAACTAACTACACCTAGAAAATTTAAATATTCAGAATCCCAGTGTAATTTGGGTTGACTATGAGAAGAATTAAAGAAATTAAAGGAATTTCACAGCCAATTGGCTTTAAATCACCCACTTCACCCAGCATCTCAATGTCTCCATCAAGGCAGTTCCTTATTGGTTATGTCAACTTGATTTAGATTTAAATACAAATCTGGACTATTAAATTCAATAACGTATTTAAGTATATTGTCGTCATAAAAACTCTACCATTATTTACAAATTGGAAGTTAGACTTATAAAACAAAGTGATATTTCATATTTGCAACTTAAAAAACAAAATATTTTTTTATTTTAACATTTAGAAACAAATTTAGAATATGGACTTTCAATCACGGCTGTATGGATGGAAATAGAGTTTTTAAGTATTAAACTTAAAACTTCTGCCAAAAGAAGCACAAGCAATAAGTGTTAATTTATACATGAATAGTACAAAATTAATTCATAAAAAAGTGAGATCAAGACAACGGACATAAGTTTTGTGAAAGGGGAACTAATTTTTGGATTATGTTCGAACTCATGATGAAAATGGTACTGTTTGACATTTGTAGCTATTAGATTGCTTAATATTTTTATATATGTAAAGAACAACACTTAGCAATCGTTTTTTGGTGTTTTTAATGTTCAAAATCGATTTCTGTCTTTTCATATATATAAAGAATTTATGAAATGAATATGAATAAAGAAACCATTTTCATATATATAAAGAACAACACTTAGCACTTAGCAATCTTTTTTTGGTGTTTTTAATGTTCAAAATCGATTTCTGTCTCGAAAGACCATCATCAGTTGAAAACAGAAATAATCATCTGTTTTCAACTGATGATGGTCTTTCGAGACAGAAATCGATTTTGAACATTAAAAACACCAAAAAAAGATTGCTAAGTGCTAAGTGTTGTTCTTTATATATATATGAAAATGGTACGATATCTTGGCAGTTGCTACCAACAAAGCTCCTAATCCTAGATCTTGAAATACTAAGTAGCTGAAACAGTTAAAAAACATTTCTCACTTCATTCAAGTAATTAGCTTAAGAGCCAATAAGTCAATATTTGTAGCCACTAATAGGCTAAATTATGTTTGAATACATTTTGCAACTTAAAGCTAAAATATCAGGCATTTGATGCAACTGATATGCTGTGTATCCTTTAGATAAAAGTTCCAAATACTTGCTTATTGATAGCCAAGAAGTCAGTGTTTGGACCCGAGTGGCTATTACATGAACGTCCCACCCAATTACTTATTAAATATAAAAGTCAGAAGGGTTGTCATTTTATAGTTAAAAACATGTTTACTAATTATATTTGAGTAGTAGTTTTATTATATATGTTTATTTAATAGATGACATTCATCTTAAGTTATCATTTTCAACAACCACCTTTCATTGAACTCTTATTTTGGCTCAGGCCTTAGCTATAATGGGTTTGAGCTGAAATGTATTTATTTATTTATCAATTTCTTTACTATCCATAATTTGTCTATTATTCTTCTTCAGTTTTTATTTTCGATGGTATCCCATTTTTCATGCAATATCAACAATTTCATGACACACTTACATTACTAATAATATGTAATTGCCGGCGTGGTGGCTCAGTGACTGCGGAGGGCAGTGTCCAAGGTTAGAATCCCCACTGAGCCAACGGCCGGTACTTCACTCGTTGAATAAAGTTAACGCATAGACTTGCAGGCTCATGTCAACTGGCGAGTAAGTTAAAAAAATACATATATGTATATTTACAAAGCATTAATATTTTACGAGGTAAAATAGTTTTTCTATAACTCATATATTTTACAATTTAATATTAATTTAGGGTTGGTTTTGTTTATGTATATCTTAAAAACTACTAGATTAAAAATTCAAACATTACCCATTATAAAAATCAACATTTACGAAAGGACATGTTAAAAATTGGGTTACACGCATATTTACTGTGTAATAAAATTGTTCAACAACTAGCCAAAATAATTTTAAAAAGCTCTGATACTTTTTATAAGATAGTTAATAAAACAATTAAAATATAAACTACAATTTTTAAAGCTATTGATTACTAATCATATAATATACTATAACCATACATTTTCATGCACTGGCTGTATGTACTTACAGATATATATTCAACTTTATTTACATAATTTGTTCTCCATAATACATTAATCCAACCTATGTAGAGGTTTAATGTCCTTAAGAGGCAATAATTAGAAAATAAGTACTATCTTTAGTATGGTACTTTCCCAAAATCTAATAATTTATTGGAAACATTTCATTTGAAAATATAATTAAAAATTGAAATATTTAGATACAAACTAAGAAAAAACATTAATCAGTACTCAGTAATCAGTACATGAATTTTACTATAGCATTTCATCTACTAATTATTGAATTAGCGCTTTAGTTACGATTATGTGTGTACATTATTTTTAATTTTTCAAATGTTACTATTTTATGAGTAAATATTTTCTTAAATATTTTGATATTGTAAATATTTATTTAGCAAGTCAGAAAATTTTCAAAACTATTAGCCATTGGTACTGTAGCCACGAAACTCCAATTTTAGATATTAGGTGAAAGAATATTTAGGGTATAATCTCTCATTTTTCAATAATAGCTAGGTGTTGCTTTTCTTATTTTTTCCAAATTTCAAATTTGATATTACGTGGACTAACTACATTTGTGAAAATACGAATAGCAAATTTAGTTTGTAAAGTTCGTCATTTAGTTCACACATACCCTCTTTTTAAAGCATCAATTAAAATTTGTTTAAATAATATTTAAAATCACATCATTAATAGCATAGATCAACATTTTCTATTTTACAATATTTAATTTTTAAAAATGCATCCTTTTTAAACTAAATATTTCCAAGTACATTTTTAAAAGACGTCTGTTTCACTAAGTCACTAAAAAATGTATATTTATTTGTCTTACGTGACATTTGGAACAATAAAAAACAGACGGTCTGTAACATACACGCCCAACTTCGTCTCAATAAACGAGTATGTATTGAAAAATATTGTTAAAATATTTATGTTTGAAATGTAATGTGTGGTGCATTCCACAGAGCCACGAGTGTAATCACAATAAATGATCTACCTTATTGAGATTAACTCACTGATATAAGGTATGTGCAACAAAGGGCAAGTGTACGATCTGTATACTCGAGCAGCAAGGCTACATGGCTCAACGAGATTGCCAGCCAATTTGCAAGGCTATGCATTATGCACGCACAATCAAATCATCGGCTCACTGGCCAACAGCTTGCACGGCCTGTATCGACGTCTTTCAAAGGATAACCTCACTACAGATCAGAGACTGGATGTCAGTTTTATTTAATAATTGATAATATATTTTTAACGTAATAATAGGCCTATATATTTGTAATATGCAGTTTAAATCTGACGGAGGTCGAATAAGAATGTCGAAAAAGTAAAATTTTGGTTATGAACTTTTCAAACTTATATCTGCAGCTAAAAGAATTTACCTGATTGGCTATTATGAACATTTAAGTTAATGTATTTTACATTAAATTAATGTACAAATACTGCATACACCTATACTCGTTTTGCGCAACTTCCAGTTAACTTAATTACTAACTTAAAATGAATATTGTTAATTGATATTCTATTTGATCAAGTTAAAAGATATAATGTTTAATAAACAATACACACCTCAAAGTATTGCATGATATATCATATTGCACAAACAAATGAACTAAACCAAGAAAAAGTTGTTGCACGAAATACCTATACCTGTAAAAGGTAAATACCCCTGACCCACTCACTCATCGCTGTAACTAAATAAGTAATAAGCTTACGAGGCTGACATTTTGTAGAGTCAAAGGTCTGATGTTGTAGATCTGAAATAAGAAGTGATTTTGAAAAATTCTTAGTAAATCGAAGATGGTAGCCTTTTTAGCACCAAACATTTAAATGCCAAAAACAGCGTTTCTCTAAATGGACTGTAGCGGCTAAATGAACGGTTCTACAGCAAAACTAACACCATTTTATTGTTTTATTGTTATTGACCACGAAGTGGGCGGGTACAGCTAGTCCTACTTTATTAACCAAATTAAAAAAAGAGTATTTCTAGTTATATAGAATTTTAGTCATTTTATCTTCAACACCAACATCCTTCTTGTTTTATTTTTCGGGAAGGGGAACTTGAGCAAAACGATGAACAGAACTACTGAAATTGTATAAGTGAATAATTAGTTGTGACAAGGAAAGGTTCCATGTACAAATTATGCACGTAAAATATGTAATGTGTGTTCGATACGTACAAGTATTAACTGTAATGTGTGTTTGAACAATAACAAAACAACATATATCGTATTTATACATTTTTTTTTATTATTTATTCGTAAGACGCCGATCGTCAAGATATGGGCGAATATGGATTTCGAATGAGTGTGATGAGTGTAGATGAGCGAATGTAGTCATTGTTACAAACTAAGGCCGACTGTTCCTTAGAAAGTGTCATTAATTAATAGCCCAATGACAAATGAACAGCCGGTGATTATCAGCTGATCCTTCTCAAAATGTATTGACTCTGATTGGGATCGAACTGACAACCTTTAGCACATGAAGCTGGGATTGAACCAACTACGCTATTAATTTCATACTTGTTGTTTATGTAATATTGTACCGTACTTAAATTCATGTTTCGCAACACTAAATATATACACATCATTATTTGTCTGCTACGATACAGTGTTAAATAGTAATGCGGAATGTAAAATTAATCGTATCTTTTGTTAGAACGTAAATTTGGTATGTTTCAGCCATTCTGCGAGTTGTTTGTATTGGACCCAATAAACTAATCATCGATGTTGACGTAATCATTTACTACTATTAACATCCTACTTCCTTCCGGCATCCATAATCAGTCAATATCTCTAACCAATAACTTTAGAGCTGAATCAAATCACTCAGGACATTAACAAATAAAAGAGACATTATTTGTTACATGAAAGAATGATTTCATGTAACAAATACTGTTTTGTAGGGCGGGTGGATGGGTAAATACCATTGTCTTATAGGGCGGGTGGGCGGGTAAATAGCACTGTCTTATAGGGCGGGTGGGCAGGTAAATACCACTCTCTTGTAGGGCGGGCGGGTGAGTGTATACCACTGTCTTGTAGGGCGGGTGGTTGGGTAAATACCACTGTCATCACTACTCAACGTGTATGGTTGGGTTGGCGGGTTATCACTATTGCACGTGTATGTGCGTGCGGGTGGGTCATCACTATTGTACGTGTCTGGATGGGCGGGTGGGTCATCACTATTGTACGTGTATGGGTAAATATCATATGAAAAGTTTTGTGATCTCTGTTTGACGTACTGAACATGAGGAAAAACGGCGTCATATATAACAAACAGTAAATTTAAACAGAAAATGCAAGACCCATGTATATATATTTAAAATTAAGAAGACTGAGAGATTAAATGCAACTAAACAAATACTGAATCACAACCGTCCCATATTAGAAGTTTTGATTCCAATAATTAAAAATAAGATATTATAAAGTTTATAATGAAAGCATAAGATAATGAATCTGTGAGGGAAAATTTCTGACGTTTAATTAATTGTAAGCATACGAATTAAAAATAATCAACAAAGAGGTTAATTTTGTTTTTAAAGCCATCCAACTTTTATGACATGTTAGGTGTATGAATAGCGTTAACTAACAAAATAGTTCTTTTTATTTTAGGTTCTTTTGGCCTGATGATAATATATGAGGTTTAATGAAATCGGGTACTTTTTGGACTTATTACATTAAACCTCATATATTATCATAGTACATCATCCAGTAGACTTTTGTTATCTATATACTGAAACATAGTGCAATGTTTTTTTCATAGACGATAGCTTAGTTATCTAATGGAAATATTATAAGGGCTCCATTAATACCAATTAAAACTATTTCGGATACATATAATATTTTCACTTACCATCCAAAAAAGCGTTTCGTTTGCAAAATTGGAGTAGGCCTCTATGGTGGACAACACGCTGAATATCAGGCATACCAACACCACCATGAACCTGCAAGAATGAATTTCAATTAGGAAAAACCACCATACATGTCTAATATTTGACAGAATATATATGTGGAAGATGTACTTACTAGAACGATCGGAGTTTTTAACCTAAACTAATTTTATTTTTGAAACTTTTGTAAGATATTTCAGTCAAGTAATATATGCATTATTGCAATTATTTTATAGCTGTTTCTCACAAATATATACAGTTATTAAATTGATTTTTACAATTAAAAGACAATATGACAGTATATACAATATCTTAGTGTCTGTAATTTCTGATAAAGTTTATCAATACACAGTTTCTAAGAAATAAAACCAAATAATTTTAACTTATTGTCTTCAATATTTTGTTGTGTAATTTATGGTTACTAAACAATTTATACAAGCAGTCAAAAATATTAAGATGAAAATTAAATATACAAATTTAAACTAACACAGTCAGACATGTTAGGATGAAAGAGAGGATATATATGCTGTACGAACAATATAATAAATACATGAACGAGTTATTCAATAGACTGTTGTAATTTAGAGAGAGTAAATGAATCTACGATAATTCTCGTAGACCTCATTAATTTATTCAATGTTTTAACTTAAGTTTTTACTATGGTCATTTACATAAACTTTATCACTTACTTAACTTATTTTTTTTGTCTCAACTACTGAAGACACTTTTAACTAGTCATTCATCCGCCACAGATTTATAATGTCACTAACTCAAACTAACAATAGAATCAAAGAGCATGTCCGAAATCAAAGGCAAGTGTATTTTTTAAACTAAAAAAAAAAAATAAATAAAATATACTGTTCTACTAGAAATTAGTAAAAGAAGAACAAGATAATTCCTCGAGATGTTATAAACAACACTAGTAAATAAAATTACAATAAAACTATTCCATTTTATAATTTGAAACCACATAAAATTTAAATAAAGAATTATTAGCTAGTTACAGGTAAATTAAAACTATGTAATTTGGCTCCCGAACATGGATAATAATAAAAGTTACTTTTAGTTCACAGCATCATATAGTAGTTTTTATCAAAGATAATTTAATGAAACTCTTTTACTGCACATGATAGTTAAAATACAACTGCCGTAATCTACATTCAACCCAATTTAAACTTGTGCAAGTCATACAAAGCTTGACGCAACTTATGAATAGTCAGTTAATGCAATCGCATTAGACATCTTCAACGGGAAAGTTGTACTAAATTAAGACATTTCGATGCTTAAGTTTTCTGAGCAGATGTTCCACTCCGATAATCTCTTTCAGTTTAGCTTACGGCTGTGCTCTACTTTTCTTCACTCCTTTTTCATCCCAGAAACACCACGAAATACTTTTCCCCCAGCTTGATCAATACAACACTTACAACATTTCCCAAGTCCTAAACGGCTTCATTTTCAGTATAAAATTAATCACTAACTATTAATTCCTTCTCAGTTCCCAAGGTCCTGACTTCAGAAGCTATGGATTTTATTCACAACTCAAAATGAAAAGTGTTCACACTTGTTAAAGATCTAGAAACTAGAACCTCCATTCGTGCAAATTATAAATATATAAAAATATAGGGATTGGAGACCGAACAGTCAACTGTTATATTCCCCCCCCCCCCATAATAGTTAGCTAAAATGAATTTTAATAGAAACAGAAAAATTGTTACTGAAATAAATAGAGCTGTAGGGTCAAGTGAATATTTAAACACTTTTATCAATTTTGTTACTTACAAATATAACTATAGTTTTCATTGCTTTTATGTAAAGAGTAGGATGGCGATGCTGCCTATATAGATGGTGGATATATGCACCTCTAGGAATGTTGTCCATAATCATGTGTGTGAATGACAAACACATTTTTATTATTTGTTTGAAAAAAATTGAGGATTAGAACCTTCACGAAACAACACAATGATTAGAAATGTATTTTAATGAATCTCAAGGTTTCACTTATTATATGTATTAATGAGAACACTACATTGTTACGCTGATGTGACTCCTGCATAAAGATCACCAAAGTGAGTCTCGATTCGTATGAGCAGTATTTTCCAAATACACAATATATATATATATTATGCTGCTCAATATTTTATACATCATATTGTAAAGTATTTTAGGAGGCCTGCAAGGTAATTTCTTAGTAATAATTAAGTTCTTCCAAAATAAAAGATATTTTTCCAGAATTTGTGTCTGCTATGCCAGTGGTATATAAGTTGAACAAAATGGGATCAAAAAGAGACCCCTAGGGAAGTCCATTCATAACGTCCATTCCTCGCGTCCCGAATAAACTTAAATTCCTCGTCCTCTTGAAAAAAATAGCTGGCATTAGTTAGTGATTCAAAATGAGACATGCATTTGTATATAAATTTTACCTTCGTAGGTTACAAAAAGCTGAATTTTCAATATCTAAACTAAATCCAAGGTCTAACACACTAGGCTCGCGTGAGGAGCTGCATGGCTAGTGACTGTTGAGTTTAACTGGAATATCCTCTCAGACCCGTCAATTATGCATTGGGGACTACGATATGATCTGCACTCCCAGTACTTTTGTGGAACCAAGCTAGCTGAGCAAAAATATCCTAATAAATAACTTTTCTTAACTTTATAATAAACACATTGGGCTAGAATTATTATTATTATATTATTATTCATGAACAAATGAATAATATTTATTGTTCATAGCTGTTCACTATGGCTAGTGATAAGTTATAGTTTAGATAAGTATGTTTAGTTTTAATGGCCATATGTTTTTTAAAGAAAACGTGCAATCTGTTTGATTTGGAGCATCTCCATTTACTTTCAAGTGTTTCATAAAAGATAAATGTAAAGTGAAAATAAATGATTGAACAGAGGCCAAAGCCAATATGATTTTAAACAATATAATTTCATTCAAAATATACACAAGT
This sequence comes from Stictocephala bisonia, assembly GCA_035578905.1. NCBI lineage: Eukaryota > Metazoa > Arthropoda > Insecta > Hemiptera > Membracidae > Stictocephala > Stictocephala bisonia. Next base: position 3,226,394 of record JAQJVL010000040.1, read on the forward strand.
ACAGAAGAAAAATAAGAAATAAAAAAGTTACTAAATATAATATTTTGTCTTTATAAAAAAAATATACACAAAAAAACTTTTTAATATGTTACTTTCTCAGGTGTTATAGGACTTTTTGAATAAATGTTATAAGATTATATAACATACATTAATTATTAAAAAAATACGTGATAAAAGGCAAGACGTCAAGAATTATTATAAGAAATAATTAAACATGGCCAGCAATCGTTTTCTACACAGTTAGTTAATAGAGTAGTTCAGAATTAATAGACTTTACAAGAAAAGTTAAAGGCTCATATTTAATATATTTAATAAATCTTACACTAATATTTATTATAAATAAGATTATTGATAATCTTATTAAATGTATTTAATAAGATAATTGATTACACTACATTTAACAAAAATTAATAGCTTCGTAGCGAAGTTGATTACAACCTAGCCTCATTAGCTACATTTTCTCATTACAAATCCAATCAGAGTCTTAAAAATTGTTTAAAGGGATTAGCTGATAACCACCGGATGTTCATTTGTCATTGGTCTATTAATTAATGACACTTTCCAAGGAATGATTCGCTTTAGTTTGTAACAATGACTACATTCGTTCATCTTCACTCAACATACTTATTCGAAATCTATACTCACCTATATCTTGACGATCGGTGTCTTGATAATAAATAAAAATAAATAAGTAAATAAAGAATATGAGGGAAGCTTAGTCCCATAACAGTATATGATCGTATTCTCATAGTAGTTTATTTGAATACTAACTTCTATTTAACTATATTATTATAGAACACATAATGGTCTACAGTATAAACATTCAACATGAAACTTCAATTTTGATTACTTCATTTCAATCCACACTTTTTTCTTTCTTACTATCTTATTTTTAAGATAGAGGAAACACATAAAAATGGAAACACTACCTCCTTAATTTTAGTTAGTTTACCAAATAAAAATGTATTTTTATTGTTTATTTATTAATAGATTGGAACAATATATATATAATTTTATTGTAGTGATTGCAAAAGTTAATACAGTGTAGATATATTGTATGATTACATAAAAGCTTTATTTAATTTTATTTACATGCTATAAAACAGGTTTTACCCTAGTAACATTACGGCAGTTCACAAAAATGTCACAAAAAATATAAGTGACTTTAGATATAAAGTCCACGTCACACTATTTTCACATCAAGCACACAAATATTAATAAACACAATTTTTGCAAGCAATCCATCAAGAATAAATAATCATGCAAAGTATATAATATAAATAATATAACAATGTAATGGGTATAATATAATAGTCTAATAAATATAATCTAATAATAATAATGTAGTAAATATAGTATGATATTATTATAATAAATATCATTTGCATATACAGATTAAATACAGAAATATATAAAGAAATATAGAAGTAAACCCTATCCCTCATAGAAAACAAAGCACCAATAGAGAATATTGGGTTACGCCAACAATGACTTCATCTTTTTTTTGAAAATATTCAAAATTTAAAACAGTCCACCTAAATTGATGACAACGAAATAAACATTTTTAGTTGACATTTGACCAAAGAAAATAGAATTTTCTTCTAAAAATGTATGTATACTCTTTAATATACTTACTTTTTCTGATTTGTTAAATCTGTAATTAAACCTTGTTCCTTCTTTTATTTTTATTTTACATTAACTTCAAAGTAATGTAAATGTAGTGTGATTGTAAATAATAAAAACGTCTTATAAAAGAGTGGACGTGATAGTGTTATGCTCCTGCGATTGTTAGAGAACTGACAGAATCTCCTGTAACGAGTTGTCTGATTCTATTCTTTAATTTTAGGATTCTTGTTTATCAACTCATCATTACACGTTTGATCTTCCATTCACACTCTCCGCTGTAACTCAAATGCAAATATCCCAAATATGCACACACTTCCAATTCTGTTTTAACCTTAGGGAATTTTGATTATTTGATCCTGACACTTGTTTTATGTTCAACAAGTTCATTATTACATCAAATGTGGGTAATGAACTATCGTTTTTCTATGTGGGTAATGAACTATATATTTTGTTTGACAATTAATTACTTGTTTACGACAACATTGTCTGAGTAAGCCCTAATGAGTAAAACCGTTCCTCATAGATCATGAATGTATCGACGAAGAATGAAGTTAAATAACGTTTCAATTAGTTTTATATTCAACTCAAACAATTTATGTTAGCTTATTGAATTTCAAATCAATACGTATAATCTGATGAATGCATGCTAGCCTGCTGTAATGAAATACAATAGAAACTATGAACTCATTTTAATTGCTAAACAATTAGTCGTAACAGATCACAAATTTACGAAAAATAAGTACAATAATACGGCTATTATGTATTTCACTTTGATGCGTTAAAATATAAGATCCTCAAAAACTCCACATCACGTAGAAAGTGACAGTCATATTAGCGGGCTTCTCATTAGTTAGTTATCACCGCGGCCGCTACACTCCCATGTTGTTCCCTCTTGGTAACTCCGTTTAGTAATTTGTATGGTTATTAATAGCTGGCACCAATGATGAACCTTGTGGAAAGCATGTCAGTATATACAGAATCCTTGGAAACCATCTTAGAGGTAACCCCAGCATCCTGATACCCTGCCACACCGATATGATCTTCATCACTCCCATCCAGTTAATGAAGAGATCATGTAGCCTACATCAGCTCTTTCATGGAGCTGTGTTGTCGTCATCAGCACGTAACTATGCTTGTCGTGTCACAGCTTGGCTGTAGATAGTAGGTTTTACAGGTGAACTGTGGTTTACCGACATCTAATTGTTCACTATGTCCATTACTATTATACGATCGCTACAACTAGGCTTGTAGAGGTCATGTGACCCTCGACGCTGCAGCTTGGTAGCAGATCGGGGTGATTTGGTTTTGGACTAGGCTTTAGAGGTATACTGTAGTCTACTTACTCTAATTGTTCAATTATGTCTATTACTACTATACAATCCCCATAACCATGCTTGAGGAGGTCCTGTGGCCAGACCTTGGCAGCAGATTGGGGTGAGATGGCTTTGTAGGCTTAAGAGGTATCTATGGTCTACCGATCTCTAATTGGTCACTTATGTCTATTGCTACTATATATCTCCACTACCGGTAACCCTCCACATTCCAAACCCTCCATTTTAAAACCATGCTATTTTAAAAACACAACCATCTAAAGACTCTTCGTTAACCATGTAATACGTGTTTCATAACCTGAATGTCCAAAAAATATGTATTTGTATTTACAAAACGAGTGTTTTTATTACAACAATAGTTTATGATATGAATGTGAGGTATATATTTTAATACAATATTTATTTGATTTAGAAAACGTGCGATGATAATTGAAGATAACAGTAAAAATAAGTTAAAGTTTGAACGGTCTATTAATCGAAATGGGCAGTTGGTTAAAAGTTGGATGGCAGTTGATGGACGGCCAAGGGCTGGTCTGATCACTCTCGTACTAATGGAAGTCTAAAAATATTTCTCTATGGAAGTTATTAAATTATTAGATTATCTTTTATAAATATTTTATTCATAGTACAATATGTCTAACTTCCTTATCCCAGTGTTAAATAAGGACAGTTTGTGTAATGTAGTCACTTAGTTACTATACTACACCGTATATCCATATTTATTCTATGACATTTAAATAAATGGTGACTTGTAAAGGAGTGTAAATTGGAACAGAAATTTAATTATTTAATAAATCCAGTGCTGAAATTTATATTCTAATACTGCAATATCATGGACTTACAATATTACTTAGAACTAAACATTATACATTGTTAACAACAAGATAAAAGAACAACAGAGGAGTAATATAAAGTAATATAAAGAAGTCCAGCCAGACAGTGTGTCAACAATGTTACAAGGCACCATCCCCTGGGTATTTGTGGCTATGCTAACATCTCTAGAATAATTTACACACCATAGGTTACAGTATTGGTACGCCTGTGTTGAATTGGAACAAGAGAGAACTGGTGTGGAGAAGTCTCCTAGGAGTGAGCGTCAACAGTGTTACAGGACACTGTCCCCTGGGTAGATGTGGCTGTGCTAACATCCCTAGAATAACTTACACACCTTAGGTTACAGTAGTGTTGTGTTGAGATGGGACAAGAGAAGCTGGCGTAAGGAGAAGTCTCCTAGGAGTGAGCGTCAACAGTGTTAAAGGACACTGTCCCCTGGGTAGATGTGGCTGTGCTAACATCCCTAGAATAACTTACACACCTTAGGTTACAGTAGTGTTGTGTTGAGATGGGACAAGAGAAGCTGGGGTAAGGAGAAGTCTCCTAGGAGTGAGCGTCAACAGTGTTACAGGACACTGTCCCCTGGGTAGATGTGGCTGTGCTAACATCCCTAGAATAACTTACACACCTTAGGTTACAGTAGTGTTGTGTTGAGATGGGACAAGAGAAGCTGGGGTAAGGAGAAGTCTCCTAGGAGTGAGCGTCAACAGTGTTACAGGACACTGTCCCCTGGGTAGATGTGGCTGTGCTAACATCCCTAGAATAACTTATACACCTTAGGTTACAGTAGTGTTGTGTTGAGATGGAACAAGAGAGATACCTGGTAAGGAGAAGTCTCCTAGGAGTGAGCGTCGACAGTGTTACAGGACACTGTCCCCTGGGTAGATGTGGCCTAGAATAACTTACACACCTTATGTTATAGTAGTAGTTGTATTGGAACAAGAGAGAGACCTGGTAAGGAGAAGTCTCCTAGGAGCGACCGTCAACAGTGTTACAAGGCACCGTTCCCTGGGTAGATGTGGCTGTGCTAACATCCCTAGAATAACTTACACATCTTAGGTTACAGAAGTGTGTGTTGTATTGGAACAAGAGAGAGCTGGGATAAGGAGAAGTCTCCTAGGAGTGACCGTCAACATTGTTGCAGGACACTGTCCCCTGGGTAGATGTGGCCTAGAATAACTTACACACCTTAGGTTAGTATTGTTGTGTTGAGATGGAACAAGAGAAGCTGGGGTAAGGAGAAATCTCCTAGGAGTGAGCGTCAACAGTGTTACAGGACACTGTCTCCTGGGTAGATGTGGCTGTGCTAACATCTCTAGAATAACTTACACACCTTAGGTTACGGTAGTGTGGTGTTGTATTGGAACAAGAGAGAGCTGGGGTAAGAAGAAGTCTCCTACGAGTGAGCGTCAACAGTGTTTCAAGACACCGTCACCTGGGTAGATGTGGCCTAGAATAACTTACACACCTTAGTTTACAGTAGTGTTGTGTTGAGATGGAACAAGAGAGAGCTGGGGTTAGGAGAAGTCTCCTAGGAGTGAGCGTCAACAGTGTTGCAAGGCACCGTTCCCTGGGTAGATTTGGCTGTGCTGACATCCTTAGAATAACTTACACACCTTAGGTTACAGTAGTGTTGTGTTGAGATGGAACAGGAGAAGCTGGGTTAAGGAGAAGCCTCCTAGGCGTGAGCGTCGACAGTGTTACAGACACTGTCCCCTGGGTAGATGTGGCCTAGAATAACTTACACACCTTAGGTTACAGTAGTGTTGTGTTGAGATGGAATAAGAGAGAGCTGGGGTTAGGAGAAGTCTCCTAGGAGTGAGCGTCAACAGTGTTACAGGACACTGTCCCATGGGTAGATGTGGCCTAGAATAACTTACACACCTTATTTTACAGTAGTGTTGTGTTGAGATGGAACAAGAGAGAGCTGGGGTAAGGAGAAGTCTCCTAGGAGTGAGCGTCAACAGTGTTACAGGACACTGTCCCCTGGGTAGATGTGGCTGTGCTAACATCCATGGAATAACTTACACACCTTAGTTTACAGTATTGTTGTGTTGAGATGGGACAAGAGAAGCTGGGGTAAGGAGAAGTCTCCTAGGAGTGACCGTCAACATTGTTACAGGACACTGTCCCTTGGGTAGATGTGGCCTAGAATAACTTACACACCTTACGTTACAGTAGTGTCGTGTTGAGATGGAACAAGAGAAGCTGGGGTCTCCTAGGAGTGACCGTCAACAGTGTTACAAGGCTATACATACCTGGGTAGATGTGGCTGTGCTAACATCCCCAGAATAATTTACACACCTTAGGTTACAGTAGTATGTGTTGGCTGGTATAGTGGCACTGTTAATTATCAGTTCTTATAAATCTTTGGACGTATATGTTTTTTGTTATGGAAAGTAGTATACAATTTTAAAAGGAGTAAAATTATAATGATTTAAATGCATTAAATCTAAATATAAAAGTAATGAATTGAACAAATTATATGATAACTGTATTAAAAAGTTACATTTATTTTAAACATGTTCATCTGTACACCAAAGAAGGGTTTAAAAATAATAGAAGCAAGAACGATGGTTTATGTATTATACGATCTTTTTTTAAATGGCCGAAACAATGTCAAAGACGTTCTTAAAAATAATGTTGTAATACCAAAGCTAGTATATAAACTAGTAGTTTAATACACAAAGTATCATTATTACTTTGAACATAATCATATTTACTGAATAAAACACTTCAAATTTAACAAAGTAAATTATTTTCAATCGTGATACATTAACTTGGCAAACAATCTACGACTTGTACAGAGTCGTGATTGATTATCTGTGAGGGATTTACCACAAGATCATCCGTCAAACAAGTTGCTGGATTGATGATCATAGTGAGAAAAACACACATAGGGTGCTGTAAGGAAGTGTTACCTACTTGAGAAACATTATATAGATTGGAAAGAGGTTGCTGGTTTTCAGGTTCATTCGAAACGTTTTGAATGAATTGTTCTCACCCTACGTACACTTTGAGTTAACCAGCATTGCATGGGTAAGGACTGACAGTAAGGGTTATAAGGACCGTGTAAGAGTATTAAATATAAGAAAATACCTACAATAAACTAAACCAATCCAAATGAATATTATAATTAGTAAAACCAAATAAGGGCCATAAAAACATAGATTACTGATAGATAGTAATCTATCATACTAGGTATAGTTAAGCAAACATTTAGAATCGGGCAATAATACAAAGTATTATTACAAAATTACAAAACACCCATGACACATCAACATTCATATATTACATACCGTATAGCTTTTATAAGCCAACTACTAAACTAATAATAAATTTAAAAAAAACTAGACCAATTATTCATATCTAAATAAAATAAAATCTTTAGTACAAATTTTTTGTGTCTAAATATTTGTTTATCTTTTGTCAAAGAGTTTCGTAACCATTCAATACCTGCTTCTCCGATCGAATGAAGATATGCTAATCCCCCTGAAAAGAACGCAATGAGCAATCATTAACTATGTACTCTATGGTATGATTTTCAACTTCGCAATCAAATGACTGATCTTTTATTAACAGTAGTTTAATGACTACACTTATATTTACAGTAGTTGCATATTTACATCTCCGTGTGAAAATAACTCCACTCAGTCCATTCCTTACGAGTTCATTCCACCGATGATTTTCATGCAGATGACAGAATCTTGTTTCGACCATCAAACACATCCCAAGAACACCTAGTTGGTTTTTGGTGAACATTCGTTTGGGAATAATTGGGAAGCTAGTGGAAGAGGTGGTTTTCTAGATTTAAGTCGCACTGCATGGAATTAAGTATTGGAAAATGGGGAAAACCCCCTGAGAAGTGCCTCTGCGTCTTGTATTCGAAGGACCTATGTTGTATAACACTGCAAGCCATGGTAGTGGGGTCTACTATCGTCGTCCTATTTAGTTGTGTATCAACCTCTCAACAGGTGTATTTTAAGCCACAAGAGAGTACAATATTCAGCAGTGCAGTAAACCAGAGACGAAGCAGGAGTACGCAGGACGTGCGTTGGCTCCCCACGATGATCCAGCAAATTGCTGCACAATTAGTTCTGGTTCTTACCTTAGATGCTGTTTTCTGTAGGTGACTTTTAAAACATAGAGATCGAACCAAACTGACTCCCAACTACCGTAGATGCTCATTGTGTTTCATACTAATACAATCAAAGAAGATGTTCAACTTTGAAAGGCTAGTCTTTTACTCAGGGGAAACAGGTTAGGTTACTTCTGTCTTTGTTGGATTGGACTTCAGCTTCTAAAATCATTGTTGAGCGTGGCTAGATAAAATGTAATAGTTACTGTTTTTTATATGTCCTCATGTTGAGTTACCAGAGCAATATCTCAACACATATAAATTTTCTGGACTTCATATGTGAAATTTATTGTTTTGATAAAAATCTATAAAGTAATTCCAACCTCTTGTATCTTTTGTTAAACTTCTTACAATGGCAAGAGAAATAAACTTGCCAAACTGATTTCCTCCCCCACAAACACAATGGACCGCTGACGTGCAGGTGAACAAAGATAATTAACTTCTTCAATAGCTTGAATTCTATTTCATTACCCCTTCTTGTCTCTTCTAATTATTTTAAACGCTCTACCAATGTAGTCAACCACAAATCTGTCCTTATTCTTGTTACAAATCCATCACAATATTTTTTTATGACAACATTATTATTATTTTAAAACAAAAAAGTTATTGTTTTAAAGAAAAAAAGTATTATTTTTTAACGTGTAGAATATTATTATTTGTGTGCTAGACATTAAAATATATAATAACAAAAATGTACCAAGTTGAATATTGCTGTATAAAGTAAGGAGTTAGTTACAGTGAAATAATAACTTTTTATTGAAATCAAATATTAACTTAAGTAGTTTAAACTTGAAAACTTAGCAGTAGTAAGATTGGACGCTTTTATAATATAATAATATTTTACAAAACACAATAATCTTGTTGAAAATTTAATTACCATTAAAAATCAGCCAATTAAAGATCTTATCAATTATGTTGCAATAAATGTTATTGAACTTTTGTGTTGTTTTGTATATTAGATATTGATTTGAATCAAAGTGTATTTTTACTGTACGAATGTATTTATTAAGTATTTCATTATTGTTGAATTTTAAAACATATCACGAATTTGTTTGCACTTTATTATTAACATTGTTGTGTGTTGTTACAATAACGTTACTGTATGCGATTAACTGAACTTACTCATTGAATGAACTAGGTCCTTCAAATATACTTTACGTATTACAATTATTAATTATTACAACTTTTCTACTAATTATTAATATATATATATATATATATATATATATATATATATATATATATATCTATAGCCTACACAGTAATCTTTAGTTAAATATATAAACTACAATTTATAGAACAGGGACAAGGTATCATTAAAGTTACAATACCGTTATTCTGATAATTCATACTTACCAAATTTTATTTATACCTTCATTCATGTTGAACATCTGTAGTCTCGAACTATGTAACCGGCAATAATCATTCATGTTGAACATCTGTAGTCTCGAACTATGTAACCGGCAATAATCATTCATGTTGAACATCTGTAGTCTCGAACTATGTAACCGGCAATAATCATTCATGTTGAACATCTGTAGTCTCGAACTATGTAACCGGCAATAATCATTCATGTTGAACATCTGTAGTCTCGAACTATGTAACCGGCAATAATCATTCATGTTGAACATATGTAGTCTCGAACTATGTAACCGGCAATAATGATTCATGTTGAACATCTGTAGTCTCGAACTATGTAACCAGCAATAATGATTCATGTTGAACATCTGTAGTCTCGAACTATGTAACCGGCAATAATGATTCATGTTGAACATCTGTAGTCTCGAACTATGTAACCGGCAATATTGATTCATGTTGAACATCTGTAGTCTCGAACTATGTAACCGGCAATAATCATTCATGTTGAACATCTGTAGTCTCGAACTATGTAACCGGCAATTATCATTCATGTTGAACATCTGTAGTCTCGAATTATGTAACCGGCAAAAATCATTCATGTTGAACATCTGTAGTTTCGAACTATGTAACCGGCAATAATGATTCATGTTGAACATCTGTAGTCTCGAACTATGTAACCGGCAATAATGATTCATGTTGAACATCTGTAGTCTCGAACTATGTAACCGGCAATAATCATTCATGTTGAACATCTGTAGTCTCGAATTATGTAACCGGCAATAATCATTCATGTTGAACATCTGTAGTCTCGAATTATGTAACCGGCAAAAATCATTCATGTTGAACATCTGTAGTCTCGAACTATGTAACCGGCAATAATGATTCATGTTGAACATCTGTAGTCTCGAACTATGTAACCGGCAAAAATGATTCATATTGGTATTAGTGATAGTCAAAACATTTAGAAATATAAAACACCATTAAAAAACTTGAATTTAAATTTGAATATCGTAATTCACTCTTTTATTTAATTGTACAAACACCTTGATGAGTATGAATATACTTTTTATTTCCAAACTAAACTACGTAAATACAATTAAATTTGTATATGAAAATTGGATCAATACTAAAATAAAAAAAAAAAAAAAAACTTAAACTACTATTGTATGCAAAAATAACGCCTACATGGGTCTAGGTAGACCTGTGTGTGGGCATGAGTGTAATTCATGGAAAGTTATAAAAATTAATAGAAAAAATACAAATTTACTAAAAATCGAAAAATAAAAGCGATTCAAAATTTTACTATTGAGGTCTTTATTTGAAATAAAGAAAGTTTACTATCATTGCTTTAGGCGTGTTGATTTATCATTATAGCAGAAAATAATTACAACATTACTAAATATAACAAATATAATAACGGTAACTATTTCTTGGAATATACTAATATATCAATTTTTTTTACAAATAACCATTTTAGTAAGAAAAAACGGCATTTTTATCTTTCATCACTACAAAAAATTATTAGTATTTTTACAAGAAAAAAGGATTTGACTTTGTGGTACTGTTAATAAGTAGACCATATCCTCTGCCTTAAGTTCAAACAAGTAAAACCAAGAGGAAGTTCTATGACAATCTAGAAACTTAACAATGTGTCAAACTCTCTTGATTTCAATGTAAAGGTGTTCAATATTCACAAATATGACATTGCTTGACTCTGAGAAAATATTTCTCATTGATCTTTTCAAACCTATATTAATAATGAAAACTGTATGCCGTCTTTTTTAGCAGTTTTACGAACTTATAAAACATATTTCAAACATAATGTAAACGTACATACATTTTAGAAATTTGAATAATAAAAATACCATATAAACGTATTTATTAATTTTATTTTAGATGAAGGTGTACGATTGCTGAAAAAATATACAAAAATATCTCAAAACAGCTCCTTGGCTGATGGAAGTGAGGGAGGTAGAACATTCTTTATGTTTTTGATAAACAATTCAAGCATTCCTTTTCCTCGTTCCTCATTTTTGTTGTTTTGGACAGTTGAACACACAGAAGACTTTATTTAACATAATTATTCATACTTCATATTCGGTAAGAGATTATTACTGGTTTAAAGGATGCTTTTGTAACTAAAATAAAAATGATAAAGTTACGTCAAAGTGTTTATTTTTTTGAAAACATTCCAGACTGTAAAGGAAACATTTCTAAACCAACCCTCTCTTAATATTGTCCATTAGTTTAATCCCTGTCCATTTTTCTTGACAGAAATGTTTTGGTATGATCACTGGAATCATGTATCATAAAAATGTATTCTATTTTCTAAGTTTTAAAATTAACTTCTGAAGTATCTCTAATAACATATGTTATTATTTTATAATAATGAAAGTATTACTGATATTTTCATGAGTGTATATTCTTGGCTTTTAGATTAGTTTAAATCTGAAACAAGCAAGGTTAAACTTACATAGATTGGGTAATTTATTGATTGTAATTAATTTACCAACGAAATATGTTGACTCTATTGATTCCCCAAGATTATTCTATAGTCTTCAAGGCTGTTTGCATTATAATGGACCAAAGTACTTTCTGTATAAAAAAAATTGAAGTGTGAAATCTACAGACTGACTGAATATTTTTAAATTTCTATGTAATGGAGAGTTTATAAATTACATCTAGACTAACACCTAATTTAGAGTCACAATTTCGATGGTGATTTTAAAGGAGATCTTATTTCAAAAGGCGAAGTTAGGCCTAATAAGCCCCCTCTAAAACTTAACGTGAGGTGCAGTGGATTTAGGGTGACTTCCGAACCACCAGTGAACGTACAGACAGGATGCGTACAAGGACGGAATTGCTCACTTGTCATCCATCCAAGGAACAGCCACGCTCGATCTTGCTTAACGCCATTATCTTACATCAACGTCAGAACCTGTGGGCCAAGGTCACTGGATAATTAAGAGTTGTATTACCGACATTAATCTACACAACAATAGGCTATTCATGTAATAGTTTATAATCACTTAGTTCCAAATTTAGCAATTTACTTTATTTATATTTGTATACAGGTTATTTTTAGTTTTTCTATTATTTATCTAAATAATCATATTATGTTTATGGTGTTGAATGTCTACCTAAAACGAAGTAAATTTGATATAAAATCAATACAAATTTATCTACATTTCTACATCGAGACAACGTTTATTAAGATAAGGTAAAATTACTGAGAACTCAAACATTTTAACCATGCCCATGGTTAACTCGTAATACAATGTAGAGGACAATAATGAAAGCGACGGACAAAATAACAAGAACATTTCAGAACACTTGAACATTTTAACAAAACTTGGAATATATGACTTGTTCTGAAACATGTACTTGTGTCGCACGACATTCATTAGCGTCTGTAGAGGGGTGGACAAATTGTGGTGTGTACAATTATCAAAATTGCCTAAACAAGAGTTGAATTCTAGACTTTGGAGCCCTAGAAATGAACAGGGACACAGATTATACTGAGAAAATTGTCAATCTAAATGCATACATAGAGAATATAAAGACAAGTTAAATTGGCTAACATTAGTTACATTTGAGAACCACTTCTTTGAGACTATATGTAGATTTAAAGGAATTTTGATTACATTTCAGAAAACAATAATGATAAGTAAGTGCACTTAAAAACTAAATTTTAATGTTTTATGCTACTGGATTTATTTTGGTATAGTTTGAAGTTGCTCTGAATTATTATTTATAACAATATCATTTAAAACAAGTTTAAAATATAGTTATTGTTTGAGAGTTATAATATATATTTAGTTACATTTATTGAATGAATTGATTAGGCACATTATAAAACCATCTTAAATGGAATTATATTTAAATATATTTTTAAATAATGCACTAGATAAAAGTAGTTTGAACTAATTCAATAGAGTTACATAAAAAGATAGTCCACTCTTCTTATAACATGTGGTAGATTTTAATTTCTGTATTTTTATTTAAAATGCAACACGCTATTTTGGACAGACTCGACGTAGAGTCCCTAGTTTTTGTCAATTTTTAAAAATAAATTACACTCGACAGTTCACAGGCCTGTAGGCCTGCGCGTGAAAATTCGTTAAATAAAATTATTTAACGAGTGAAGTACCTACCGTTAGATCAGTTTGGGATTCGTTTACGTACGCCTTGGACGTTGCATTGGGCAATCCGAAGCGCTAGCTCCTGAATCACCACGCCGACTCAGTTGTCAGATGTTTTATATATACATGACTTGTCAACTATTAGATGGGATTCATAATTAAAGATGTTAATATACCTATGTTATAATCCACCCCCCCATTATTGGACTGGGAGTAAAACTATCATTCATAATGATTCATAATGTTGCAAAAAAAAAAAAATTGTAAAAATTTTCCACAGGACATTCGTCTACCTCCCTAGAGAAATTCTCTTGAACAACCTGTTTACAAAGGTGTTAATGAGTGTGGGTGCACGTTATATAGAACTAGCCTTATTATGTGTGTAGGAGAGGTACATGGTAGGAGAGGCCCTTCATGGTTTCTGCATGGAGGATATCTAGATTTATCTTAAATTTCGATTTTTACTTTATGTACAGTTCCAAAATTAGATAAAATCAGATAGTTTTTAAGTGAATGTTGCTAAAATTAGTATATTCTTAACATGTTATATTACTCGGATAAAAAAATATTTAGCTCACATATTGTGCTCAGCTTACTGGTGGTTTGAGACCAACACCTCCCTCCCATACATAGAGCCATTTACATGCATCTAATTAACCTTTAACCCCACAAGGGGATTGGTGGTCTATCAGAGGTTCAATTCACTGTATACCAATCTATGGATGCTTATGAACATTCACTTTGTCATGTTTAATTGTTTACTGTTTACAGTCTTCGCTTTACACCTATTATTGTTAAACTGCATCTCATATATCGTTTGCTTAGCGATATTTTATTATTTAATATTAATTAACTTGTTTATCATTGAATAGAGTTTTCAATATATTTTCCACAACGACATCAATAGACTACAATAAAAAAGTGTATCGCCTTTTTTACGACATTGTAAATATTTGAAAAATCATTACTTTAAACGATTTATGAGTGGGACTAAAATTTATAACAATAAGTGTAATACTAATACCTATAATTTTTATATAATACAGGTATAGCATTAATGTAATAAAAATTAATGCTATAACTGTCTTTAGTCAACCTGGTTCGAATGTATAAGATAACGAAGTGTTTGTGTCGAAGTTTGCATCACCAAACAAAAGGAATAGTTGATTACTGGGAACAAGTAAAAGATCAAACGTAAAAACTGTGATGTCATTGATTTTGGAACTATAAATGTTCATAACAGACTTTAATTGTTTACTTAATATGTTTTCTTGCCTTAAAATGCATTGTGAAAAACGTTTGATATTGCTTTAGGTTTTCCATATTAAATAATAAAAATAATACAATAAATGTAAATGGGCCAGCAGCTATGTAAGTGGACTTTGTTTAACAAACGAAGTGCATTAACGCCAGCTTGGTTAGGATTTGATATTTTTTTGTACTTCACGGTTCAAACTCTTCGGAGCAACCACGGAGCAAATCATATTAATGGTAGATTTGCAATGATTTTGAGATTGCCTTCATTGAACTCTTAAGGTACTGTTCATATCTTGTACATATTGTTAAGTAATAAATTATTTTTTAGGAAATAATGACCAGTTAAGGAAACCGACGCTACTGCAGCGTATCTGTTACATAACATGTATTTAGTACACAATTCATGACATGAGTTTGATAGATCAATTAATTCACTTGCATTTGAGTGCAAGTAGTCTCAATATCATAATAGAAATACTAAAAACTCGTTTAATATTAGTAGCAATCTTATTAAATATAAATTAGGGCGTTAGGATATATATTTAATATCACTTATGAAATCAATTGGTCAGACACATAATCATTATTATATTTATTCACAATTCATCATCATAAAACAATATTATGTTGGATTTTTTATTAATGCCTTAGGTAAATGCAGTTTTACCTAATTCAATAGGTTTGTATAGTAATAAAGCTTACATTTTAAGTAACAAAAGGTAATTAAACTACATTGATGACAGTGGAGTTAGTTCTGAATAATGAATAGTTATTGAATAATAAAATATGAATAGGCATAAATAAATATTATTTTGTATGGAAAATAATAGTACAGGAATACACTGTTTATTAATATTGAACTGGGCAATGAATAAACTTCATAACTTGTGCTAAAACACCAAACAAAGTAAAACTTCCAGTGGTGAATTCCTGCTTTGTTCATTTCTCAGTAGACTAAGATTTGTTGCCAAACATGGTGTTGTTTAAACATTAGAAATTGTACTGCATCTAGAGGTAAATATTGTACAAGCATTGTTTAGGTAACTTGTGATTTGCAAGTAGATTCTTTCAGATTCTGAGATAAGGAAGAGTATTTTTTGCCTTCAAATTATTCAGTAAGGTAAACATAAATATGGGTTTCTTATCTTGTGAATTGTTAATTCCATGCTGTATCTAGAGTAATGAATGGAACTAGCACAATTAATTATATATTATATATAATAATTAAATTAAAATTATCATACTCTTAAACGTTAACAACATTATTTTGTTTTCCATTGACTAACTCTGAATGTGACTGAAGCTCCATATTTTTAAAAAGAAAAATAATAAAAAACTTGAATAAATATATTTTAGGTATATCAAGAAAATAACAATCCGCAGACTAACGGGAATCAGTTGAACATATAAGTTGAGGAACCATCATCTTAGTTGAGAGTTAGGAATTGTTAATGTTACAATTTGAATGGATAACATATACTTGAGGATAAAATGTTACGTTTCAGAATAGAAAAAGAAGTATCCAGAACATAAAGAGTAGAGAGGGTGCAGTGGTGATGGACTTGACTAACCATCTATACATGTGTGCTGGTGACGGACTTGACCACCCGTCTATACATGTGTGCTGGTGACGGACTTGACCACCCGTCTATACATGTGTGCTGGTGACGGACTTGGCCACCCGTCTATACATGTGTGCTGGTGACGGACTTTACCACCCGTCTATACATGTGTGCTGGTGACAGACTTTACCACCCGTCTATACATGTGTGCTGGTGATGGACTTGACCACCCATCTATACATGTGTGCTGGTAACGGACTTGACCACCCGTCTATACATGTGTGCTGGTAACGGACTTGACCACCCGTCTATACATATGTGCTGGTGACGGACTTGACCACCCGTCTATACATGTGTGCTGGTGACGGACTTGACCACCCGTCTATACATGTGTGCTGGTGACGGACTTGACCACCCGTCTATACATATGTGCTGGTGATGGACTTGACCACCCGTCTATACATGTGTGCTGGTGACGGACTTGAACACCCGTCTATACATGTGTGCTGGTGACGGACTTGACCACCCGTCTATACATGTGTGCTGGTGACGGACTTGACCACCCGTCTATACATGTGTGCTGGTGACGGACTTGACCACCCGTCTATACATGTGTGCTGGTGACGGACTTTACCATCCGTCTATACATATGTGGTGGTGACGGACTTGACCACCCGTCTATACATGTGTGCTGGTGACGGACTTGACCACCCGTCTATACATGTGTACTGGTGACGGACTTGACCACCCGTCTATACATGTGTGCTGGTGACGGACCTGACCACCCGTCTATACATGTGTGCTGGTGATGGACTTGACCACCCGTCTATACATGTGTGCTGGTGACGGACTTGACCACCCGTCTATACATGTGTGCTGGTGACGGACTTGACCACCCGTCTATACATGTGTGCTGGTGATGGACTTGACCACCCGTCTATACATGTGTACTGGTGACGGACTTGACCACCCGTCTATACATGTGTGCTGGTGACGGACTTGACCACCCGTCTATACATGTGTGCTGGTGACGGACTTGACCAACCGTCTATACATGTGTACTGGTGACGGACTTGACCACCCGTCTATACATGTGTGCTGGTGATGGACTTTACCACCCGACTATACATGTGTACTGGTGATGGACTTTATCACCCGTCTATACATGTGTGCTGGTAACGAACTTAACCACCCGTCTATACATATGTGCTGGTGACGGACTTGACCACCCGTCTATACATGTGTGCTGGTGACGGACTTGACCACTCGTCTATACATGTGTGCTGGTGACGGACTTGACCACCCGTCTGTACATGTGTGCTGGTGACGGACTTTACCATCCGTCTATACATATGTGGTGGTGACGGACTTGACCACCCGTCTATACATGTGTGCTGGTGACGGACTTGACCACCCGTCTATACATGTGTACTGGTGACGGACTTGACCACCCGTCTATACATATGTGCTGGTGACGGACCTGACCACCCGTCTATACATGTGTGCTGGTGATGGACTTGACCACCCGTCTATACATGTGTGCTGGTGACGGACTTGACCACCCGTCTATACATGTGTGCTGGTGACGGACTTGACCACCCGTCTATACATGTGTGCTGGTGATGGACTTGACCACCCGTCTATACATGTGTGCTGGTGACGGACTTGACCACCCGTCTATACATGTGTGCTGGTGACGGACTTTACCACCCGTCTATACATGTGTGCTGGTGACGGACTTGACCACCCGTCTATACATGTGTGCCGGTGATGGACTTTACCACCCGTCTATACATGTGTGCTGGTGATGGACTTTACCACCCGACTATACATGTGTACTGGTGATGGACTTTATCACCCGTCTATACATGTGTGCTGGTGACGGACTTTACCACCCGTCTATACATGTGTGCTGGTGACAGACTTTACCACCCGTCTATACATGTGTGCTGGTGATGGACTTGACCACCCATCTATACATGTGTGCTGGTAACGGACTTGACCACCCGTCTATACATGTGTGCTGGTGACGGACTTGACCACCCGTCTATACATGTGTGCTGGTGACGGACTTTACCACCCGTCTATACATGTGTGCTGGTGACAGACTTTACCACCCGTCTATACATGTGTGCTGGTTATGGACTTGACCACCCATCTATACATGTGTGCTGGTAACGGACTTGACCACCCGTCTATACATGTGTGCTGGTAACGGACTTAACCACCCGTCTATACATATGTGCTGGTGACGGACTTGACCACCCGTCTATACATGTGTGCTGGTGACGGACTTGACCACCCGTCTATACATGTGTGCTGGTGACGGACCTGACCACCCGTCTATACATGTGTGCTGGTGATGGACATGACCACCCGTCTATACATGTGTGCTGGTGACGGACTTGACCACCCGTCTATACATGTGTGCTGGTGACGGACTTGACCACCCGTCTATACATGTGTGCTGGTGATGGACTTGACCACCCGTCTATACATGTGTACTGGTGATGGACTTGACCACCCGTCTATACATGTGTGCTGGTGACGGACTTGACCACCCGTCTATACATGTGTGCTGGTGATGGACTTTACCACCCGACTATACATGTGTACTGGTGATGGACTTTACCACCCGTCTATACATGTGTGCTGGTGACGGACTTGACCACCCGTCTATACATGTGTGCTGGTGACGGACTTGACCACCCGTCTATACATGTGTGCTGGTGACGGACTTGACCACCCGTCTATACATGTGTGCTGGTGATGGACTTTACCACATGTCTATACATGTGTGCTGGTGACGGACTTGACCACCCGTCTATACATGTGTGCTGGTGATGGACTTTACCACCCGTCTATACATGTGTGCTGGTGATGGACTTTACCACCCGTCTATACATGTGTGCTGGTGATGGACTTGACCACCCATCTATACATGTGTGCTGGTAACGGACTTGACCACCCGTCTATACATGTGTGCTGGTGACGGACTTGACCACCCGTCTATACATGTGTGCTGGTGACGGACTTGACCACCCGTCTATACATGTGTGCTGGTGACGGACTTTACCACCCGTCTATACATGTGTGCTGGTGACAGACTTTACCACCCGTCTATACATGTGTGCTGGTTATGGACTTGACCACCCATCTATACATGTGTGCTGGTAACGGACTTGACCACCCGTCTATACATGTGTGCTGGTAACGGACTTAACCACCCGTCTATACATATGTGCTGGTGACGGACTTGACCACCCGTCTATACATGTGTGCTGGTGACGGACTTGACCACCCGTCTATACATGTGTGCTGGTGACGGACCTGACCACCCGTCTATACATGTGTGCTGGTGATGGACATGACCACCCGTCTATACATGTGTGCTGGTGACGGACTTGACCACCCGTCTATACATGTGTGCTGGTGACGGACTTGACCACCCGTCTATACATGTGTGCTGGTGATGGACTTTACCACCCGTCTATACATGTGTACTGGTGATGGACTTGACCACCCGTCTATACATGTGTGCTGATGATGGACTTTACCACCCGTCTATACATGTGTGCTGGTGATGGACTTTACCACCCGTCTATACATGTGTACTGGTGATGGACTTTACCACCCGTCTATACATGTGTGCTGATGATGGACTTGACCACCCGTCTATACATGTGTGCTGGTGATGGACTACCACCCGTCTATACATGTGTGCTGGTGACGGACTTGACCACCCGTCTATACATGTGTGCTGGTGATGGACTACCACATGTCTATACATGTGTGCTGGTGACGGACTTGACCACCCGTCTATACATGTGTGCCGGTGATGGACTTTACCACCCGTCTATACATGTGTGCTGGTGATGGACTACCACCCGTCTATAGATGTGTGCTGGTGACGGAGCTTTTGTATTGATAGAGGGTTACTGATATATATACAGAAGTAAGCCCTAATACATGACTTCGAATAAGTGGAACTTGGGACTTTTGTGAAGGGAAACACGAAACCTGGCTGAATCTAGACACGAACAGAATAGGGGTTAAGAAGATATCACCTAATCTGGTACATGAGACTGGGTGAACTAGTGTACGACAGCCATGGTGAATAGTCTTTAAGGAGAGGAAACAAGAAACTTCCTGAATCTAGACACGGACCTTAATAGAGAGGTATAGTATCCTTAATAGAGAGGATATACTGACATACAAAAAAACTAGATATGGACCTTGACAGAATCCTTCTTGTACTGGTTCATCGACCTTTAAGGGGGGAAAACATCAAAATACCTGAATCTAGGTATGGATCTTGGCCGAAAGGTATTGTATCCTACCTGAACTGTTTCATGGGCCTTTTTGAACTGGTACGAGAGCCATGTATGGTGAAGAGTCTTTAAGGAGAGGAAATACCAACATTCCTGAAACTAGATATGGAGCTAGATAGAGAGGTACAGGATCCTTTCATAAACTGGTTCATGGGCCTTTGTTATATGGTACGTAATATGGCCTTGTGGAAGAGCCTTTTAAGAAGAAGAAACACAAATACTCCTGAACCTAGGGTTTTTGGTGAACTAGTGCATGGGCTTTTGAGGACTGGTACAAGAACCTTGGTGATGTTTCTTTTGTGACGGGTAACACAAACCCTTTGAGTCTAGACTTAGAACATAATGGAGTTCTACAACATTCTTGTTAGAGTGGTACATGATTATTAATGGCCCACCCATTATCTCAACATACACCAGTTTGAATATCCACTCACAATTCTTTCATTTACGAATCTTAAAGAAATAAATCACTTTCTCCAGCTGGAAGAGAGAAATCTTGTCAACGTAGTTATCTCTCGACACTCATTACGATTCGTTTCATTAACTAGATTAGGCTATAAAATATTTGTACAAAATAGAATACGTTTTACGTGATAATTTGCTTTAGTTTTATATTAAAACGATACTTATATAAATTAATCATTTTACTGTAAAAACTGTTTACCATGGTTCTAATGGTAAAATATATAATACATTCTTAGGCATTCACAACTGTTTTAGGACACATACAATTAAAGTTTACTAGCATAATTTGATGAACTCGTGTTTTTAAAGATACTAATTTCTATTAAATAAGAACCATTTGCTAAAAAGTTGTAATTTTGATCGTAAGATGTAAAATATTGTTATACACAAATTATGACAGCCAGCAAATTTATTACGCATTGCTGGTTCCATTTTATGTTGTCTCCTTAAGAAATGCAACAGACTCGCAATACAGATTTATATTCGCCTGTTCACCAAGCAGTTATTGTTGTCTCAACTAGCTCCAGACATAAGAAAATTGACTTGGAGATTCATTGGCCACATTTTAATATCGTGAATGAGGGTCTTTACGGTAATATAAATGCATGTCTAATATTGTTCGTAAAAAATAAAACACGATATAAGTGGACGTCACACAACACAATTTTATTATAATATAAGCATAACATGTACAAGTATTATTTATAGTGATCGATTTCGGTAAACCAAACGAATGACATTGGTCTTCACCTACTCTACCTAATAAACATTTTTCTCACTACGAAAACTCATGAAGTGTTTTAGATTATTTCGTAGAATGATTGAGAGATAGTTTTCTATAATGTATTGTCAGCAAATAACAATCAATAGTCATATGGTTTATAAATAATAAACATTCACAAAAAAAGATACCCACTTACCCCTACATGCACAATGGTATCGTCTCATTCACCCGCCCTTAAACGTACGGTGGAATCGTCCCATACACCCGACCTTAAAGCCCGGTCTACACGTACAAACTTATCGTCAGTCTTGCATGATCAAACCAAGTTTGACAGATAAGACTGTACGTGTGGACGCAAAGTTTGACGTCTTGCATGACAACTTTGAGGTTTGACATACCTGAAAAAGACTGATGGACTCGACCTTTGTGTACATGCCAGTTTGACCGACTCTGAAGACAAGTTTGAACGTGTAGACGTTCGGCCGTCTAATCTGTCAAACTTCCTGTTTTCAGTCCGTGTAGTTGTTGTGAGCTGTGACATTCTTTGAAACCTGTAGCGAGAAAATGGCTTCACAAGACATACGGCAATGGTCTCATGATTTCTTTACCGAATTCATTGAATTATACCGCAGTTATCCTTGCCTGTGGCAAATTAAATCGAAAGAGTACAGTGATAGGAACAAAAAGACAGTGGCTTATGAGGCTTTGATTAACAAGTGTAAGGAAGTAGATCCTCAAGCAAACAAAGACTTTGTTACCAAAAAAATAAACACTTTTCGTACTGTTTACCGCAAGGAATGGGCAAAAATCCAATCTTCAATGCGTTCTGGTGCTGGTAGTGATGGTGTATACAAGCCTTCATTGTGGTACTTCAACTTACTGACATTTTTGTGTGATGCGAATCAACAAACAAGGAAGTCTGTTTCTAATCTTGACAATTACGAGGTAAGTAATAAATATGTATATGTACATGTACATGTAAGTATATTCCAAATTTTCTCATGTGAATGTGACAATGAATTACTTTGTCCTTTGAATTATTGGTCTAATAACTACTATAATGTATATTATACAGTAATAGACTATAATATAGTATAATACAGTATAATTTGGTAATTATTTAGTACCCATGACCATAGTTTTTTTTTTCAATTTTCTACACCAATTTGATATATAATATGTCGATTTTTCGTGTTTTCCGCGGAAAAATATAATTTTTTATTTCGGGTCAATTTTGAGCATTTTTGGAAAATAAATTGAAAAAAAAACGATGTTCATGGGTACTAAACAATTACCTATAATTTAATAATATATTATAATATAATACATATTGTATTATATATATGATATTCTATATTATAATTATATTATAATATAATATAATACAGTTTTTTAATTTAACACTAACTATGCGATTGCCTGATCTTGCCATGGTACCGATCTTTCATTATTAAAGTAATCTGTAAACTTTTCCCTTACTTCTTTTCCTCTGTTCATTAATAAACCTCGTCGCCCTTGTTGAAGATCGTGAATTAAACCAGGATTGCATCTTGCTCCAACCACTACAGAACCATCCTGTGTATTTTCTGTATCAACTACATCTGGACTCATATATTTATCAGAACACTGTCTTCTTAAAAAGTTATGCAATACGCAACAAGTCAGAACGATAGTTTCTATATTTTCTACTTCCAAGTTTATTGCAGTGTATAATACCCTAAAGCGAGACGCCATTATGCCAAATGTGTTTTCAATCACACGCCTGGCCCTGGATAAGCTGTAGTTAAAGATTCTGGTGTTTTTTGTCAATTTTTTCTACTGTAAGGTTTCATGAAATCTGGTCGTAAACTGAAAGCTTCATCGCCGACGAATACGTAGGGTAATACAGTATCATCCTCATTAGGTTCCGGAATGTTAAGGCTGCCCTGTGTTAATTTTTCAAAAAACTTAGTGTTTGTAATAACACCACCGTCTGAGATCCTTCCATTAGCTCCAACATCCACATACACAAATTCGTAATTAGCGTTTGCTATTCCTATGAGTACAATACTGTGGGTGCCCTTATAATTAAAATAATAAGATCCACTGTTAGGTGGAGGTACAATCCTAATATGTTTCCCGTCGACTGCACCTAGGCAATGTGGAAATTGCCACTTTCTGTTGTAATCTTCAGCTATATTTTTCCATTTCTCTGATGTATCAGGAAACTGAAACAAAATAATTTTATTATAGGGAGAGGATGAAGAAGAATTAACGCAGCTAGACAACGAACAACTGCCACTTTCAGTTGTAATCTTCAGCTATATTTTTCCATTTCTCTGATGTATCAGGAAACTGAAACAAAATAATTTTATTATAGGGAGAGGATGAAGAAGAATTAACGCAGCTAGACAACGAAGAAGAAGGAGCTGCACTTTCCGCTCCTCCAACGCCTCAGGATGGAAATTCAGAAACTAATGAAGACACAGCAACATCAGTGAGTTTCACACCATCTACTGCTGGCCGACCATCGGGCAAAAGGAAAAAAAGAAATTCATCTACAAGAGAATTAATAAGTCTAGCAGGAGAAAAGCTGAAATCAATGAACTCTGAAGATGAATTTCAGGTATTCGGGAAATACATAGCTCATAAACTACGTGGTCTTAAAAGTAATCAGCAAATAATTGCTAGAAAGTTGATAAATGATATTATTTTTGAAGGGGAACTCGAATCACTAACAAAAGACTTTAAGGTCATGAACTGTGCTAGTGTTTCTACACCTCAGAACTATTACAATAGTTCTGGTAATATACAACGAATTGGTGCATACGGCTTTCAACAATCATATCACCCACAACCAACACCTTCACAACCCATCAATGTTAATGTTAATGAATCTAACCACAATAACTCGGACTCGCAGAGTCAATTAGTCATTTCAGATTACTTGTCATCATTCAACCCAACAAACAACTAATTGAGCAGCACAATTACAATACAACACAACATTTCAATACTTGTTTTTATATACAATTGGATACTTTTATATGTTTATCAAATAAAATAGCAGTTATAATTACTATATTTCTATCAATGTAATTAGGTATAAGAAAAACTTCATTTTATTAACAATTTGTCATAATCCCATACTGTTTGATTCCAAAATATACTATTAAATTGAAAAGTTATAATTCATTTACCGTTAAGTATTCTGTCCTCAGAACATTGTAGATAGCTTTACAGGTTTCAGGAATTATTCTACACAAAGCTTGCTTGGAAATTATGGTTGTATACTCGAGGTCCTTGTAACTTCGTCCTGTAGCTAAGAATCTTAAAGTTGCAGATAGTCTTTCATGGGGGCTGATTGCAGCCCTCATTGCCGTATTATTTCTTTGAATGCATGGTGTTACAAGATCCAACAATTTATGATAAGTCTCTATGTCCATGCGTAAGTAATTACGCCAATCTGACGGTTCACATTGTAGTTCTCGAATAATATTTACGTGTGAGAATTCCGGTCTCTTTAATAACCATTTTCGTGTCCAACGTTTACGCCTTCGCTTTTTCAATCCAATCCTTTTAGCACAAATCGCGATCAATGTCAACAGCAATAGTTCTTCCTCCATGGTTGATCTCTAAACTGAAGAAAAGTTTGCTTGGTGTGGACGCAAATCAGTCTTCAGTCTTATCCGTCAGTCTTGCATGATCATGCAAGACTGACGATAAGTTTGTACGTGTAGACCGGGCTAAAAGCTTACAGTGAATCATCCCATACACCTTACACGTACAGTAGCATCGTCCCATACACCCGACCTTACACGTACAGTGGCAACGTTCCATACACCCAAACTTACACGTACAGTGGCATCGTCCCATACACCCGACCTTACACGTACACTGACATCCTCTCATACACCCAACCTTATACGTACAGTGGCATCGTCCCATACACTCGACCTTACACGTATACTGACATCGTGTATTATATTTTTACCAACATGAAATATGCCAAATACGAAAAAATATATGTAATTAATTATTTAGTAAAGATGATCAAAATACATCTTTTTTGTAATGAATGTATTTATTTGTGTGAAACCGTTTGGATCCAAAATTCGAATATTCTTTAAATAGAAAGAAATTGAAAAATATGCTACTGTATAGTATTTTTAGTGATATATTAGGAAAATACTTAAATCCACTCACCACCTACTGTCAACAAAGCTAAAGGCTCGTTCTTAATTGACTGTAGCCTCTCTCTAGTTTAGCCTTTAACTGTCAACTGTCAAAACAGCATTAGAAGTATTATTAGATCACTGTTAAAATATAAACCTGATAATTAGAATCATCATAAAAAGAGTTATTAACACGTATACTCAAAGTTAATATTGATTAATAATATGACAGAACAATACTTACGTGAACTGTTTTAATTAAACTAATACCTCCAATAAAATTGTAATACATTTCTTTAAGAGTCCACCTTTTTGTATTGCATAGTATGATTTTGATTTATCAAAAAAAATATAATAACTACTTTTTTAATATCTAACATTTTTAGCATGATAAACAAATCATTATTAGTATAATCATGCATTGATAGTTTTTATTTTCATTTTCTAAATTTTCCAATTTAACTGAATTTTAGTATTCGTTGTTAGGTAATGGAGTTTATAGTAATAATCCTCATTTTTTAATAACTTGTTTATAATCTTTAAGAGAGGAATTACGTGTATATTTACTTTTTTTCACAACTGGAACTCCAGCTTTACATATTATTATCGGATTACGACAATCACCATCGGCCCCACCTTGGTATTGATGGCCACCTCCCTGCGCACTTCCGGGTTCCTAGGCCAGTCCAGTTTCTTCCAGGAAGGGCTAGAATGATTGTTAATTTGCCTGTAGGTAGAGCTAGATTCTTTCCTAACTGGCGCCCAGAAGGATCTACATCCTTCTTCCAGAATCACCTCGGCAGTTTCAGAACCCTCAGGGCCTGAACTGCAGACCCTTAGGCAGAACTGACGGTCTCTGAGTGACAGTCTACAGAGTCGTAGAATCAGTCCCAGTAGATGTGGCAGTCTAGTGACAGAGCGTTAACAATGGTTGTTCAACGATCGGTGTTAGATATTGTGTGAACACAAAATCAAATGTAATAAGTGTCATCAATTGTTGTAAATAATAGTGATTAATTTCATATGTCAAAATATTGTCTATATAGTAATTTGAGCTTTTAAATATCTCGTAGTGTGTAATTTAGTAATTTAGAACGTGTACATAAAAAAAGCAATTAGTAGCCAGAAGTGAAATCGCTGTAGACTATTATTTCGGACCCTGTTGGACTGTAACAATATACATACAACATCGAGTAATTTTATACAATAATGTATTAAAATAATTAATAATAGATTTAGTAATATAATTAGTAAGTATAAAGATGAAAATAAAAAAAGTCTCTATTTCTCTAATAGGTTAAGTTAGGGCTGCAAAGCCTTCTCTAAACATAACCTCAAACATTCCATAAGCCAGTAGTTTACTCAAATTAAGGAATATTAATAGTAATAATAATAAACAAGTGGAAACCCCTGCACGATTCGCGTGCTAACCCCCTCCCTCACTGTGCTCGTGACACCTCGGCCTTCGGCCTCGGCATACGACTTCTGACAACAAATATTAGTGGTTAAACTATATTAATTAAAATCATAATATAGCATGTGCATTTATTTCCAGTAGCTCACACATTGCACTTGAGTTTCAGCCTATTTACAGTTTAACCTAGTTACTAAGATTAGGATCCATTAACCCTCTCAATATTATAAACATTACTGTGCAAATTATAACAGCTGTTAAAATGACGTATAAATAATTGTTTACATTTGAACAGCTATTGCTTTTTGACTAATAAAAATCCCTCTCCATGTTATTCTTATGGCTGAAAATCGTACTTTGAGGGCTTCCTGTACTCTTCATGGTAAAACTATTTAACTATTGAAACCTTATTGCACAACTACGAATAGGGGACATTTTTTGACACCTTAATCTTTAAAATTTATGAAGAAATAAGGGAGGAGTTGTGTTAGCAAAATGGCTTCATGTATTATAAATAAGGATGTCAATAAACTGAGAAATCCATTATTTCAAGCTTCTATTTAGGATATAGTTACTCTAAGGCGTATATTTATATTTATATACTCCAAGGCGTGGTGTATATTTCCTTAGATTGGTTGTTATATATAAAAGGTTGGGATGTAATTTGAAAGTTACATAAAGTATAAACGATTTCAAACGCCAGTATCCACGCTCTACTGATCCTTGAACAAGAAACGAGTGTATTGGATAGGATCAGCTTACATCCAGTTTTTCATTTAATATGACAAATAAATAAATAACGATTCAATTATGAGAAGCTAAACCAGCTCTTCTACACATACATCTTTAGCTTATCAATAATTGTGGTCACTTAATATCTTGATGGATAATCGCCTTTCTATAGTTAAAAACAATTCAACAAGGGATGAACTATAATTACAAACTTCTGGATGTTGTGGGTGTGTTTTTTTGCAACAGAGCAGCTCTTTCCTTGATCATCAGAAGATATAACTGAAAAGCTATAACTGTTGATTGCCTAAACTGATTTTTAAGACCCATTAGGGTTTCCGTCCTATTAATTTTAAACTTTCCGACCTTTTCCGTTAATTAACTACCGCTACTTTTTTCGTTACTCACTACCACTACATGTTTTATCGCAATTACGGTTAGGTTAGGTTAGGCTAGGTTAGGTGGCTACTAAAGTTAATCACAAACTGGTAAATCCAATGATTGACTTACCACTGAATGCTATCTCCATGTGGAAGTTCTTGAAAAGCTGTAAGATGAGGCTAGCAAAATCGGAGTCCTAGTGGATAAGGAATACCACAGCGGACGTAAAAATGATTGGAGAAAATTTTTAGAACAATAGAATATTTATCAAGTGGTAGTGAATTAACGGAAAAGATCTAAACCTTCAAATAATTTATGAGAAATGATAAGGGAAGAGTAGAAACACCATTGTACGTAAAGTATTTTAAGATGATATTTTGCCCGGATAAGCTGCTCCGACGGTCCCGTCCAAGTAGTCCTAGAGAAATGCTTGTTGATAAGAATTTGCTCACGTTCCAAATTAATTATGCAAATATTGCAAGAATAATTTTAGCTAACTGAACCAAATAAAAATTAATAAATAAAAAAACCTCATGGAAAACGTAGAATTGTGTGAAACCTAGAGATTTAACATAACGATAGTCTTAAATCTGGAATAGAAATTGTATCTTCTGGTTTAGAGGAAATGTGTATTTTAGCAGTTTAGTATGGTAAGGTAAAGTGTGTGGAGTTGTCAATAGGTTTTTCCAGCAAGGGTGATAAAAAAATTCTTAGAAGTTTGAGAAATCTAACTACACAAGAAGATGAAGCATAAAGGAATATCTAACTGATTGTCAATTTCATCGAAGTCAATGAAATAAGTATATATAATCATGAGGTATATCAATGTAAAATTGAATACTTGGACTGATTTACGTGAAAATGCTTATCTTTGATGATGGCATCTAATAATTAAAACAGATTAAACTCTTCTCAACGAAAGTAAAATATTGCTGAGATTAGGTAGTTAATTGTTACCTGAACTTCAAGGGAATTAAATTACAAAACACGAACGTCAACTGATGAAACTCTTCATACGCTTATCTCTTTGAATATATAAAGAAGGGTTACATTTGCAAATAGCATTTTAAAATGTTTTACAAGTTACAATACCTATTTAACTAAGAATATTTTGAATAAATATTATATGGATGTTTGAAAGTACAAATTATTTGCATCAAATTTTACTACTGTATTTTAGTAAAGAGCTAAATTTTAGTTTTCGAATTATTTTCAATGTAACAATGTTATTTAAAAGTTAAATCATTACTAGCATGACAATAGTTTCTTAATTAGGAGAAAATAAAATTGTATTAAATTCAGATACCTAAAAATGTTTCATAATGTTAACAAAAAAATACTGTGTAAAACACTATTAGATTGCCAAGAGTGTCCATACAAAAACAAAATTCTAACTATCTAAATGTAAATTAGAGTTGGAGTATAAAACTAAATAATAAATGTTACGAAGAAGGTTGCCTTGATGTTATAATTGGTAAATAACGTACTGTTATCTATTTCGATCAACTTAAACACATTAACCTAGTTAAGAAATCATAAAACATTTCTCAATAATCTATAGACCTAACATTTTGTTGAATTAAATGAGTTACTAGCTTTTTTAGTGCACGTTTAAAGCTATGAAATTAAACTAGTGCCTTATTATACACATACAGAGGATATTTAACACTTTAGTTATGTGTAACAGTACTTTTTACAGTAATTGGAAAAACTGGTCAACAGATGCATGTGGGAATATTATTAATAACAAATTGTTTAGTTACCTATTCATTCCAACGGCTATGCTTATTTAAATTAATTATAATTCTGAATAGCTGCTGTGATACAACAAATATAACAATTATAAGAGTAATAATATTAGAAATAAAAATAAATGTAACAGAAATACATAATAACAAAAGGCAAATACAATCACAATTAAATTACCAACGATTTAATCATATAAATAACTGTAGGAGCAACAATAGATAATACCATATAACAATAACATTACAAAAGGCAAAACTAAAGTGACAAATAAAAGTGGTGACTTCACACCTCCATTAAGCAAAGGACGCGTCTCCTGAATGGGACACTAGTGTAATGGTTGAATAAGTTATAAAAGGTATTAAGATATCGAGTAAACCATAATATTTAAACAGCTGTTTAATTGTTCAGATCTTATCAGTCTAGATTCTCCAGAATTGAATTGCCACGTATCTGAATTCACAGTAACGAGATGTTCCTGGAGTTAATGGTGGATAAAGTTTCTCTAGGGAAAAAGTCCATAGATCTAGCCCATGGCCAGTGGAGATTTTGAAGACAATCCGCTCAAGGAAATCAAGGCAGCCCACCCCAGAAGTTAGTGAAAAGTTGTTGAAATAAAATAATGTCCAGCACATCAAGAGAGGGCAGTCAAATGAGGGTTAACAATTCCACGGTAGCTGAACCCAATACTAGATTCCGAAAGGTGGAAAAAAACTACATTTACCATTTTCTATCTCATCATTTAGTAGTGCTGGAGTGGATACCATTTCACACTACAGTACTCCAGATGTACTGTCCTGTCTCACCAGGGAACAGAAGAGGACCTTGAAAAGACATCAGCGAAATATGTGTAAAAGTAGTGAACTAGGCCAAGATTACGGATTGTTTTCCACAAGCAAATTTAACTGGTCGAACCCAATTTTAGAATGAGTGAAGAACACCCCAGCTTTACTTGTGTATGGTACACTTGAGATGTGTACCATATAATCCCAAACAAAGAGTGTCAGAGTGTGGTGAAAGATTATTCGGGTATTTTTTTTAACTTAAGATCTATATTGTTAGACATAAACCGATCTACTAGAGAGTAGAGGCTAATCTGTAGAAGATGCATACCCCTCGACAAAGATACTTTATTATGCAACATGAGATAGTCAGCAAATAGAAACACCCTTCAACAGAGACTTGTACTGACATTTTTCATGAAAATATTAAAAAGTGTAGGACCGAGAAGGGATACTTGAGGCAAACCAGAACAAACTCTGATGAAAGCGTAGTTGGTAACGTACTTAAAGTAGGTTTTCCATATTGATTTGATTTGCCATCTTGATATGCATGTTTTATAGAAAACTATGCTTATTCGTAAGTTAGAAAGTTCACTAGTTATTTTTATCAAGATATCAAGTAAACTATTATTATTAATGAGCTGTTAGATTGTTCGTATCTTAACAATAAAATAGTAATAATACTACCTTTTTAAGAAAATATTCACAGATTTATTTTAATTTACCACCCAAGAGATAGTATTGCCGTATGTGTGTGGGGAAGGCTATTAGAAATAGAATTTAAACAAATTAATGAAACATATACATAACATTTATTCATATCAATTTTGAGAGTTTACAGTAAGAGATGCATCTTGATTATATAATTTTTGGGAGCGTTTTTTATAATACTATCCTTCCTGTTAATGTTATTATATTAATGGATGGTAGAGAGGTTAAAATCGTTTTTAAACAACACATTGACTGCTTCTTTGATATATAGTTCTATTTTACATGTGGTAGCTGAAGTGATTAATTCTTTTTTTGAGTTGGAGACTACAATTTTGTTTTTAAATAGTTCATAATTGTGTATTAGTGATACTAGTACTTAAGTTTGTAATTTTCGAATGGGTTAAAGTTCTCACTCTGTAGTTTTTAAATATTTTTTGATTTAATTATTGGATTAATTGTTGTGCTATATGCTCTACCCGAACTAATAATTTCATAAGTTGCTACGCTGTGAGCGAAGGCTTATGCCTTCTGTAGCTTATGCCTTCTGTAGTTTCTGAAGTTTTTAATGTTTTATTTTGTAGGAAATGAAATGATAATATATAATATTACTGTAAATGATATTAACCAGTACCAAATGTATGTACTCTTGACCCTTGGATTAACGATTGTGTCTAGTGTAGTCTATAGGTGGTAATATACTCCATCAACGACTAGTTAGTAAGGAAAGTTTCCCCCTTGGTGGCTGACACTTACTTCATCATTATTGTCCTGCCTTCATAGTTAACTAACAAGTTACACAGACTTCAACGATGATAGTACCACTTCATAGACTTTAAAAATATAAATTACCATCTATTGTTTTTAACAATCTATTAAAAACGTCTATTTTCATATTTCCAATCAGTGCTATCACTACCAAAGACCTTCACAGTAGTTTTTACCTCCAATGTAAAAATAGTCTTAAAGCCGGGGTAAACATATTTTACGCTAAATAACATACTTTAACAACCCTTTGTACTCAAAGCAAGAAATAACTGTAGAAATATATCATTATTTATTTATTTACAATGCTTTATTACAGACGTTATATCCAATTACATTAAAGCATTTAGCTATTGAAATACTTTAAAATGCAAAAATATATACATTTATACAATATTTATAACAAGTCGATCAGTGCCATAAACTATTGTTATAAATGTTATATAAATGTATATATTTTTGCATGTTAAAGTGTTATTTGGTTCAGCGTTTGTTCTATTAAGGCACGTGGTAAAATACACGTCAACCACTCATTAAAACTCTTCCAGGACGTTGTTTAAACAATGTAAATAAAACAAGTAAATGACAGAAGATTGAGTGGTAGTTTCACATAACTTCTGGAAGTCATTTATAATGGTACATTACGTTATTTATTGTACTTAAAAAATTTATAATTTTTTTATAACCGAATACTTGGGATGTTGTGGAGATATTCAACTATTTTTTTATGTTCATTTTATATTGATTGGCGCAGAAAAGCTGCGCAGGCAGGCTTAATGCAAACATACTTTGAATGAACATTCATTAAAAAAAAGTGAATGTGGAAACGAGTGGGAAATATCACTTTTTAATATTCTTCTAAAGTAAAAAATGTTCCTTCATGAATATTGAAAGAACCATCCCTAATTTGTTGAGATATGTGCAAAAAATCATCTGTTTTGTTATTTTAAAACTATAATATAACTATAAAAAAAAAAACGTAAAAACTGTATCCTCAAACTATCAGTCTCATTGTGGGTCCATTGTGTGTTTATAGGGGTTCGTTAGAGGTAAAGGGGAAAGTGAGAGTGGTAATCCTCAACTACCACATCTCCCAGCCACACTCCACACGTAGTTAAGTGTATTTATGTACTTTGGAACATAATGAACTTAATGCAAACATTACTAAATTAAATTTAATATGTATTTTTGCCTTAATTGCCATAAGAATTGTTTTAACAAATTATAAAACGAAAAATCATAGTTTATGCTGGAATTTGAATAGAAATGTTTTTGAAGGTTTCGAAAATTTATATATAACTGTAAATAATTCCATCCTATTCCTTGATATTTAGTATGACATTAGTTTGATCAGTGAGTTTCGAATGTCTTTCCCGAATATACATTCTAGTGTGAGGAAACAAAGGTTACAATTCTTCGGAAATATCAAGTTAATTGAAACCACTAGGATATACAAACCAAATTAAAGCTGACGTTGCGCCAAATAAAAAACAATTAAACGATTTATGTAATAAAAGTATACCTAAAAGCAGCAGGAAAAAAACAACACTAACAAAAGTATAGTATTTTGTTTCTTATATGTGCAGGAGTCTAATTATTATTTCAAATTATGTTTAAAAGTGTTACCAAATGTTTACATTACAAAGGCAAAAGACGATCCATGCTCTGAACTACCAAGATGAATAACTTAAGTCAACTTTATTGAATGGTAAAATTAGTAAATAAAATTAAAGTCGATAGTAAAGTTATTTTGTAATACCTTTTTTTACAGAGATATTACTATTAAATTATACATATAAATCACTTCATTTTATCCTAATTCCTTTTAACTGTGGACACAATTACATAAAAAAAAAAAAAAACATGACAATGTTTATTAAACTATAGTTAATAAAATCACAATGACTATATATATTGATAAAATATAAATGTAAAAAGGATGACCACCCTCAGTACAGATTTTATCATTGCAAAAATAATTTGATGTAAAAAATAAAATATATATATTCAATTTTGACGAGATTATGTTTAAGGCATGTATAATATCATTTTTTAAATCTGAAAAATTAAGTGATAGTTACAAATAATTCTACAGATTCTTGAATAATATAAATAAAACTATAGTTTAGTAAAAAAAAAAAAAAAAAATAGACGTAATGTTATGATCCTCAAAAGGGTTTTAATATTATGACGTTCAAGAATTGTTTTGGATTGTTTATGTAGATTGGATTTTTAAAAACTGTATTGTAATTTTTTACTCTTTTTTCAAGATTACAACAGTTAGGATAAATAATTTTTAAATTTAATATATTATTGAACTTAGCATTGTACAATCTATTTTATTTTAATTTAAATGTTCATACCAACGGCTATTAGCATATAACATATTTGCTTTGAATGTTTTCAATTTGAAGCTATTTTATAACCTTACTTTTAATTTGAGTTACATAAAATAACTGATGATGATTTTATGAGATCGATGACGATTTGATATTTAAATACGTAAATATTGCTAAATGTTGTCTTTTCATTAATAATGTGACATAAATAATCGTTATATATTAATTAGCCTGCATTTTGAATGGCATTAGTATTTACGTGATTTAACAGTTTTAATTAGCTGATTTAAATAAAATGACAATGAAAAATGCTAAAACATGTTTTATTTTCATATAAAGTACATTTAGGGGGGAAACTAAC
This sequence comes from Stictocephala bisonia, assembly GCA_035578905.1. Lineage (NCBI taxonomy): Eukaryota > Metazoa > Arthropoda > Insecta > Hemiptera > Membracidae > Stictocephala > Stictocephala bisonia. The sequence goes on from JAQJVL010000040.1 coordinate 3,261,542, forward strand.
GAAAATAATACAAACACAAATCTGACTGTCATACCTACATTCAGTTTTAAGCTATATCCCTACAGTAATGAAAGAAGTAAATACATTTGTTACAGTTCCTGAAATGAAGAGTTGATATGACGCCCCCCCCCCCCTCTTAACGGTTTCACCCCTCACTCGTTCCCAGTAATCGGGTATGCCGTTTGATTGCCAAAGTGAGCTTCAGCACTATCCACGTTTCATATTTCATACGACAACCACTTCTATAGATCGTGTCAGATTGAATGTGAATTGAATTATTTTTAAAATTAATTTACTCTACAAATTAAAACACATTATTCATCAGTAAGACGCCGATTGTCGACATGTGGGCAAATATGAGGGATAAATGATTGTGATGAGTGTAGATGAACGATTGTAGTCATTGTTACTAGCTAAGGTCAACTGTTCCTTAGCTTTACGTGGAATCCTAACCACGTAACATGTACTGGTCTGATTTTCAGCTAATAACAAGTCTGATACTCAGTTATCTTCCCTACAGAACATCCGGACTTTGATTGCCACCCAACATGGACACCACAGACTTTTAGTGTGGACGCCATGTCAGTCGATATTTTGAAAGAGGACCGATCATATAACCTATCGCCTTCAATATCCAGAACACTTTATCCCCAAATAGGTGGTCTAAATAAGTAATCTCATATACTTTTTAAATTGGTAATTGTAAGTCATTAAATATTTCAAACCTTTAAATAAATAATATTTCAAATTGTTTTAGAAACTAAGTTAATATTTTTCAGTTTATAATTAATTAGTATATAAGTAAAATAAATGTTCAAAACTTAAGTCTATTCAGGAGATGAAACGAAATATGTAAAATTATTTACGCTGTGCAACGTTAGAGTGTAAAATTACTTACCCTGTGTAACGTTAGAGTGTAAAATTACTTACCCTGTGTAACGTTAGAGTGTAAAATTACTTACCCTGTGTAACGTTTGAGTGTAAAATTAGTTACCTTGTATAACGTTAGAGTGTAAAATTACTTACCCTGTGTAACGTTAGAGTGTAAAATTACTTACCCTGTGTAACGTTTGAGTGTAAAATTAGTTACCTTGTATAACATTAGAGTGTAAAATTACTTACCCTGTGTAACGTTAGAGTGTAAAATTACTTACCCTGTGTAACGTTTGAGTGTAAAATTAGTTACCTTGTATAACGTTAGAGTGTAAAATTACCTACCCTGTGTAACGTTAGAGTGTAAAATTACTTACCCTGTGTAACGTTTGAGTGTAAAATTAGTTACCTTGTATAACGTTAGAGTGTAAAATTACTTACCCTGTGTAACGTTTGAGTGTAAAATTAGTTACCTTGTATAACGTTAGAGTGTAAAATTACTTACCCTGTGTAACGTTTGAGTGTAAAATTAGTTACCTTGTATAACGTTAGAGTGTAAAATTACTTACCCTGTGTAACGTTAGAGTGTAAAATTACTTACCCTGTGTAACGTTTGAGTGTAAAATTAGTTACCTTGTATAACGTTAGAGTGTAAAATTACTTACCCTGTGTAACGTTAGAGTGTAAAATTAGTTACCCTGTATAACGTTAGAATGTAAAATTACTTAACCTGTGTAACGTTTGAGTGTAAAATTACTTACCCTGTGTAACGTTTGAGTGTAAAATTACTTAACCTGTGTAACGTTTGAGTGTAAAATTACTTAACCTGTGTAACGTTTGAGTGTAAAATTACTTAACCTGTGTAACGTTAGAGTGTAAAATTTGTAATTAGCAGTTTATTCGTTCCTTTTCATAAAATAAAAATACAACTTAATAGTGTTTATAATACACTTTATCCAGCTTAATTTTTAAATAATCGTATCAATTAAATATACATATAAGTACAGCATTTATCTGTCGGAACTGCTGAAAATATTTTATTGACAGATTGGCGTAGTAGGTGGTTTTGGGAAGCAATAAATAAATTACCTAAGGTAAACAAAATCATTTTGGTATAAGACTAAAAACCTATACAAAAAACATATAGGTACTTGACATTTTAAATAACTATAAAGTGAAATATATCAAATGAACCAATTCTATAACCCAATAAAGTGACCTGTTTATTTCTCCTTAAGTAATTTAGTTGTGTTTCATTAGAAGTAATTGTTTTTCAACATTTCAAGGCATATGATCACGTTCCTCTTAAAGTCGCTCAATACTTCATTGAGAGACTATCTCCGTTGAACTCTTGAATTTATTTTATGAATGGAATTCATGGCGTGGCTTTGCAATCCTCTTATAGCCTATGTTTTGCGATTCAAACAAAATTCGGAAGCAATGAAAATAATATTAGTGCATTTTCTGACTTCGGAATATTATATTCTTAAATACTCACATCAAGAACAAGATACTCCGTCCACAGGTTCAAGTAGTTTCTTCGTGTCAAGTGACAGTAGGTACCACATCAAGAACAAGATACTCCGTCCACAGGTTCAAGTAATTTCTCCGTGTCAAGTGACAGTAGGTACCACATCAAGAACAAGATACTCCGTCCACAGGTTCAAGTAGTTTCTTCGTGTCAAGTGACAGTAGGTACCACATCAAGAACAAGATACTCCGTCCACAGGTTCAAGTAATTTCTTCGTGTCAAGTGACAGTAGGTACCACATCCAGAACAAGATACTCCGTCCACAGGTTCAAGTAATTTCTTCGTGTCAAGTGACAGTAGGTACCACATCAAGAACAAGATACTCCGTCCACAGGTTCAAGTAATTTCTTCGTGTCAAGTGACAGTAGGTACCACATCAAGAACAAGATACTCCGTCCACAGGTTCAAGTAGTTTCTTCGTGTCAAGTGACAGTAGGTACCACATCAAGAACAAGATACTCCGTCCACAGGTTCAAGTAATTTCTCCGTGTCAAGTGACAGTAGGTACCACATCAAGAACAAGATACTCCGTCCACAGGTTCAAGTAATTTCTTCGTGTCAAGTGACAGTAGGTACCACATCAAGAACAAGATACTCCGTCCACAGGTTCAAGTAGTTTCTTCGTGTCAAGTGACAGTAGGTACCACATCAAGAACAAGATACTCCGTCCACAGGTTCAAGTAATTTCTCCGTGTCAAGTGACAGTAGGTACCACATCAAGAACAAGATACTCCGTCCACAGGTTCAAGTAGTTTCTTCGTGTCAAGTGACAGTAGGTACCACATCAAGAACAAGATACTCCGTCCACAGGTTCAAGTAATTTCTTCGTGTCAAGTGACAGTAGGTACCACATCAAGAACAAGATACTCCGTCCACAGGTTCAAGTAATTTCTTCGTGTCAAGTGACAGTAGGTACCACATCAAGAACAAGATACTCCGTCCACAGGTTCAAGTAATTTCTTCGTGTCAAGTGACAGTAGGTACCACATCAAGAACAAGATACTCCGTCCACAGGTTCAAGTAATTTCTCCGTGTCAAGTGACAGTAGGTACCACATCAAGAACAAGATACTCCGTCCACAGGTTCAAGTAATTTCTCCGTGTCAAGTGACAGTAGGTACCACATCAAGAACAAGATACTCCGTCCACAGGTTCAAGTAATTTCTCCGTGTCAAGTGACAGTAGGTACCACATCAAGAACAAGATACTCCGTCCACAGGTTCAAGTAATTTCTCCGTGTCAAGTGACAGTAGGTACCACATCAAGAACAAGATACTCCGTCCACAGGTTCAAGTAGTTTCTTCGTGTCAAGTGACAGTAGGTACAAATAAATCCAAAAGCCAAAAAGTATTAGTAGACTGTAAGACATAAATTGTATAGGGTTGTAACGGCTAGAAGTAGTCTCGTGACTACCAACCGTTCCTCTTACTACCAACATTCATGGTGAAAAGGGCTTTATTACGCTATTGCGAATAAAATGAAAATTTTATCAAACGCCTTTTAAAAATATTTACTCAATTTTATACTAATTATAATTTTCTGTAATTTTTAAATTTTTGCCACCTATTCGAAGGTTTGTTTGCTGTCATATACTTATGATATTTAGAAAGAAAAAACAACGTTAAATTTAAAAAAATCACGTCTGTAATCGAACAGTATTGTATAGAATTATTTTAATATATACCTTCAGTTACGAGACGACGCAATACGCGGTTACACGAATCATATGTAGTGCCATTATTTATAAAGGTTGATTTTGAAAAGTGCAGCAATCCTTCTGACACTGCCTTATAACATTTAATCTGTTCAACAGTGAACAGTGCAGCAATCCTTCTGACACTGCCTTATAACATTTAATCTGTTCAACAGTGAACAGTGCAGCAATCCTTCTGACACTGCCTTATAACATTTAATCTGTTCAACATTGAACAGTGCAGCAATCCTTCTGACACTGCCTTATAAAATTTAATCTGTTCAACAGTGAACAGTGCAGCAATCCTTCTGACACTGCCTTATAACATTTAATGTGTTCAACAGTGAACACTGCAGCAATCCTTCTGACACTGCCTTATAAAATTTAATCTGTTCAACAGTGAACAGTGCAGCAACCCTTCTGACACTGCCTTATAACATTTAATCTGTTCAACAGTGAACAGTGCAGCAATCCTTCTGACACTGCCTTATAACATTTAATCTGTTCAACAGTGAACAGTGCAGCAATCCTTCTGACACTGCCTTATAACATTTAATCTGTTCAACAGTGAACAGTGCAGCAATCCTTCTGACACTGCCTTATAACATTTAATCTGTTCAACATTGAACAGTGCAGCAATCCTTCTGACACTGCCTTATAAAATTTAATCTGTTCAACAGTGAACAGTGCAGCAATCCTTCTGACACTGCCTTATAACATTTAATGTGTTCAACAGTGAACAGTGCAGCAATCCTTCTGACACTGCCTTATAAAATTTAATCTGTTCAACAGTGAACAGTGCAGCAACCCTTCTGACACTGCCTTATAACATTTAATCTGTTCAACAGTGAACAAAGGATGCAATAAATTAAACGTTGACTGAATTTCAATTAAAAAATAAGTTTCCAGTTGCCAAAAAATGTTTTAATGTTAAATGCAGACTACTCACTTACCATTGGTCATGCAACTAAGGTATTAAGTAGACAATGGATAACGTCTAATTCTGCTGATATTCTAGCTTCAATTTCATTTTCAAAGATGTACAGTTTGTGTATAGTTAAAATTGTGCAATAGCCATGTCCTAAGTTCAATATTCAGTGATCATGTTTACATTTAGGGAAAGACAACAGATTGTCAGTAAAACCATTTATCAATGAAAACAGCTGGGTTTTCTACTTACCATTTCTACTTAAAAAAGGTTTGTTATATTTATAACGTATTTTTTTATCTAAGGAATATTACCCTAGACACATTGTGTTTCTTTGAACACTCAGGCACATCTGGAAACTGTAGCATGTCTGTAAGGTTTATACAAGTGGTATTACATGGAGTTTCTCTTCACCACCAACTTATTTTCTTACAGCTAGTACCTTTAAATGGTCTCCTGTTTATGTATTTATATCCTAATGATATATTTACTATCTTATATATCTGGTTGTTGTTGGGGTATTAACTATAAAAATGTTCTAAGAATTAAACTAAGAGCCTATGAAACCACTTCTTAATTAAAAAAAGTAATACTAATTTTAAAAGCAACACTTTAGTTGCCTGCCTATGGAAATTTTTGTCCCGAGTTCGGTATCCGTATAGCGCTTAAAATACGAAACCCAAGTCTCTCTGTTTAACCCAGCATGTAAGGCAATTGGGAAGCTGGAATTTCAGTTGCGAATTCTGGTAGTGACGCTGGAACTAATGGCATCGGGATCTGATGTACTAAATCCTATACCCCAGAGGAAAAAATGTCACATCAAGTGAGAAAAAAAACAAAAAACACGGAATACCTCTTAGTATTTATACTATTTACCAGAGATTTAACAATTAGTTGAACTACTTGTAAAACTGTTATTGTAGTTCACGCAGGAGTTGTATATCTCATATTGTTGTATGGTACGGCTGTTATAGTTTGTATCATTGAATGTTGAAAAATACATAACATTATAAAACTCATAACTAGAAGATATCTTAGGAAAATATGAACAATAAAAATAAACTAACAAGAAAGTAAACTATATGAAGATCAATAGAAAGATTTGATATAATGAGTTATTTATTCTAATTAGTGACATTATACATATATATGTCTTATGACAACATATATTAAGTTTTATGGTAAGTACGAGACTACTCTTTTGCATTCACTCTACATATCTTGAAATCAATAAATATACGAGCCATCTGTCTTGTTTCTGACAAAGTTGTTATAGATAAGCAACATTAGTTGGATTGGCAAGGAGCGCAGTGGCGATATGACTGTTATCTACATTCCCCTGCGTTAATCGGAATAAAAAACAGATGTTATCGAGGAATAAGCCATAATTCACTGCTGTCAGCGACCGCCATCAATCGTCTATGTTTATCTAATTGAACGCCTAAGTGGTTCTTTGTTTTACCTTGAATTGATTATGACGCCTAATCTTTTCACTACTGACAACCTAATACAGTTTACCTGTTTCATTATAATAGTTATATTCCTTCGTCTAATTATATTATTTATCTTAGATATAATAGATAAAATCTAGTGAACACAATTATGGCATATAAATGTTTTAATTACACAGTTAATACCGTAAATTATTTTAATCCCTCATTTGTGCAGTATTACTTTTGTCCTATATTGTATTTTTTTATGATTTTGTCATAGATTTTCTTATTAGATTATTCAAACAACGTTTTCCTTTTCATGTTTGTTTATTCTTTGAACTTAAGTCGTCATTAAATCCGACATTCCAAGCCATATAATGAAGAATAACATTTGAGTATTATTATATTAGTATTAATAATTTGTGCAAGTAACGTTTAATCTTCGCCTAAATGGAATTATAAAATATATGATATATAAAAAAAAAGATAAAGCCTACTAGAAAAATGAAGTTTGTGAAAATAAAAACAGTACACAATCATAGCAAACTATTACCTACTGTGTTTGGCTGTAACGATTGACTAAAACAATCGTTAATAAAACTGACATGATTGTTATTTGGATTGTTTGTTGCTGACATCCGGATAAGTACATGGGAATCTACCAGTGACGGATAAAAACTGAAATCATTGATGTTTCCATTTTAAGTTTGGACAGTAATGAAACCACCCTGTATTATTGGTAATAATAACTTTTAAATAGTGGTGTTTTGATATAAGTGGAATGGAGACATTAAAAAATAACTAATCTAGCCTGCTTACATTCTTTGATATAGCATCGGGACCATATACCATTTATATAATTATTCGTCAACCTTTAGCCCCTTCAAATTATTTAACACATAAGATTAGACGAATGAAATATTATTCGTTTGTTTCCAATAAAATGTCCTCTTTAATTATTTTGAAACCAATGCTTGTTTACTTTTGGTATAAGATAATTTATTTTAAGCTATCGTCATGGAAATATGACATATAATATCCACATGGCATATAACACCCACATGACATATAACACCCACATGACATTTAACACCCACATGACATATAACACCTACATAACATAACACTCACATGACATATAACACTCACATGAAATATAACACCCACATGACATATAACACCCACATGACATATAACACCCACTATGTCATATTACACTCAAATGACATATAACACCCACATGACATATAACACCCACATGACATTTAACACCTACATGACATATAACACCCACATGACATATAACACCCACATGACATATAACACCCACTATGTCATATTACACTCAAATGACATATAACACTCACATGACATATAACACCCACATGACATTTAACACCCACATGACATATAACACCTACATGACATAACACTCACATGACATATAACACTCACATGACATATAACACCCACATGACATATAACACCCACATGACATATAACACCCACTATGTCATATTACACTCAAATGACATATAACACCCACATGACATATAACACTCACATGACATATAGCACCCACATGACATATAACACCCACATGACATATAACACTCACATGACATATAACACCCACTATGAATGTTAAATATATCCCTAAATTCACGGACATAGTAGTTAACTACATGAATACAAGTAGTTCAATAGCTGGGGTGAAATTAAAAAAGTATACAACATACGGATTCGAAGTACATTATATCGATCTAATCGTTTTGTCTCAAGTGGTTTGAACATCGTTTATTTAGGAGTCAACGGCGACTTCTGGTGATTATTGTATGTAACTCCAAAGTACCTTGTATACACAGATGAGATTTCATCACCTTAAGTTATACACTTTTCTGATACATAGGTAGTAGGCTATTAATTAAGACCATCTAAAATTAGATTTCTCTCTACAATAGTATGTAGACCTACCCTTTAAGTGAAAGGTTATAATAGTAGTTTTTTTTTTAAATGTGTCTGTATTGAATATTTCGTGCTATACGTATGGGATCGACCAAGATAAGTTATATTGATGGAAAATAAAAGAAAGTGCATTAAATCTATAAAAAAATTTGAAAATTATTAACAAAAACATTTTTCCTTAAATTGTGGGGTTTAAGGTGTATTTAGACTGGAAGTTAGTTAAATATTTTTTAAAAATATTCCTTAAAAAAGAATTGGATATATGAAAGTTATGTTACTACTCGTTATACACTACATGAGTTTTTTATTGAACAGACCTATAATAATTAAGAAGGACCAATTAAAAGTTCTTCCGTTTCTACCTTCAAGATCTATACGATATACTTTAGCATAAATGATGTGACTTATTAATAACATGGAGTTGTTGAAAAAATTGCTATACACTTTTCAACAATACTCTTCATGTACATTTTAAATGAACACTTTTAAATTGCATAATATTTTTAATCACTTTAATCCCTTTAACTAGAGGACCAATCATGACGTTTGAATGGTTGGCAAACAGAGTTAACTGACTTTGCAATTTACTAAGGCCTTTAAGCCTTTACTCTGACTGTCGACTGTTTACACTGTCAGTAAATTAATGGAACAATTATTGACCATTCTGTAGAGTCAATTATTTAATTCGTTATATTAGGGAGAAGTTAAGCTTGTTACCTAAGGGAATTTTATTTATTACATTGAATTATATTTAAGCTCTAAAAGACACCTTCCAACCCTATTCGCTTGAGTTAAACTAATAATGATTCGCTCCATTTAATTTTGTTGAATGAGTTCTCATTTAGTTTAATTTACTTTGGTGACAATGCATTCACTATTAAGAAAATTCTTTATGACATTGCCGAATTATATTTTATTAAAAATAAAATACATTCGGTACAAGAAAGCCTCATTGTTTTTAAAGGAGCCCCACTGAGAAAACCCAGAGGTTAGTAATAATCTAAGCACTAGATAATCTCTAGGGGCTGACATTTATACCAAGTACAGTACTTGGTCAAGATACTGTTTGATTTCAAACTTAACGAGCTTTACGTTAATAATGTAACTATGTTAATAAATAAAAGACTGAAATAGACGAAATTGTGTAAAATTATACATAATTCTAAATATATTTTAAACCTTTAACAATTTAAAAATAGTTATTTCATTTTAATGATAAGCAATTTTAAAAGTATTTAAATAGTAATTTATATATAATTTTCCTTATTAGTGAAAAACTTGTCGGCCTCTAAATTGTTAAGAAGTTGCTGAAGATTAAAGATGTGACTTTATGGAAAAATTATAGTAAAATTTTTTGAAATAAACATTCATCGGATACTGAGATGCCTGCTATCACCATTATTATTGAATTTATCTGAAAACATTGGCAACATGATCTGCATAGGATTAAATGGAGCTATCTCTGAAAAACGAACATACAACATAACTTGGCAATAACTTAGTTTATACAAAAATATATCACGAGAAACCCCCGAAAATTCACTGTACCTAAAATTACTCATAACAAATTATGTCCTTTCTGAAAAGTTACACTAAATACTATACATCCATTAAGTACACGAACCTATACATTAGGTTTACAAACCTATACATTTTAAAATATGATAAATGAAATTTAAAAACACAGGAGTTTTACTTCATTAACTACACTGTAAGTGAAATGCTGGTATTAGTTAATTTTCACTACTTTTAATTTAATTATTAATTAATTACATACAAATTTAATTGCTTAATTTTAACTAAACGAACATTAATCAAATCACTTGAACATATAAAACAGAAATATACCAGAAATATTGGTGTTAGTGTTGTAGTAATTAAGATATTCCATCAGGTAACGTTCACAATGTTATAGTTTACTTTTAAAAAAATATTGCTTTTCATTCTTTTGTTAATATTTACTGAACAAATAAATACAGTTCATTAGAGCCACATTACTGCTAAGAACAACAGCTGGAACAATAAAACAAGTGAAAAACAATAGCAACAAAGGTAGATTCACTTCAATATTGGCGTGGTGAATAATTCATTACTTTACAAAAACAAAACGATACGTCGATCCACGATTGTTGTTATCCCAACAATTGTTCTAACTTCTATTCCATGGTAATTTTGCGGTGAAGTCATGTGCACAGTTTAATTGCTACCTACCTGTGTGTGACAGGACCAACCAGACTGAGTGTAGAGAACACGCTGCCATGGTTGTAGTAGTTTTCAATTAAACCGTAAAACCAACTGCAGTTGTTCTGTCAAAGTATAAAATGTAGTTAGGGAAATTCCTGAATGTCGGACGATAATTTCAACACTTTGAATATAATTGATGTTTCCAATTGTTAGTGAATTTCCTCATCTGTGATTGTGATGTTGGTAGGCTGGCATGACGTTCGTGATGATTGGGAGATTATTAATTGCATTTTAACAATGGACCTATAGGTGTTGTGTTTTGATTAAAATGGTGGTATGTTTTGTGTAAATAAAACTATTTTTACTAATGAAAAATGCAAAAAATCTGCTTTTATTGTCATTAGTTACATATTTTAATTTTATTAAAATGTAGCATTGCCATTTTTTATTTTAATTTTATTAATAATAAAATGATTTTAAGATGAAACTCCTCAATTTTGTATTCATCACACCATGAACATTAGCTGATTTATTTTGACACCCCCGCTCACATATATACGTACATTTGTATTGATTCATCCACCAATACAAACACGTACATAATTGGTGACCTACATGTACATCCATATACGAACGGTGATATTAAACCACCCAAACATACACGTACGGTGGTATTGACACAACCATCCACCTATACACATATGGTGGTATTGACCCACACACCTGTTCATCCACCCGTTCACGTACGGTGGTATTTACCAATTCACCCATCCATATACGTACAGTGCTATTGATCCACCTACCCGTTCACGTACGGTGGTATTGACTAATTCACCCATCCATATACGTACAGTGATCCATCCGCCCATACACACACGTACATTATTGATGACCCCCCTGTCCATCCATATACGAACGGTGGTATACACTTAGAGTGGTTTTGACCTACCCATACACATACAGTAGCATTGATCCACCTGGCCACAGTTACACGTACGGTGGTATTTAACCACCCACCCATAAAATGCAATAGCAACATATTTTCTTTATAAGACTATTATTGTTTAGAAAATGTCATTTACTATCAATCCCAAACTGGATTATTTTATTTTTATTATTATTATGATATGTCTAACCAAATAGCCAATTATTACCTGATGATTTGCAGTTTAATAAGGAGATAAAACAAAGCCAATCAGCTGAATGTAGCAAGTGGCCACAGTTTGGTGGAACTGGAAGTTGAAGCAATTTCTGAAACCCCAACCCTTCCTTAAGCCCTTTACTTACCCCTATCCTATTGAGGCTTAACGAAACTACTAGTAAACTGTTAACTATGATTTAAAAGCCTTATCAAGACAAATCGATAGCACAGCTGCTTAATGTGTCAACAATCCAAATAAATACTAGATGATTACTATTTTAAATAAAGTTTTTTTTTTTTTTTTTGAAAATACTAGTTTTAAGATATGTGCATTTTATTTTAACTATAATTTATAAAAATTACACTATAAATATATTATTTTGGCGGATACCATCATTATTACTGAGATCAAAAATTGTTACCAGAAAAAAATTGGACACATGTTAAATATATAACTGATATAAACTGAATCGTTACTTAATATACCGAATATATTTAAGTGTACAGTAAAATGACTTATATGAATAGTTAAATAAAATACAAATGCATCTCATAAACGGTTTACGCTACTGTTGTTAGTTTCTGATAACAAGATAATTCATTAAAACATATTATTATTTTAACTGTCAGAATTAAAGGAGGGAGTGGCAAGGTGTGTGTTGTGATAAGATTGTTATCTACATTCACTTGCATTAGAGAGAATGAAAAACCAGATGTTATCTAAGTGTCAGCCATAAAACCACCATCAATCTTCTATGTTTACTTAATTGAAGTTTAAGTGGTTCTTTGTTTGAGATGCCTTGATTATACCAACCACATTTTATAACTTGAGCTGAATATTGCGATTAGTTACCGAAGTAATTATTGTTCATCTTAATATGTGTATATGGTTTTCGGTACAACAACTGGACAAGTACACGAATGATATAAACAATCCAGATATTTATTAAATATCTTGTGCATTTCTCCAATTTTATTAAATTATTAATGGCCTTTACTTAGGATATAAAATTATATTAAAAAATGATTTGCTCTAAATGTATCTTAATCTTAGTTGTAAGTAAAATAAATAAATAAACTCATACCAAAATTGTAAATACATTTTGGAATATTTTCTAGCATTCTAAGTAAGTAAAAATTATATATATATATATATATAATAATAACTGAACAGTAGTAGCATACAGTTTGCCAGTTACATATTTAGTAAATATTCTGAATGATCCACATAAAAAAAAAATATATGATCCACATTAAAAATATATATATATTTTTTTTATGTGGATCATTCAGAATATTTACTAAATATGTAACTGGCAAACTGTATGCTACTACTGTTCAGTTATTTTAGCTGTTGTAATTGGTATTCAAATTCTGAACCTTTTCTAGTGATTGCCACTTTTACCAATGAGCCAAGAGGTAATATATCTAAACTCACTTACTAACTGACATGTTATGGTTTGGTTTAGGGCAGGTAAAAAGTACAATTACTATTTTGTAGTTGATAAGCTGTTAGTCGGTACATAAGTCATTGTAGTATAATTTTTATTATTTTAGATCAAATAAATGCATTTGTAACTTGTAAGTATTTAATTGTTACTATTTACTTTAGGAACTATTTTTGAAACTCCTTTTAACATAAAAATTTAAGAGACATTTGACCAAGTCTCACAATGAATAAGGTCTTTGTATTTTTGTTTTTTGAAAATATGAAACTATTCTGGAAATATCGTAAAGTATAAATATTTTGCCCTACTTAATTAAGTATCATAACATCGAAAAGTGAAAATGATAATAAGGAATCTCAATTGTTATATTTGGAAAATATGAATTGTGGTTTCCCTTTAAATAAATGTCCAATATAATGTTTGAGCCGTTGACAAACGCTATTAATCACGTATGTGATTTAATAAGGCCTTCATTATCTACATAATGAATGTTTAATTATTCCTTTATCTATTCAGACTCAACCTATTGAAACATTTTACAATAGTTTAGAAATGAAAACAGAAACAACCTTAAGACGAATGGAACGAATTAAATATAACTAATCAGTTATGTTAAATGCAAAACGAACAATTAAAAAATATCAATAATAACTAAAGTTACAATAAAAAAACATTATTAACATGAAATATGAAAATAGTAACAATTAAAAAACAAAATAAATAACAAAGAAGTAGTTTAGTTTCATAGAATTCTCATATCACCAGTTTGGCAGTATTACTGAAGGACTGTTAGTAGGTATATTTTCACAGACTGCAATTAATTAAAGCAGTCTCATCTTGTTACTAGAAGCCATCTATTAACAAGACGTTGAAGTCATATTATAATTATTGACATCATGTGATAAATTAGTTTTAACAAAGGCTATGATGACATAAGAAGAGGTAGTAAATTGTTCAAATGAAAGTTCAGACAATTTACTTCTTAGTCCATTCACATTTGGAGATGTTTAGGCGTGCCATTAGGAATAGACTTCACAGTTTAGGCGTGCCGTTAGGAATAGACTTCACAGTTTAGGGACCACTTTAAGTACGCTTACTTTCACTACCACTTTCTTGTTTGTTCAGGGTCTTATCCTGCATGTGAATATATTCAAGTAGAGGTCTGTCCCTAGATACCTTAATATATTCACGTAGAGGTCTGTCCCTAGATACCTTAATATATTCACGTAGAGGTCTGTCTCTAGATACCTTAATATATTCACGTAGAGGCCTGTCCCTAGATACCTTAATATATTCACGTAGAGGTCTGTCCCTAGATACCTTAATATATTCACGTAGAGGTCTGTCCCTAGATACCTTAATATATTCACGTAGAGGTCTGTCCCTAGATACCTTAATATATTCACGTAGAGGTCTGTCCCTAGATACCTTAATATATTCACGTAGAGGTCTGTCCCTAGATACCTTAATATATTCACGTAGAGGTCTGTCCCTAGATACCTTAATATATTCACGTAGAGGTCTGTCCCTAGATACCTTAATATATTCACGTAGAGGTCTGTCCCTAGATACCTTAATATATTCACGTAGAGGTCTGTCCCTAGATACCTTAATATATTCACGTAGAGGTCTGTCCCTAGATATCTTACTCAATGAGAAAGAGTGATCAAAGTGGGCTGCTGAGTTAGCTGAGAACTTACTCATGAAAGTTGATACCTCAGACTGGTTATTCAACTTTTAGTAGCCTTGGTTTACCGGACTGTTTTTTATTAACACGGAAAGTTTTTATCCCACCAGGTGAATCATCTGGAAGGGAAGGTTACAAAAATGTATTCATCATATTATGCTCATAACTCTTCTTTCTCTCCACACCACTTGCGGGAGATTCAGATAGGTGGAGTCATAATGTTGTTAGGGAGTCAATGAACGCGTTGATCTCCGCGATAGTTGTTACGGCGTCACCAGAGCTAGATGATGAAGCCAACAGAGGGCAGTCTGTCTTCAGCAATATAATATGGGGTAGGAAGATAGTCCAGGTCTAATCGTGGACGTCTCAGATTTTATAGAAATTACATCACTAGAAAAATATCTATAACTATTTACTTTGCCAAAAAGATCATCCGATTTGGTTACCACAGATGACATATGAGATGAGAGCAACTCCAGGAGCTGGTTAGAATTATCTCTGCAGCCTATTCTAGTGTAGTACCTTTTTAATTGAAGTTATTTATGATATTCGGATTTAGACACGTTCAAACAACCATCTATGACAATATCTATCTCGCTCCAATCCCTCCTCCGAATCTCAGACACATTTGACACAGATCGGACAAGAAGTTGACATGTTGCAGATGTAGTACTTTTACAAATAACAATGTAATGTAGATACCTCTATGGATATATAAATGTTGAACACAAGTCATATACAGCTGTTTACAGAATCCAGGTTGAGGAGGGGGAGGGTAACAGACCTCTGATTGTTAATATTTATTAAAGTTTATTATTAAAGTTGGCCAGAAATTAGTTTTCATAATTAAAAAAGTTAGTGCCACCACAGCTTGCTGAAGAATATTACAGACAGGCTCAAATAACACAAGAGAGAAATGGACACTAATCAGATGATATGAAACAAGACACGACAAAACTTGAGTCACGTCTATCTTGAGACATTTGACATTTTATATATTGACATTTTATACAGTCAATAAATTAGGAATTTAGCAAATTAGAGTATGTATTAATTTGGTGGTTTTATTATTATTTACAAATGATGCCTTAAAAAAGCCAATATGTGATACAGAATACCTAGTTGTACGTTACAGCCACGCCTGTAAATAAAGAACGCAGAATAATTGTATCATTCGTTAAAAGCAAATCACTGCTTATTTTTGTTATCTCCCTTTGATTGTTCATTCATGTTCATCCCCCTCACTTCGTTGTCCCTTCATCCCTCGTTCATCAGTAATTACAGCAACCCCCCATTCGTTATAAACGATGGCTTTAGAGGTATTGTACGCAGTTTGATTGCAAACTTACGCTTCAGTAGGCTACCTTTGTTCAATATTTGGTTTGACGATTGGCTTTTGATTGCCCAATTAGGTTACATGTATATTTTAATAAAAATTCTTTTTTGAAGTTAAACTTCTTTGCGCCCGTTAGACACTTTGGGATGGGATGTTGGTCGAGAAACCACGTCACGCTGAAAAGTAAGAACAAATATTTAAGAACTATCGATTAATCGATTGTTAATCGAAGAAATTTAATCGAAGAAATTACTGATAATGATAATATAGGTGTATAATATAATAATGAAGTCACGTATAATATATTGAAGATAAATATATTGAATAATATTGAAAAATGTCTTATATTTCATTTATATATCCTGTCTGTTTGTGTGCGTGAGTGGGTGTATGAGAATGGCCAAAGAAGTATAACTTCCACCGTATGGTCCAACGCACACCCAATTTTTTACTGTTTGTTTAACAATTCTTTTAAACTTAACCTTATTTTGTTGAAATTATCCCAACAACGATTTTTTTAAGAGTGTAAATGGACTTTTTTTGAATATTTTTTTAGTAATCTGGATGACAAATAATAAAATTTTCATAGAAATATTTTCAAAATAGGTGATCGTCACACAACAAAAATGTATTATGAGAAAAAATATTCAAAATATCGTGGTGATCGATCGGTGAACCACGTTTACTTTCCTCAGACCAGACGGATTCCAGAACTTTAAAGTTCATAGCATGCTGTTTGTGCTTTCAAGGCCAATTTATATTTTCATTAAATAAAAAAATACTAACTTAAATTCTTAGTTATGTTTAGAAAATATCATTTCATGAAATTAAATCAGTAAGAATTTTAAGTATTTAAGTTCTGAAATTCATTGTTACAAGAAAAAAAAAAAAAAGAACAAAGAAGAAGCAAAAAATTGCTCTGAGACTGTTATCAAAATTTTCCAGGATTATACGAAATGTAAAACCAAGTGTTCTCTAGGTATCAGCCATAATTCACTGCTGTTAGCAACCACCATCAATCTTCTATGGTTACCTAATTGAAAGACTAAGTGCTTCTTTGTTTTGCATTGATTGTTGTTGCCTATGCTTAACACTTGCTGTGAAATAGACATGTTTAGGTGTATATAAGTACATTTGTAATACACGTAGAGAAAAGTTGAATGTAACTTATTACAGTATATATAAATATACAGTACATTTTAATCCTTTGCAAAACATTAAAAGATGTTTTTAAAGATACTAAAATTTAAGACAGATATAATTTTTTGAGGTGTAAATTTGTCCCCTTCCAATTTTTCTATAACTGAAATATTGTGGAAACGTTAAAAAAGTAAGATTACGTTTAAAAAATATAAGTATATTTATACAATTATTATATTATGTGTCATAAAATACTTATATTACTTGTTTGTACCGTTTTCATTTATGTATCACAAATATTTATGTAATTGTATAAAAGTGACACAGTGTTCTATAATAGTCATACTAGTAGATACTTAATTTGCACACGCAATCTTTTTAACTTTTTTTTAATATTGTGAGATTTAAGATATTTAAAGTCTAATAAATATTTAAGGAGGCAAAATACCATATTAATATATGCTCGTTTGTTTTAATGTTTAAAATCTTTTAATGCTTGAAGAAGAAAGGTTGTATAAAGTAATGCGAAAATTAAGCAACCATGTACACGGAAATCAGTACAAACAAACCACCGGTAACAGTACGTAATTTGCTTGGAACTGATAAAGTGAAACAATTATAGTTTGTATGATAGAACATGTCTCCTGGACCCTCGGCTACCTGGGACTGGCCCGGGACACCCCCCAGCACTGGCAGCCGCCTGCGGCTGTTTCCTTAATGAGTCACTTACTGGCATCCCCACTAGGTGAACTAACTTTTTTCCCGGATCACAATTTTTGAATTTTTATCAAATATTTGAAAAGTACGTAAAAAAATAAGATTAACGATATAAAACTCGATAAAAATTGAACAATATTGAGGTGGTCTGTTTATTTATTTAGTAACAATAAAGTTGGTTTTGTGTAACGATATGACGATTAAATTACATTGAAATTGACAACAATTCTAATAAAATAATTTTTTAAATAAGCTTATGAGTAACATGGGTTAGAAGTAACAATCGAGTTTCACGAGAAAAATCTACGGTACCAACACTTGGAACATTGGACTTTTGCAGTGGAAGTCTGACTCATGGTGGCTAAAATATTTCTGAGAAGTTAATTATTGCAAGCTTACTGAGTTAGAATAATAAAGCCAAACACTGCGTTATTGAGTAAACAATAATATCATAGGCCATTTTACCAATGTGAATCTAAATAATTGACAAGGATTTGAAAAATAAGACTATTCCTACTTTTAAGCACATTATATTTATAATTCAATTAATATTTTACAACTTTCACTTTTCACATGAACTTTAACAAAATAATCCAAAAGCACATCATATACATATCCTAAATAATAATGACAAAGGCACAATAATAGGCAAATATTTACATAATAACAATGAATAATATACAAACTTACATAAGCAAATTTTGAAATATACATAATGTAGATTTTACAAGTTTGCTGCGAATAGGGCATCGATACGAAAATAATTACTTAATAAGATTATTAAGAACCCATGTACCAAATTTTATCTAAATGTTTGTGATATACATATCTTAAATAATAATGACAAAGGCACAATATTTACATATTAACAATGAATATTATACAAACTTACATAAGAAAATTTTAAAATATATTAATGTAGATTTTACAAGTTTGCTGCGAATAGGGGGGCATCGATGCGAAAATAATTACTTAATAAGATTATTAAGAACCCATGTACCAAATGTTATCCAAATGTTAGTAAATAGAACAGGTAATCAAAATTTTACCAATTTCCCGTAAGATAAGCATAGGACAACGTGCATATGGTAGTGAGTTTATAAAAACATAAAATGTTATGTTACTTAGGGAATTATTGTAAATAATAAAAGTTTAATTTCTTCACAACCACTTAATTAAGATAATAATTCAAGATACTAATTTAGTTGTTTTTCCGCCCTCTTTACAAACTCACTGAAGGATACCAATGGTTTCGATTTATTTTTTTCATACATATAAATATATACATTTTTCTAGCTTGGGAAAAGTTGGGAAAACCTGAATTTTTTAACCTTTAGGTCCTCATAGCTTTTGAAAAAAATCTGTTCAGCATTTTTCAGAAATAGATTAGCTACCATGAGTCAGACTTCCGCTGCGAAAGTCCAATGTTCTAAGTGGTAATACCGTTATAGGGCAAAATACAGATTTTTCTCACGAAACTGGATTGTTACCTCTAATCTTTTATAAGCTAAGTTTAAAAATTATTTTATTGGAATTGTTGTCAATTCCAATGTAATTTAATCGTCATATCGTTACACAAAACCAACTATACTGTTACTATACAAATAAACAGACCACCTCAATATTGTTCAATTTTTATCGAGTTTTATATCGTTAATCTTATTTTTTTATGTACTTTTCAAATATTTGATAAAAATTCAAAAATTGTGATCCGGGAAAAAAAGTTAGTTCACCTAGTGGGGATGCCAGTAAGTGACTCATTAAGGAAACAGCCTCAGGCGGCTGCCAGTGCTGGGAGGTGTCCCGGGCCAGTCCCAGGTAGCCGAGGGTCCAGGAGATAGGTTCTATCATACAAACTATAGGAGTAGCAGTGACATATTTGCCATGCAGTATGATTGTCACAGTGCCACAGGTGTCTCCAACTGTAAACCCCATTCATCGACTGGTGTCAGGAAATTTCATCCAATATTTGGTCCTTTTTCGCCAATGGATCAGGATAAACAACTAACTCTTAATAGTGAATAATTTGCATTATGATGAATACGTAATGTAAGACAACATTAACACAATTATACAGGGTGGTTAGCTCTATGAATACGTAATGTAAGACAACATTAACACAACTATACAGGGTGGTTAGCTCTTGGTTTGAACGTTTTTAAGGGGTTATAATATAATGTAAATGTAACACAATGGTGTACATATAAGAGACTAACTCTCAAAATTGGCTTTGTATGGGTGGGTGGGGATATAGTGGCTCTGTCTGGAAATTTTTTACCACACACAGGGGTATTGACCCAGCCGCCCACCCATACACGTACAGTGGTATTGACCCACCCGCCCACCCATACACATACGGTGTTAGTGAGATTTGGAAAACGATCAGGCAATGAGAATTAATGAAAATTTTTATCGTGGAAAATTACACCGTGATTACTGTATTGAATAGCTAGGTAGGTACGGACTCACCTGCCCGCCCATACACGCACAGTACTACTGACCCACCCACCCACGCATACACGTAGTGTGGTACTGACCCACCCGCCCACCCATACACGTACAGTGATATTGACCCACCCGCCCGCCCATACACGTACAGTACTACTGACCCACCTGTCCACCCCCACACACAGCGGTACTGACCCACCCCCACTCGTACAGTGGAATTGACCCACCCGCCCACCCCATACGTACAGTAATATTGATTAATTTCAGTTTTTCTAAAAAAAAAACAAAAAAACTGTGTTTTTCTAGAAATTTGCAATTCCTTGGCAACCCGAAATCATATGACCAAAAATGACATAATTTTCAGATTCTTATTAAATTTTCAATCTGAAAAAGTCATTATTGATCCTTAGGCCATGTCGAAGTGTAAAATTGCTAAGTTTAAAAAAAGATCTAGGATTATTGAACCAATAATCTTTATAAAACCCAGTATACAAGAAGGGGTTAAGTTACATTGACAACTTTGCCATTTAATAAGCTTTAAAGTGATATGTCACATGATTATAGTTTATTACTCGGCGACCCACTTTTAATCAATAGTAAGACGCATTACAAGCTGGACTTTATGTAAGATACACAGTAAATGCCATCGTAAAATTGTTTTTATTATCATGAGTACAATAGAGACACATTTTTAGGTATAAATGGTGATAGGCGATCCTCAAAACAGTTTTAAAACTTTACAGATCATTTTCAAACTACCTGACTTGCTTCCTAATGCTTGCTCCTCATTGCTCCAACTGTAAATTTAAAAGGGAATGTTTGGGGAAGTTTCTCAAATGCGGCTGCTATACTACCACTGAGTTCTGGTTTTGGGTTCACTGTTGTGGAGTATACTTATTTTTAATGTACCCCCAGACGAAGAAATCCATAGGGGTAAGGTCATGTTTGATAGTTTAATGACAACTATTCACGTACTTCAGTGCTGATGTGTGGGGGGAGCCCGTACTGTTGGTAAACTATCCCGTCTCTTTGAATGGTGTCAACATCATCTAAGAAACCTGGGAGGTTGTGCTAAAGAAACTGCAAGTAACTTTCTCCGTTTATGTTTCTTCGAAAATATGTGGTCTTAGCAGTCGTATATTTTTCTTGTAGCTTTAGGATTTTTGTCTGCCAAAAAACGCAAATTATAGCTGTTAAATAAGTCTTCTCTGGTAAACGAAGACCTCAGTATATTTTTTAAATAGCCATCGACAAATTCAACTCTAAAAGTAAGGTCAGTTGGCTGTAATGCTTGAACTTAAGTGAAATGTTGTGCATTAAGTTTGTTTCTGTGTAAAATGTCCAAAACCTTCCACTTTGACAGACCAACTTCACGGGCAACCTACCGGCTACTAGTATCTGGATTATTTTTAATAGTATCATGAACCAAATCTTCCACTCCTAAGTCATGAATAATGGAAGATTCATGTGTCTACCTCATTAGCAGATTTAAACACAGTGCCCCTCCCACTAGTCATTGATGTAGCCGCGTAAACACTGCCGAGCTAGGTGTTCGACGACCAGAGTATGGATGAGCGTACTCTTTCTAGGAGCAAGCGCATTACCGTTACAAAAACGGCACACTAAGTGCATATCTGCATACTCACGAGTTGTAAACTCCAAAGTAGCATACAGTTAAATAATTTGATCAGATAACTACTATTTTATGGGGGGGGGGGGCTGGTTAACAAAACTTGATAAGGATTGAATGTACCATTCTGGTTAAGCAGATAATAAAAAAATTGAATCATTGATCAGAAATTGAAATTCATCTCTCACTAACATCCACAAATTATTTCAAACTGCCTCGTATTTCATAATATTTAATTCTTTGTTGAAACACATAATTACAATTACATAAAAATCAAAGTTCAGTGTTATTATCGATTTTAAAGATGTTTAATTGGCTATGTTAATGTCTATTAATGTCGGCACTGGTGGCGCAGTGCTGTAACCCAGCTACTTGGGGACAAAGTGTTTGGGAGATTGTAGGCGATAGGTTGGATGCTCGGTCCTCTTAATACCGACATGGCGTCCACTTGGTGGTTGCTATCGGCGTGGACACTACTAGAGAAGTCTGGGGTGTCCATGTTGGGTGGTAATCATTGTGCGGATGTTGTGTGGGGGAGATAACTGAGCATCAGGCTTGTCAATTAGCTGAAAATCAGACCAGCACTACGTGGTTCGAATTCCACGTAAAGCTGTAGGTCCCTTAGTTGCCCTGGCTGTTGGGCTATTAATAAATTGCCCTTTCTGAGGAACAATTGAACTCAGTTAGTAACCAGACTACACTCATCTACACTCATCCTACACTCATAAAACCATTCATATTCGCCTTAAAATACGCACAACGTTGTGTCGGCGTCTCATATGTAAGAATGTAAGAATATGTATTGTAGTTTTGTGACTTCTAAAAGTGGGTCACTGAATGCTAAAAAATAACCATGTGGCATATCACTTTAAAGCTTATCAAATGTAAAAGTTTGTAATGTAACTTTACCTCTTCTTTTATACAGGGTTTTATGAAAATAATTAGTTAAATTATCTCTGATCGTTTTTAAAACTTAGCAACCTTACACTTAGACTTGGCCTAAGGATCAATTTTATAACATGACCATTTAAAAGAATGACTTTTTCAGAGCGAAAATTTTATGGGAAACCTGAAAATGGGATAAATTTTAGTCATATGATTTCGGGTTACCGAGGAATTGCAACACAGTTTTTTTTAGAAAAACTTAAATTAGTTCATTTCCAAGCCAATTTTGAGAGTTAGACTTTTATATGTACACCATTGTGTTACATTTACATTATATTATAACTCCTTAAAACTTTCACACCAAGAGCCAACCACCCTGTATAATGACACATCCCTTATATCACAGCACCCTTACATTGGATGAGTGTTTTCATTTAGGAACAACACTCAACACAGAAAAATAATTCATTTTAAATATAATTTTTCAATCGTAAAAAACTAATTAGGGCACTAAAGAAGTAATATTATGTATATTTTGTATGTTTATTAAATAATAGTATGTTATGGACATATTTTGATTATTTTTTATCTTGTCGAGTATATTATAAAATACTGTTTATTAATACAATAGAGTGTGATGATATATGTTCATGTGTACGTGTTGAGTAAAAACAATCAAGACATAAACAATACAAATTTTTATATACATATTTTTGCATACTGGAATACATATAATCGTGCCTAGGTCGGAGGGAGAATCTGTGAACTATAAATGTTTCTCAAGAAAAAAAAACTAAATAAATAAAAAAATAACCGAGGGTTTGCATTGGAAGTAAGCAAATGAAAATTAATTGTTTTTGTAATAAGCGTCTTTGACTAAACGTTACACAATATGGCCTCTTTTGTGTGTTCCATTGTTGCAGCACAAATGTAGTTGTTTTCTAATTTAAATGTTTTTTATAACTAAACACAGGTCACTCTACATTATTTTAGGAAGTTACGATATTGTTAAAATTTATAAAATCTAAAAATTACGTGTTTCTGGTGTTTTACTTTCCGTTATTAATAAATATTATTTTACAAGCTGTTAAACCTAATCGACTTCAAACGTAGAACGTCATGATAACAGCACGTCACGATAACGTAGAACGTCACGATAACGCCACTTCAAACATAGAACGTCACGATAACGCCACTTCAAACGTAGAACGTCACGATAACGCCACTTCAAACGTAGAACGTCACGATAACGCCACTTCAAACGTAGAACGTCACGATAACGCCACTTCAAACGTAGAACGTCACGATAACGCCACTTCAAACGTAGAACGTCACGATAACGCCACTACATTTCTAAATATTTACAGTCACATAACTGTTATTGGACTATTGTGGTGATCAAATCAATTTGTAAGGGCTCAAGTCAATATTGATGCACTTGCAGCCTCCATTAGTAAGTTTTTAAAATAAAAAATATAGCCACAGTATTATTAAAAAGCTAGTGGGGTAGTATTTGTGCGGTAGAGACAAACGTTAACACAACTCTGTGACACCATAGCCGTATAAACCTTACAGCCACTCTTTACTCACAGATGTGCCAAGTGTATACAGTTACACTTTATGACCTTAGTAGTTTTCCGGCACCTGTGAACCATCTTGATAGTGTTCCGACCGTAAAAACACAGTAAAGTGCAAAATCTCATTCACAGTAGCATGTTTTCTTGGTATAGTACTGTTTAAAGTTAAGTTCTACTTGGGCATTTAGGTAAAAGCATAAAATACCGAAGGCAATTTTCCTACCATAAATAAGCTATGAATAAAAATGTCATCCCCTTCACCTTAAGAGTCTTATATACCTGCTGCCAAATTGGGTTTGATTTTTAATAATACCAAATATAGATTACAGTTTTTTTGCGAACTTACACTTTTAAAGTTGACTATTTTTGTAAAAAGAACAAAACTATCTATTTTCCCGGTGATCACATTTTATTTTTATCCCCTGATTTATTTTTTAAATAGACTACAACTAACTATTGCTATAGTTTAATAAATTTTTTTTGATAAAAGCATGGGACTCTAGTTACATTTATCTTTTAAAGAATACTAACATTTGAAATAAATAAGTTTACAAATCTAAGCCTGAAACGTCTTTAAATGAAGTTATGTTCAACTGCAAAACGCGTTCGTCAGCTACTGATAAACGCACTGTATTGTGGGCAAGCAGGGAAGATAAATTAAACTGCCACCATTCTTCAACTCACAAAATGGTCAAGGGATGGATATACGGGTGACAACTAGTCATGTGATTGTTGACGGAGTTACAAGAAGTTCCAGTCAACAGGGGGTTGGAGGGTTGACTGTGACGTCATTTACTGGAGAAGACTGTTAAGTCAACAGGGGGTTGGAGGGTTGACTGTGACGTCATTTACTGGAGGACTGTTAATTACTGGATCTTCTCACTACATCCTTGATATTACAGTTAACTGTAGACTAATTTATTCAAAACTTATTATTATTATTAATCCATTGGTTGACTGAAAAAGTGTAGCCTACTGTAAGTCCACCAAATATCAGTGACTGTTTATTTGATATCAGTGACTGTTTATTTGATATCAGTGACTGTTTATTTGATATCAGTGACTGTTTATTTGATATCAGTGACTGTTTATTTGATATCAGTGACTGTTTATTTGATATCAGTGACTGTTTATTTGATATCAGTGACTGTTTATTTGATATCAGTGACGGTTTATTTGATAACAGTGACTGTTTATTTGATATTAGTGACTGTTTATTTGATATCAGTGACTGTTTATTTGATATCAGTGACTGTTTATTTGATATCAGTGACTGTTTATTTGATATCAGTGACTGTTTAAAACTCGTAAACCTGTGTTCACAATTCATTTTCATAAATAATTTTTACAACCTTTTCAAATTGTTTCTAGATATAGTTTGCCGGCATGGTAACGTAATGGTCAAGGCTTCAGACTGTAAAGTACTTTAAAAGTTGCAGATCTTCAACTGAGCTGGCCGTCGATACTTCATTTGAATAAATTCAGGCACAGGCCAGCAGGCCCATGTGAACAGTCAAATGAAGATATATTTTAACAAGTGGAATCTTTGCATGTATTTGATTAGAACTTTAAACTTAATTTTACTCTGAATGCATGCTTGATTGTAAAAATACAGAAAAAAGTAAATATTTGATTAAATTACTTTCTCTAGTTGTGATATTCCTATATTGAGTTGGTGAATTTTAAGACCTGCATCCACAGTTAAAGTCAGAAACGATACTGTGTATCTTTGACAAACTACCATTATCTGTATCTTAAAATAAACTTATGATCTGTAAACAACATTGGTAACATTCATGTAATTGGCTTCGAAATACCTGAGTTAAACTGATTTACTCAGCTTGTAATACAATGGACCCGCTGACGTAAGGTAATTAACTTCTTCAATAGCTGCAATTCAATTTCCCTTCTGTTCTTATCGTCCTTAGGGGTTTTCTATTCAAATATATTTTTATTCACCCACCTTTTCATTTTTCTTATTGAAAACTTAGCGTATTAATTGAAATATAAAGGATTTCAATTAATAATTTCAATAATATGAAGAACAGCTGATACGTTCAAGAAATTAAAAATAAAATATATGCCATATATTATGTTTGACATATTTTAGTATAATATTGTTAAAATATTTATTTCATTGATTTGTGTTAACACGTATCAATGTAGGTTACTAACATGTTGCTTCATATTTACCAGTCATATAAAATACAACAACGTAAATTTTAAATTTCTTAAAGTTATTATAGGAGAATTCATAACTAGTTTTGTATATTCTAAATTACTTAGGTTAAAATAATAATTAGATAAACAATCGTAATAAGCTTATTGTTAGGTGTGTTTACATTGATACAGATATCGGATTTTGTGTATCACTGTGATTGTTTTGCCCCTCTCGTGTATCTGCATAGAATTTTCACAAATTCATAATGCATTGTTGAAAGTATTGTTTGTAAGGCTTTTGAGAAAACACTTTCACAATAAATTATGATAACAAATTTACCCTAATGTTTTATAATTGCTATATTTTTAATGCATAAAAATACGTCAAAATGTACTTAATGTTTTTACAATCATTTAAAAAAGTACCTTATTTATTATTGATGATATTTTATTTAACGTGCTATAAAACACAGTATTATTTATATGTAAGAATTAAAATTTTCTTTAAGAGCATTGCAATATACTTACATATACTTACAATCAAATTGTTTGTTGACAAAGAATTTTAAAAATATTTTTATAGAAGCAAATCGTAGATAGAAATAAAAGCACAGCAACGAAAATAATGATGAATAATAACACAATTTCTAAAAAAATCTATAAACTCTAAAAGCTACTGGAAAAAAGTAAATAAATAAAAATTTAAAAAAATACTCAAACAAATCTAAAATTTACAAACAGCTGTTAAAAATTTAAAATTTCAAGTCATGCAAGTATGAGTAATTTTTGTTTGGACAAAATGAGGAGATTTGAGAGCAAAAAAGTGTTATAAACATATACATATATAAACAAAAGTACGACGTAATGCCTTGTAATTTTTCAGTTTGACCTTTAATTCACACAAATCCCTATAGTTATATCACAACGCAGAATGTTAATTAGAACACTATAAAGAAACTTTTAGAAATACAATTTAGTTTTTCTACCTACCATTGTTATGAAAATAAAGGAATACTTGCAAGGTATAGTTTGAACCGACCATTATGCATTCAATCGTAAGTAAATACTTGCAAGGTATAGTTTTAACCGACCATTGTGCATACAATCGTAAGTAAATACTTGCAAGGTATAGTTTGAACCGACCATTGTGCATACAATCGTAAGTAAATACTTGCAAGGTATAGTTTGAACCGACCATTGTGCATACAATCGTAAGTAAATACTTGCAAGGTATAGTTTGAACCGACCATTGTGCATACAATCGTAAGTAAATACTTGCAAGGTATAGTTTGAACCGACCATTGTGCATACAATCGTAAGTAAATACTTGCAAGGTATAGTTTGAACCGACCAATGTGCATACAATCGTAAGTAAATACTTGCAAGGTATAGTTTGAACCGACCATTGTGCATACAATCGTAAGTAAATACTTGCAAGGTATAGTTTGAACCGACCATTGTGCATACAATCGTAAGTAAATACTTGCAAGGTATAGTTTGAACCGACCATTGTGCATACAATCGTAAGTAAATACTTGCAAGGTATAGTTTGAACCGACCATTGTGCATACAATCGTAAGTAAATACATGCAAGGTATAGTTTGAACCGACCAATGTGCATACAATCGTAAGTAAATACTTGCAAGGTATAGTTTGAACCGACCATTGTGCATACAATCGTAAGTAAATACTTGCAAGGTATAGTTTGAACCGACCATTGTGCATACAATCGTAAGTAAATACTTGCAAGGTATAGTTTGAACCGACCATTGTGCATACAATCGTAAGTAAATACTTGCAAGGTATAGTTTGAACCGACCAATGTGCATACAATCGTAAGTAAATACTTGCAAGGTATAGTTTGAACCGACCATTGTGCTTACAATCGTAAGTAAATATCAGAGGTCAAGGGAAAATAATTATAAAAATGGAAGACGAAATAAGTAATTTTCAAACAATACTAATTAATAACAATATACGTATACAAATTTTCAGCTGTTATGGATATTTAAACCACATTTACACACAGACTCAAATTGGTAATATATTATTATCATATACCTATATAAATAAGAAAACAAATAATTTGTACTATTTAAGTAAAGGGGATTTTCTTTTCTTTATATAATACAGTTATTTGATTGGCCCGCTATCGGCAATAAGGAATAGACCTTAAAGGGTATTTCCATAATGCACCGTTAGCCTGGCTGTATCCATTTTCGATATGTAGATTTTTTAATTTTAATAGCGAATCATTTAGAAGTTAACACAGAAAAACGCGTTAATTAAAGATGTAACTACTGGAAATACAAATGGGGGTTGACAGTAGATCAGTTATGTGATTACGGGGAGTCTAGACCAACAATAGATCACATAGTTTATATGTGCCCCTTGTGCTGTTTTACGGAGGGATTAGCTAGCATAAATAAAATCATTGAGGCAGGTCTAAAATGGCTTGATGGACTGGATTTAGTTCTGTAACAGGAGATTACTTTACATTTTAATTTATATTATTATCTAGTGACTTTAGAATTTTTCCAAGTTAAAAACATCTTTTACATAATTTTAAATTAAAAAAATGGTAGCTGACAAAAACCATACGCTATATTATACCAAACTCATAGCATTACCTAAAACACTGAGGATGCCCCATTTAGTATCATCAGATCAGAGGGATTCAGAAATAAATGAAGTAGACAACAGTCCAAATTAAATAATTGCTCTTTCACACAAACACTGTAATTGAAGCTCTCTAGTGTGTTATATTTAATTATGACCCAAAGGTCACATATATAAAAACCAAAAGTCATTTTCAGTGTTTGTCCCATGATGGTAAATGTCTTTGGATGATCTACAATACCTTCAAACAAATACAGGGTTATTCTAAATGATGGACCCAATTTAATAAATTCGTATTTATTTAAGTATTCATTCAAAATGAATAATTTATACACTAATGGATAGAGAAAGATTCAAAGTTTTTTTTAACCTATTCAAACGAGGAATTGGGTGGTGGCGGCACTAGTTGCAGAAACGGCCGCTAGAGTTCTCGCGCCAGCCAGCCGCCTTTGTGTTTCATTGTCACATGTGAGTGAGATGGCTACTGTGCAGCACAAGGTTTTCTGCGTTCTTGAGTTTGCTAAAAGTGAGTCACAAGTTACAGTGCAGCGGGCATTTCGTCTCAAATTCGGTATTGAACCACCGACAAGAAAAAGCATTAGCCGTTGGTTTACGCAATTTCAACAAACTGGAAGTGTGTGTAAAGGAAAAAGCTCAGGCCGGCCGCGTGTATCTGAGGATGACGTAAGACGAATTGAAGAAAGTTTTGTTCGCAGTCCACGTAAGTCAACCAATAGAGCTAGTAGAGAACTTGGCATACCTCAGCCAACTGTATGGGAAGTTCTGCGAAGACGTTTACTGTACAAGCCCTATCGATTACAACTTATGCAGGCTCTAAAACCTAATGACAAAGTGAAGCGTATTGAATTTTGTGATGATATGCTACACATGATGGAGGATAACGGATTTCTACAGCATATCGTTTATAGCGATGAAGCTACGTTCCACCTCAGTGGGAAAGACAACAGACACAATGTACGCATATGGGGTCTACAAAATCCACATGCAACAAAACAAAATGAAAGAGACTCGCCAAAGGTAAACGTGTTCTGTGCCTTATCTCGTACAAAGGTTTATGGACCATTCTTTTTTGCGGAAAGAACTGTGACTGGAATCAGTTACCTGGACATGTTGGAACAATGGATGTTCCCTCAACTTATGGAAGATTCACAGGACTTCATTTTCCAACAGGATGGAGCTCCACCCCATTGGCATCTTTAAGTCCGAAACTTTTTGAATCAGTCACTTCCTGGGCGTTGGATAGGACGCATAGGAAATGAAGATCTGGCTCTACACTTCTGGCCACCGAGATCTCCTGATCTCACCCCATGTGACTATTTCTTATGGGGTTACGTCAAGGAAGCTGTTTACGTAACCTCTACGTAAGCTCTACCAGCAACTCTGGATGATCTGAAGAACCGTATCACTGCTGCGGTGCTATCAGTAACAGAAGATATGCTTTCTCGTGTGTGGGACGAGTTTGGCTACCGTTTAGATGTTTGCTGTGCAGCACAAGGGGGACATATTGAACATTTATAAATATGTAAAAAAAAACTTTGAATTTTCTTTTTTCATTCGTGTATAAATTATTCAGTTTGAATTTATACTTAAATAAATACGATTTTATTAAATTGGGTCCATCATTTAGAATAACCCTGTATAATGACCAAAAGTCAAATGACCTTGAAACTCAAAAACATCAATCCTGCCTCAAAGTGCAATTAACTCAGCTTGTAATGAAAAATTATCATTTATATCTATCAGACCATAGCTACAAATAATAAGAGGGTCATTAGACATTCTTACATGAGTTTACTCTGTTAATTTCATTATTTTATAGAATGGTTTTCTGGTAATACTGCTTATACACGCAAATTCCATTTTTATAACTGCAATAGTACCAACGTATTTAAGATTAAGACGTACGTGAATAAACAC
Organism: Stictocephala bisonia; assembly: GCA_035578905.1. Classification (NCBI taxonomy): domain Eukaryota; kingdom Metazoa; phylum Arthropoda; class Insecta; order Hemiptera; family Membracidae; genus Stictocephala; species Stictocephala bisonia. The sequence continues at coordinate 3,292,874 of JAQJVL010000040.1, forward strand.
TTTTATTTTTTTATACTACGATAAAACACATAAGCTCGTTGCATGTGGATAGAGTTTTGTGTATAAGCCAGTTTATTTCAAATCGAAAATACAGAAATTCCCAAGTGAACTTATTTAGTGGTAGTTCCAATCTGTTGAAAAGAGGACTATTTCTTATTTAATAACTCTAACAGTATTGTTTTATACCACAAAACGAAGTCGTTTCGATATAAAAACAATCGTCAGTGTGGTCTCTACGTGTGTTACCCTTTCCCTATGAGTGATTTGTTTGTCAAAGTATTTTATTAAATTAGTTATTTCAATGAAAATAAAAAAGTAATTTAATTGAAACTAGCAATGCTTCTATTGTTGTATGATTGTTTTGCTTATACTGTTTTAATAATTGTCATAACTGCTCGATTGTGTCAATTCATTTAATTCATAAAAATATTTGTTTGTTAAGCTTCCTAGTAGGGAAATCAACATTACAAACAGTGTGCAGGAAACAAGAGACATAACTAATACATTTTATATTATGAAATAAGTTGAAGATCAATCATACACCAGATATGTATGTGCTATCATATGGGTATGTATATAATGTACATGTACTGTGTATGTAGGCTGAGTCAGTCATGTAAAGTAAGTTTAGAGTAAATAGGAGGGCTTCCATGCAAATATTTTATACAACTACATTTTGCAATTTAGTTTTTCATAACTGTAAAAACCTAAAAACGTATCTTCTATAATGAAAAATAAGTGGCCAATCAGTTTACTAATTAATTATTGCAAACAATTCAGTGTTAAAATAAAAAGGTTCTGAACTGGTCAGACAAGTAAGGAATGTGAATATTACATGGAACATAGGATTATGTTATAACATAAAATATGAAACGTGGAATATAGTTAGGAACGGGTTCTTGAGTATTTGTTATTGAATTTTACAATATACATCTGGTAATATGTGATCAGAAAGTTATTACCGTCAATATTCCTACAGCAGAATTGACCCACCCACTCTTACACGTAAATTGTTATCAACCTACTCACATTATTCACACACCAGATCACTTTTGCACGTACTGCGGTATTCATGAACATACCATTCATATTATGAATAAAAAACATGTTAAGAATATTTTTAATGTAAATATATAGATAATGTTTAAAATAAGCAGACACGTATGAAACTAAGTGAAGCACCATTGTAGCTAAAATAGCAGTATTTTTATTCATTGTTAGAGAGTATGGAAAGAAGTTTAATTTTCATGCACGAGTTTACGTTTACTGAAAGATGAGAGAAGTAAATTAAGTATGGGGTAAGTGGGAAGGGCACATAGCCTCCCACAAGTCAGACGACCCTCCCACCTGCCCATACACATACAATACTACTGACCCACCCACTCATCTAGTACAGTGGTACTATCTACCTACCAACCAAGTCAATTTTATAATGATGGGTTTAGGTGGCGGCAAGAAAATCTAAGTACTTTTTTTCAATGCTTCTGGTTACTGTGCAAAACTCCACAAGATCTTGGCCAAGAGTCCTAACAATGTAGCGGGCACAATCCTAAAGGAAGATGGTACCCACACAAACAGTCCCGAGGAAACGCTTCAGGTATTACTGAGTACACATTTCCCGGGATCTTTTCAGCCTAACGTCACGGTGGAAGAAGAAGTCAGAAGAGAGCCGAGAGGGAGAGCGACTCGTGAGGACTGGGACTGTGCAAAGGCTGTTATTACCTATCAAGGTGTTAAATGGGCTTTGAACTCGTTTCAACCATTTAAATCACCAGGAACCGATGGTATCTTTCCTGCTCTCTTACAGGTAAGTGCGGACCTGGTAATTCCACACCTCCTACGCCTGTTCAGATTGAGTCTGGCAACAGGAGTTATCCCTGCATCATGGAGAACCTCTAGAGTGATCTTCATTCCCAAGCCAGGTAAAGAATCCTATGATGTAGCAAAGTCTTATAGACCTATAAGTCTTACCTCCTTCTTCACTAAGACCATGGAGAAGGTATTGGATAGGCATATAAGGAACACTATCTTGGTAAACCGGCCTCTGCACCGGAACCAACATGCCTACCAAATGGGTAAATCCTGCTAAACGGCCTTGCATTGCTTGGTCAGTAGGATTGAACAAGCTATTGCGCAAAAGGAAATAGCTTTGGCAGTATTCCTGGATATAGAAGGAGCTTTTGATAACACGAGCACTGGCTCGATAGTGTCAAAGCTGGTATCAAGGAATACTGAGAGCACAATTGTAAGGTGGATCAACAATATGCTAAGTAGCAGGAGAGCAGAAGCATCCTTGTGCGGGGTTACAAGAGAGGTCAAAACCCAGCGAGGATGTCCACAGGGTGGAGTGCTGTCACCGAGTCTGTGGAACATTGTTGTGGATGATCTCCTCTGTACCCTAAACAACCAAGGCATGTATGCTCAAGGATATGCGGATGATATTGTTATTATTGTAAGAGGCAAGTACATAAACACATGTGCTGAACTCTTGCAAAGGGCTCTTACAATTGTGGAGGGATGGTGTGAGGATGAGGGGCTATCAGTAAACCCCTTGAAGACCTTTATGGTACCCTTCACAAATAAAAGAAGCCTAGAGGTGATAAGACCGATGTTATGCGGCGACCGAATACAGGTTAGCAAAGAGTTTAAGTACTTGGGAATCAAGCTTGACGACAAACTAACCTGGAATAGACACCTTGACTATATTACTAAACGCTCTCAGACCACACTAATGATGGTGAGACGCGCGGTTGTGTGTACTTGGGGTCTCCGACCAGAGATGTCAAACTGGCTATACACTAGGGTCATAAGACCGATGCTAGTGTATGGATCTATTGTGTGGTGGCCTAAGGTACAACAAAGCACAGCAGCTGCAATCTTATCAAGGGTGCAGCGAGTGGCGTGTCTGAGTACATTAGGAGCCTTTAGGGGTACATCCACGGCTGCGATGTAGGTAGTTCTGAACCTCCCCCCCTCGACTTGTTTGTCAAAGGGGAGGCAAGGACAGCTGCCTACAGAATGCAGTGCAGTGGGAATTGGCGTTACCATCCTGACAGTAAGCATTCTAGAATAATCGAAGTCTTGAAGCTAGATATTCTAGACATGGTGCCGGATAGAATGGTAAAAACCACAGATCTCGAAAAGCCATACCATGTTAACATAGGTGGTAGAGATGTGTGGAAAGAGGGGGAACCCAACTATATGAATAACGCCCTTACCTGGTACACAGACGGGTCAAAGACCAGGAAAGGAACTGGTGCAGGTGTATTTGGCATCAGACCCAGGGTAAGCGAAAGCATAAGCCTGGGTAAATTTGCAACCGTCTTCCAAGCTGAGGTCACTGCCCTTGCTGAATGTGCGAGGATTAATGTAAATAGAGGCTATAAGGGCAAAGTCATTTACATTAACTCGGATAGTAAGGCAGCACTGATGGCCCTGGCTAAACAGGCTTACAGTTCCAGGACTGTATGGGAGTGCCATAAGGCAATTAAGGCACTGGCAGAATCCAACAAGGTTTGCTTGAATTGGGTGCCAGGGCACAGTGGGATCAAAGGGAACGAAGAAGCAGATAGGTGTGCCAACGTAGGAGCTGACTGCATTCTCTTTGGCCCAGAACCTGCGTGCTGCATAGCATACAGCCAAGCACGTGAGTCAGTATCTCAGTGGGTTGCAGGTGAGCAACAAAGACACTGGGAAAATACTGACGGCAACATTCAGGCAAAGAGGATACTAAAGGCCTTTTCACACCGAGATCTGTCACATAATGTCCAGTAACGTAACGTAACGTAACATGTGGCCAATTCCCACCGCCGCAGACGTCCGCAGACGTTCGCGAGGCACTGGTCTGAGTTTCCCTCGTTTTTCTCCCTCCAAATTCGTCAGTCGCTGGTGAACTTCTGAGGTGAGAAGATGTCTAGTGAAACGTGGCATGACAACGCGTTTTCGTAAAGTGTTCCATGGTATAATAATTCGTTCTCAAGAAGTGTACCGTGGTTGGAAAATGAAGATAGCTCAAGTAGTGATGACGAACTTGTACTTTTATATTCACTTACCAACAGAACACATTGGGTGCATCCTATAAATCAACGAAGGCGTAGATATGGTGAATACCATCACCTTATGCAGGACTTGGAGCTGGACGACGAGCGCTTTATAACGTATTTCCGGTTAACAAGAAATGAGTTTGAAGAGGTGTTGAATTTGATTGATAGTGATATTTCTATTGTGACCTTTTTTATTCTTTATTAATTTAAATTTCAGATAGCTTCCATGGCAATTGTATTGTATTTTATTAGAAAAATACAACCATATTAATATAAATCTTTTTAACTAATTAAGTCAAATAAATCTGTTGTAAATTACCTACAGTTTGCATGTCTTAGAATCTTTTTAGCTATTCTTTTGTATATTTGACAATGATGTGAAAACACAAAAAATATTGTATTTGCTCAAAAGTGTTTCTTTATCATTTTCTTCCATCTTTCTAATTTGTTTGTTTTTGTAAATCTGTAAAATGTATATATTTTATAAAAGAAAAAATAATTTTCTATTATACAACATATTTAAATATACTCATTTGTACTTATTTCTGTTTTTCCCACCCTTCCCAAAGTTATTTGTAATTTTTCTAAAAAAGGATTACTTACGTAAAATATTTTTTATATGTTTATTTTTAAAAGAATTGTTAAATATTTGTTATGTTTTGATAGAAAAATAAATTTCGCACATTTCTATATAACGTTTATAGCAAAAACAAGATTTTTTTCTAAGAGTAGGCCTAGTTTAAAATTCCAATTCAATTTTTGAAAACTAAATCTTTTTTTACACAGCTCAACTATAAAAATATAAGAAGTTATAACAAAAAAAATATTGCTAGTATCATATTTTACGTTTATTCCTGAAACAGAATATATATATATATATATATATATATATATATATATATATATATATATATATATATATATATATATATATATATATGTGTGTGTGTGTGTTAACATAATGGTGATAAAGCAACGTTTTTATGAGCGGTACAAAATACTTCTGCAAGAGTCATGAAAAAATCCCGCCACTGAGGACTTTTTTGGCTGTGCCAGATAAAATATAGGGTTGTAAAGAATTATATTTTGATTATTTAGAGGTGGTTTGTATAAGAAGAGGGTCAGTGCGCATGCGCGAGGCCGCCGACGCCATGTTACGTTTTGAAAAGATCGCTCACCGAGCGATCGCCGCGGATTAGTCCGCGGACTAAGCGTTACGTTTTTTCGGCGGTGTGAATTGCCCCATATGAAACAACGGCGAGCGATCTTTTAAAAAGTCTGTCACGTCCTGTCACATAACGTAACGTTACGCCGGTGTGAAAAGGCCTTAAGGGGCTCCTCAAAGTCCCTATCAGTAGAGGCCCTACGGCTAAACAGGAAGGAACTCCGAAGAGTGGTAGGATTTATTACTGGCCATTGGTTGTTCCGTAGTCACCTACGAAGAATAGGAGTGATGGTTGACACCACCCTATGTAGGAAATGTGGAGAGGAGGAAGAAACAGCTCACCACATAATATTCGAATGTCCAGCATTGATGCGACATCGCCTAAACTCCTTCGGGCCACAATTATGTGTAGATGAAGGAGGTCAACAGGAAAATACTGTATCCAAGATCCTAAGGTTCTCAAGAGGCCTGGGATTCGATACGGTTTAAACCTGTGAAAGAGGGTGCACAATAAGCCAACAAGCTGAGAGGCAACTACCAGGATGCATACGCACAATCCTGGCCCTCAGTAAAAAAAAAAAAAAAAAAAAAAAAAATGCTTCTGGTTAATGCAACATCATTAGTATCTAATGAAAATAAATATGTATTTTGTACTAAATGAAATAAAAATGGATTAATCAATTAATTTTACGTTTTTAATCATGTTAAATTAAACAATTTGAACATAAAATAAACACGAAGAAATTTAAAGGAATGAAATCTATATTCATAGATTTCAGCATACAGCCAAGCATGCTGTTGTGTTGTGTGTGTGTTGTTTAAACAGCTTAGTGTATGAAAAAGTAAAACAAATTTCAAATTGTATGATTGTTGAAGGGCAAACATATATTTTTACAGAACCGTAAAAAATATATTTAACTATTTTAATTTGTACAAGAATAGAGAAAAGTAATTTTATTTATTTTAGTATAATCAAGATATATTTGTATAACGTAGTAGCAAATCGAGAGAGAGGCTTCCGCAAATTATACAAAATAAAAAAGGCCAGCTATCTCATCGGCAAGAGGTAGCGGGAGAGGTAAGGAAATGGCAGTGAATTGGGGTTTTTAATGAATGTCTTTGAATGAATGGGTACTTTTGTTTGGATAATTTTACATCACAATTAATTTTTATTTATTTATTATACTACATTAAACTTTTCATACATTTCAAATTAGAATTTCGTGGATCATTTTTAGTAAAACTGAACATCACGCAACACAAATACAAATATATAAACACAAAATGCACAAATATACAAAAATATTAAATTTTAAAATGCTATTTAATATATATAAGAAAATGACATAATAAGTATATCTGATATTTAATATATAATATTCTAAATTAGTTTATAGTAAATATACAACTAAAATAATAAAGAAACTTACTGGCATTTAGATGATAATATTCGCTAATATTGGCTGGTAATAATAATACAACAGAAGAAATACTTAAAGAAATAAAAAGAATTCTTTATATGACTTTTACTTCAAATATTTACAAGTACAGACGGTAAAAGAGAAGCAAATTTAACGCTATAAAAGTTATTCCGAAAATATAACTATAATTAAAAAATTGCTGGTCCTTGGAGCAATAATTAATAAAATAAATATAGTATACAGTAATACATAGAATCCATATAAACTACAGCTAAAAAAAGTACATTGTAGAAGATTGGAAATATAATTAGTTTTAGTTACCAAGTGTGTAAGTCTTTTGTTAATTTTTTTAATTTACAACTCTTCTAGTGTTTAAATAACTGGTTGGTGGGTCTAAAACCAGTTGTCATCTTCATGAACCAAGTTTACGTACCTTTTGGACTGCGTCATGATATAATTTGTTTGATGAGTTGAACTTTTTATAACTTGTAAAATTCATTAATTGAACACTTTTAAAATAATTCTTGTTTGTCTCATTTTATAGTTTGCATTTTTAGTATTGTTTGTGTTTCCTCCTTATCTTGTAAACTCAGCAGAATATGCTCTGTTGGTTAAGTTTAACTTAAGTTAATTTTTAATAATGCATCTGGGAATTGCTGACTATATTAATTTTGAGATTTTGTTTTAGTAACTTTTATTGCTTGTACTATTTTCATATTTGTTCGTATTTTTAATCTTTTATAGGAGGACAACGCTTCCTGACTGAGTCAATATTAGTATTTTATTGTTTTTATGGTTTTTGATATTGATTTGGATGTTCTCCCTTTAAGATATTTAGTTTTAATTTAGATGTAGGCTAAGGTATTGAGTAAGTAATGCTTGAAGACTACAGTAGTTTTTACACCTTTCAAATCATCCTATTTGTTTTTTAAGCACTACCAATTTTGGAATACACCAGAAAATAAATGATCAGATTAGTTAGTTAAAATACCACCAAATAACTTTTAACAACATAATGAATATGCTTTTTTTAGTTATTATTTACAAATGCATATTTCTTTTTGTGATTATATAAAGTTTTTATCCTTAATATACTATGTTAGGTATAAATATTTGATTAGTTTGAATTTCCAATTATCTATAAATATGATAGATCATAGAAAATAATAATATATATTTTGATGATAAACTACACAAGAGAACCTTGTAATATCATAATTTTGTCTCAATAAATAACAGTTCAACTTATCAGATGTCAGTAATGGTTTCCAACGATCAACTTGCATGCATTTCCCTTAACATATGACAGTTAATTACGGTAGGTACTTGTGGCAGTGTTACTCGTAGAATTAATGGTTGTAGCGTACTAATGACTAACTAGAAACGCAGATTTTAACTTAGCGTGTTTAAAACGTTGTTCTTTAGACGTTTCTTTGAAAACACCAGTAACGTGTGAGTCATAAGTTGTGAGAGCCTTGCGAAATGGGTTCACCACACGCAGGTGAGATATGAAATGAGTTCACCACACGCAAGGTGAGATATGAAATGAGTTCACCACACGCAGGGTGAGATATGAAATGAGTTCACCACACGCAGGGTGAGATATGAAATGAGTTTACCACACGCAAGGGGAGATATGAAATGAGTTCACCACACGCAGGGTGAGATATGAAATGAGTTCACCACACGCAGGTGAGATATGAAATGAGCTCACCACACGCAGGTGAGATATGAAATGAGTTCACCACACGCAGGTGAGATATGAAATGAGTTCACCACACGCACGATGAGATATGAAAGGAGTTTACCATACGCAGGTGAGATATGAAATGAGTACACCACACGCGGGTGAGATATGAAATGAGTTCACCACACGCAGGGTGAGATATGAAATGAGTTCATCACACGCAGGTGAGATATGAAATGAGTTGAACACATGCAGGGTGAGATATGAAATGAGTTCACCACACCCAGGTGAGATATGAAATGAGTTCACCACACGCAGGTGAGATATGAAATGAGCTCACCACACGCAGGTGAGATATGAAATGAGTTCACCACACGCAGGTGAGATATGAAATGAGTTCACCACACGCACGATGAGATATGAAAGGAGTTCACCATACGCAGGTGAGATATGAAATGAGTACACCACACGCGGGTGAGATATGAAATGAGTTCACCACACGCAGGGTGAGATATGAAATGAGTTCATCACATGCAGGTGAGATATAAAATGAGTTGACCACATGCAGGGTGAGATATGAAATGAGTTCACCACACCCAGGTGAGATATGAAATGAGTTCACCACATGCAGGGTGAGATATGAAATGAGTTGACCACATGCAGGGTGAGATATGAAATGAGTTGGCCATACGCAGGTGAGATATGAAATGAGTACACCACACGCAGGTGAGATATGAAATGAGTTCACCACACGCAGGGTGAGATATGAAATGAGTTCACCACATGCAGGGTGAGGTATGAAATGAGTTCACCACACGCAGGTGAGATATGAAATGAGTTCACCACATGCAGGGTGAGATATGAAATGAGTTGACCACACGCAGGTGAGATATGACATGAGTTCACCACACCCAGGTGAGATATGAAATGTGTTCACCACATGCAGGTGAGATATCAAATGTTTATCATAGTTACGACTTATAAAATGTTTGATTATATTTTATTCATTCATTCATGTCTGATAATATTATTTATGGTTGGCTCAAATTGAGAAATTACGTAAACAATATAGGCACCTCTTCAACAATTTTATTAAATAAATTACCAATTAAAAACTCATACATTAAAATATACAAGTAGTTTAAATGTATACATTAATAATGATTAATATAGCAAAATAAATGTAAGTTTTAAAAACTACAACACACCCCTTTATGGAATAAATTGTTTCAACTTAACTTTGCTTCATTTTATATCGATTAAGACAAAGAGAAGAGGCTCCATGTGTAGATATAGTAATGTGACCCATGGAGTGGGGTTTGTCAAACTGAATTATATAAAAACACAGCTACCTATTTTAAAATAAGTATTCGACAAAGAATGTTTCCACGTAATAAATATTATGAATGTTAGCAATTGATATACGTGTATGTGTGTCTGATATTTAAATGTAGAATTTCAAATGTTAAGCCTGCTTTCCGGTCCTAAACAAAACCTGACTTAGGCTATGTAATTTTTTCTTTGTAAAATAATTCTTCTTACCAGTTTTCTTTGTCATAATTACAAGGAAATGATTATTAAACTTATCACTGTTCTAGACCACAGTAAGTTTCCTTACGAAGAAGACTTATTCTCTGACGTTTCTTTGTCATAATTACAAGGAAATGATTATTAAACTTATCACTGTTCTAGACCACAGTAAGTTTCCTTACGAAGAAGACTTATTCTCTGACGTTTCTTAGTCATAATTACAAGGAAATGATTATTAAACTTATCACTGTTCTAGACCACAGTAAGTTTCCTTACGAAGAAGACTTATTCTCTGACGTTTCTTTGTCATAATTACAAGGAAATGATTATTAAACTTATCACTGTTCTAGACCACAGTAAGTTTCCTTACGAAGAAGACTTATTCTCTGACGTTTCTTAGTCATAATTACAAGGAAATGATTATTAAACTTATCACTGTTCTAGACCACAGTAAGTTTCTTCACGAAGAAGACTTAATCTCTACACCACACGCACATTTTGTGGAAGTGATTATTAAACTTATCACTGTTCTAGACCACAGTAAGTTTCCTTACGAAGAAGACTTAATCTCTACACCACACGCACATTTTGTGGAAATGATTATTAAACTTATCACTGTTCTAGACCACAGTAAGTTTCCATACGAAGAAGACTTAATCTCTACACCACACGCACATTTTGTGGAAATGATTATTAAACTTATCATTGTTCTAGACTACAGTAAGTTTCCTTACGAAGAAGACTTAATCTCTACACCACACGCACATTTTGTGGAAATGATTATTAAACTTATCACTGTTCTAGACCACAGTAAGTTTCTTCACAAAGAAGACTTAATCTCTGACATTTCTTTGTCATAATTACAAGGAAATGATTATTAAACTTATCACTGTTCTAGACCACAGTAAGTTTCCTTACGAAGAAGACTTTGTAATAATTACAAGGAAATGATTATTAAACTTATCACTGTTCTAGACCACAGTAAGTTTCCATAGGAAGAAGACTTAATCTCTACACCACACGCACATTTTGTGGAAATGATTATTAAACTTATCACTGTTCTAGACCACAGTAAGTTTCCTTAGGAAGAAGACATAATCTCTGCACCACACGCACATTTTGTGGAAATGATTATTAAACTTATCATTGTTCTAGACTACAGTAAGTTTCCTTACGAAGAAGACTTAATCTCTACACCACACGCACATTTTGTGGAAATGATTATTAAACTTATCACTGTTCTAGACCACAGTAAGTTTCTTCACGAAGAAGACTTAATCTCTGACATTTCTTTGTCATAATTACAAGGAAATGATTATTAAACTTATCACTGTTCTAGACCACAGTTAGTTTCCTTACGAAGAAGACTTAATCTCTGACATTTCTTTGTCACAATTACAAGGAAATGATTATTAAACTTATCACTGTTCTAGACCACAGTAAGTTTCCTTACTAAGAAGACAATCTCTGACATTTCTTTGTCATAATAAGCCAGTACTAATTATGTTGATCAGTTATTTTAGCATTTTTAACCTACAAGCAACTGAAAAACTGACACGAAGGCAAGGCATACAATTCAGTAGAAAGGTCTTTGCAAATGGCTGCTCTAGAATATGTAGAATTTAAGTAACGCCATCTTATCTTTGGTTCGACAAATAAAAAATCTAATGATCAAAATTTAATTCAAAGATTAATTGTTGTGCTTCTGTGAATCTCTATATAAAACTACATTTCACTATTTGGGAGACATCAATTTTTGTATTAGATTTATGGTAATGATCCAAGAACCAATTTGTATTGAAATGACAATGCATTAAACAATGTCAATGAAATACAGGTGAAATCACAATACCTCTAGTACAACGTATTGATTATTTAATATAACAATGAGTTATTTTATATGCTAATAGTAAACAATGACAGTTACTGCATTTGCACTAATCCTCTAATTATTATTATTTTATATTTATTGTTGTTTTAGATTTATCATGCAAAACATTGTTACGAAATACATTGTACTAAGGTTTATATAACAAAGCTATGTACTTCATTTGTAATTTTTGTATTTAAAATTTATTATTTATTTAAATTATGTACAACTTCAATATGACAGTGAATTTTATTTGAGTCTACAATCCCCAACAAAAATCAACTCTTTATTGGATATAATCTACATACAGAATTTTTATTAGGTTATACCAAGTAAAAGAATATTTGCATTGGCCTTAATTACTCAAAATAAAACAGTTACATATAGATTAACGGATATAGATTACAAACCTATTATAATATTTTCATCATTATAATTACTAATTCGAATTGAAGACAAATATATTTGTGAGATAATAATGTTAATTTGAAATCGTACGATGAAAGATCTTACCGAATCATGAACAGGAAAAATTAGTTTAATACAATTAATTTAATTCTTTGACTAGGAAAAATAAACGGTTAAGAACAGACGAGAAAATAAAATATATAAAAATATTGCAAGTTTTGTCAATTATTTGCACATACGTGCTGTTTCATCATTTTAGGGAATATATGATGAACCCTTAGCTTGCAGGCCTAAACAATTACAATCAGGCTTAGTACCGTTTGTCCACAGTTTAACATAGTAACAATAATCTTCATGGCAAAGGATTATAATGATTAAAATGTTGTTAACATTGTAAATTGTGCACATAACACAGAATATTTGCCAACATTATAATGGAACAACTTAATGTAAATAATGTAAATTTTATTCAGGGAATTTTCTTGTAATAACTTACTGTCTGAAAGTCACTTGTCGGTAATAGATTTTGAATGATTTTTAAAAATTCGTTATAGCATGAACATTTTGTATTTGTATAAATAATTGTGATCTGTATGAGAAAATAAACTAGAATAGATACTTATTATGTTTAGAGGAGTTAAATTCTGTATTTTAGAAATTTAATATTTCATGATTCTATGAAGTATTATCATAGATTTATAATTTCGTAAATCCCTCTATAATGAGGATGGTAGATGTGGTTTACCGAAATCGATCATCATATCATGTGTAAATGTTGTACTTATATTGAAATAAGTTCTTGTTGGATGCTTATCTATGACATTACGTAGGCGAGAAAATGAACAGCCTGTCATAGAATAAGGATAGGTGTTAAGCAATGCAAACAAAGAACCACTTAGGCTTTCAATTATAGGTAAACATCGAAGATTAATAGTGGTTGTTGCCAACAGAGAGTTACAGCGTCTACTTACATTATGGGCTTTTTTATTCTGTTTGACAAAGGGGGATAAAGATAAATGTTTTATCGCATTAGCACACCTTGCCACTTTTCTCATTCCGCTTATAATTTATTTTTTTAATTTTAAAACTGAATAATGAAGTTTTATTCCAAAATATACAATTTCACAAACATGCTGATAATGGAATATAAACTAGCCACTTTTCCCAGTAGTTGTGGCCAGTTCAACAAGTGAATTTATATATTACAAACAATAATAAATTGAGTTCAGTTCATTTAAAATCAAATTAGTTGATGAGCAGCTCTGTAGTGTTTTTGGTATGTCTTGCTGTGAGGGAGGTAAACAATAGACAAGACAAGATAACAGATTATATTGCGATGCTACTAGACTACATATTTAGTTAGTTACTTGATCTTTAACATTATGACTATACTTATTAAGTAATTTAATCCTTTGTACTTAACATTATTGACTTACAATAATTTAATTGTTTTAACATATATACTTTTTTAGGAAAGTAAGATCCTTCTTATTTAGGAGCCATATTTTTAGTTTCTTACAAAAGAAGTTTATGCTTTGCAGTTCTTTAATTTATATCGGCAGTTTATTAAAATAATTCAGTCCTAGATATAAAAAAGATTTTTTAACTATATATTTGTTTACTTTTGGTAACTGAAATAGTCTATTATTGTTACTACGCATATTATTCCTCATAAACCCTTTATTTCCACTTCTGCAATAGAAAAGTCGTAATACTTTATAAGTAAATATAGATACTACAACACGTACTAAGAAATATATATTGGATTTGAACACTGAACATATTTTTTATATTTATTGTGTATTACCGCAAATAACTACAAAAATATGCCATGTTACATGTACACAACACTTGTTTATGACCTTGGTTTTTTTAAATTTGTTATGACCTGTTTTTTTAAATTTGTTATGACCTTTTTTTTAAATTTGTTATGACCTGTTTTTTTTAATTTGTTATGACCTGTTTTTCTTTTAAATTTGTTATGACTTTGGTTTTTAAACTTGTTATGACCTTGGGTTTTTAAATGTGTTATGACCTTGGTTTTTAAATTTTGTTATGACATTGATTTTAAAATTTGTTATGACCTTGGTTTTCTAGATATGTACGAAGATTAAGGTGTTATAAAATATAGTACTATAATTGTTACATTATAACTAATACAGATAAAAATTACATTATTTTATATCGAAAACTGAAGTTACATTTTTAACAAATGTATGTGGCTTTTATATTCATAGATAAATCGTACTACATTTACAATCGTACCGTAAATTTTGATGATGTGTCAATAATAGTTTTTGGACATAAACGTATCTAACTTATATAACTAGAGAAAAGCTTTTTAATTAATAAATGTACAGTACTAGTTTATTTCACTTCAGTTAATTACTTCGTGTCTTATGACGTGTCACACTGGCATTTATTTAGCGAAATATCATTTTTGTTTAGTTATCAATAACAATATAAGTACATATATAATTTACTTTTTATGCGACAATATAAATAAATAAGTAAAATCAATAGTTTTAAATAAAAAGAATACATTTATTGTATTATTACTATTTCAATACAGGTAATTCAACACCTGAAATATTAATAAACTAGGTATCGTTTGAGCAGCAATATTTTTTGCTCCTCATACTTATTGTGAATACAATTCTAAAAAAAACCTGTTCATCACTCTAGAAAAACGACTATTTACAGTTACGTTAAGGATGTTGGAAATGTATTTGTGTTTAAGAGACGAACTATAACAGTTTAGTGTGATACCATAGTCGTATAAACATTCAGACGTGCTGTAACTCCCAGATGTGCCCCAGTGTATACTTTATGACCTAAGTTATTGTTTAGGCACCAGTGAATTGTGTTCGTGATGGTTTTGTCAAACTGAAGTTAAAACTATTATATAGACCATGCCGTGGTAAATTGTGGCTACAGATTCGGACTGTGAAAGACATTCACTGTTCAAGGTAACGGTCGGTTCTTTACTCATTGGGTTCATGCACATGCCTGCAGGCCCATGTAAATTGGCGAATAATGCTTTATTAATACAAGTATATCACGACTAATATCAATATCTAGGTGGTAGGCCAACATAGTAAAATCTATCAATGAATTATCAATCAATACTTAAGGGGATCATTTCGCCTCACAACAAAAACCTAGCTTTCTATTTCAACGATTTGGTTCCATAATATTAATCTCATCATAAAACTTGAAGTTTCATTTTATTGGCAAACACTGTTTTAGTGAACCTTTAGATAATGTTTGTAAAATATTGAATATTTGAAAAGTTTTTACACTTAAATATGTGACACTTGAAATATCACTCTTGACAGTTTTAATAAAAAAACTCATAATATAAACTTATGATCCACTAGAAGAACCTTTTATAAATCACTAGGTTTTAAGCCCGCTGACGGTAAGATCAAATGTATTCTATAGGCCTGTCGACTTCCCAGTGGCAGCTTTGCAGTTTAGGAAACGGGGAAATATAGACAATATAACTGATAGCTCTCTATTTAATAATAATAATAATGACCAATTGTGATTTCAAACCCAACACACTATAGTACACAGTTAATGACTCTGAGGCATTACACGACATCAACCTTACACTCTCACTCTGAGGCAGTACACGACATCAACCTTACACTCTCACTCTGAGGCAGTACACGACATCAACCTTACACTCTCACTCTGAGGCAGTACACGACATCAACCTTACACTCTCACTCTGAGGCATTACACGACATCAACCTTACAATCTCACTCTGAGACAGTACACGACATCAACCTTATGCTCTCACTCTGAGGAAGTACACGACATCAACCTTATGCTCTCACTCTGAGGAAGTACACGACATCAACCTTACACTCTCACTATGAGGCAGTACACGACATCAACCTTACACTCTCACTCTGAGGCAGTACACGACATCAACCTTACACTCTCACTCTGAGGCATTACACGACATCAACCTTACAATCTCACTCTGAGACAGTACACGACATCAACCTTATGCTCTCACTCTGAGGAAGTACACGACATCAACCTTATGCTCTCACTCTGAGACAGTACACGACATCAACCTTATGCTCTCACTCTGAGACAGTACACGACATCAACCTTATGCTCTCACTCTGAGGAAGTACACGACATCAACCTTAAGATCTCACTCTGAGGCAGTACACGACATCAACCTTAAGCTCTCACTCTGAGGAAGTACACGACATCAACCATAAGCCTCACTCTGAGGCAGTAGCCTACACGACATCAACCTTACGCTCTCACTCTGAGGAAGTACATGACATCAACCTTACGCTCTCATCTGAGGTAGTACACGACATCAACCTTACGCTCTCACTCTGAGGTAGTACACGACATCAACCTTAAGCTCTCACTCTGAGGCAGTACACGACATCAACCTTAAGCCTCACTCTGAGGCAGTAGCGTACACGACATCAACCTTACGCTCTCTACTACTAGGTCTCTAGGAAGAGTATTCTGCAATTACTTGAGAACTCTATTTCAAGTCAAGTTCAGTGACTTCTGGACTCTATTACTAAGAGTTGAATATGAGAAAGTTGAAGCATGCGTCTGTGAGATATCGCAGAGAAAGGTTTTTGGTCATGATGAACAAATCCATAATATATTAAGCCTCCAAAATATATTTCTTTTCAAGAACTATACTTAAATATAATTTAAATACAATAAAAGTGAAGTTCCCAAACTGAGTTCTTGTCTCAGAGACACAATGGCTTGATGTTCAGGTGCACAAAGGTAATTAACGTTTTCAAAACCTGGGTTCAATTTCCTCAGGACTTTTTATCATGTTGGAAAAGTTCTACGTCTACCTATTCAGATGGATTTTTATGTTATTGTTTATAAAAAACAGCTCACTAATTGGAGTTTAATGACATTTTTATACACGTTGAAGGTTTTAAAGCAGTAAAGTTATTTATAAATATATACTGTACCCAAATGCATGTAATTTTAATTTGATTATGGAATTAGTTTTAATTATGTAATATAAAAACTTATGTACTAGAAAAATATTAGTGCTACTTCAATTTGTTTTCTTTTATGAGTTGTTTATTGAAGAATTATTTAAAAAATAAATAATATTAAAATCCTAAAACACTCCAATAAAATTATTTATCTGTGAGAGGCCTTTTATCTACAAAGTAGTTATCTTCAGACATCAATAAAACTGCCTGACTTTGGTTGTATATTAAAATTAAGTAGTTATAATTTTAAACTATTAAAAGTTACGATCTCGGTAGTTTCGAAATCATTTCCGTCCATAATAAAACTCGATTTGTGGCGTCATTAAGAAAATTTTACTTGGAGCAGACGACCTTTATTACACGTTACTACAAGTAACGTGTAATAAAGGCCCTAACTTCACCTTTTTGTAATCATCTCTTTACAAATAAATACACTTCTATCTAGCTATCTATTAAAAATAGGAAATTGCCTGGTAGGATCTTAACAACTGGTCCTTTTAGTAATAAAAAGTAGAGAAAGTATGGTACATTTGAACTGTATATGCTTCATATTCAAATTATATACTTTATGCTAAGACCATATAAAGTTATTAGGTCTTAATAAAATGAACACTTACCTTGCAAAAGGTTTTGAATTGATAAAATATTTCATAAAATTGAAAAGTCGTTACAGTACAATATATGTTTAAAATATTTGTCATTATTCATCCTGTTTATTTGAAAAACTAATATTATAATATTTTGTAGACAATATAATAAATCATTTTATAGAATTAGAAACGCGTTATCATCACATACCAATATATTTGCTGGAAAAGACCTTAAATAAATGATATAGACAAAGGATGGTGGTATGTAGTTAAGCAAGTAGTTGGTTCCTTGACTGATCGACCAACTTCCAGGGTGACCAAACTGCCACCACTTGTTTGTCTCAGTTTTGTAGGATGGTGTTGTGTAGTTAAGGCAAGTAGTTGGTTCCTTGACTGATCGACCAACTTCAAAGGTGACCAAACTGCCACCACTTGTTTGTCATAGTCTAGTAGGATGGGTGGTGTGTAGTTAAGCAAGTAGTTGGTTCCTTGACTGATCGACCAACTTCCAGGGTGACCAAACTGCCACCACTTGTTTGTCTCAGTCTTGTAGGAAGGTGGTGTATGGTAAGGGGAAATAATTGGTGATTTGAGTTATCACCCAATTTCCAGGATAACCAAACTGCCTCCACTTGTTTGTCTCAGTCTTGTCTTCCAGAGTAAGTAAACGTCATTTATATGAATTTACATTCATTACGCCACTATTTAGCTTTTTTTTTTGTTTTATTCATGAGTGGCATTTTATAATTTGTATTTCAATATTGTTATAGGACAACATTGTCAACCTATTAAAGCTAAAATGTTTTGGACCTCCTGGGTTTTGAACCCGTGTCAACGTGTACTTAAGTCAGACGTGCACTAGACTAATAAAAGTAAAAGGTTTGTTGCAAACAATCGATATCCTAATTAGAACGGAACATAATTAGCTGTGGTTAAGTGGCTTTTCACTACTATTACGAGTGAGGACATTGTTTTTACTGGATTAAATCGATAAGTAAACAACTACTTGATGGTTCTGAATATACATTTTAAAAACTAGTTGAACTTGGACAAAATATATTAAATTCATGATGCTGACAGTTATGTTGTAAATAATTATTAAAGTATTTCAAAATCTCTGAGGCATCTTTAAATACTATTATTATCGATGATGATTTTACCAAAATATTACAAATGTAATCTTTACAAATTATATACAACTAAACTACCGTGATGAGGTGTTTGTGGGGAGCGATGCCCAATAAAGACCAAACTCATTGCCAGACATATAAGCCTGTTTAGTATTAGAAATTAACAAATAACGTTACGTCATAAACATAGATTGAATGATTTATATAAAACTAAGCTTTATTAATTTTCTAATAAATAGTAATATAAAAAACTATTACAAGTAAAATTATTATTATAAGATGATTTACACTAGTTTTCTTCATGTGCCACAATGGGAAAAGAAAATGCCATTTACGACGATCTAGGACATGTTGGTCGTAAGATGAAATGGGCGGTGGTCACGGTCATGAATTGCTTCTGGTCGAAATGGTCATGCCTTCCGTTAACCTATCTAACCACCTTGGGTTTTTCTTTTACGTATTGTCATTTGCCATGATGAACTCAAAGAGCTAAACGCCTTGAAGACACGAGGTTAAAGGATTGTAGCACATTTAATGAATAACGTTTTGCTAAATAAAAAAATAAAAAGAGAGTAGTTCATGTAATTTGACGTCTCTATTGATTAATTGTATCGTAGTAGAGCCTTAGAGTGTGGAACTGTATGACACTCTTGTGACCACGAGCAGAGCCTTAGGGTGTGGAACTGTATGACACTCTTGTGACCAGGAGCAGAGCCTCAGGGATGGAGCTGTATGATACACTTGTGACCACGAGTAGAGCCTTAGAGTGTGGAACTGTATGGCACTCTTGTGACCACAAGTAGAGCCTTAGGGTGTGGAACTGTATGACACTCTTGTGACCACGAGCAGAGCCTTAGAGTGTGGATCTGTACGACACTCTTATGACCTCGAGCAGAGCCCTAGGGTGTGGAACTGAATGACACTTTTGTGACCACGAGTGGAGCCTTAGGGTGTGGAACTGTATGACACCCTTGTGACCACGAGCGGAGCCTTAGAGTGTGGAACTGTATGACACTCTTGTGACCTCGAGCAGAGCTTTAGGATGTGGAATTGTATGACATTCTTGTGACCACGAGTAGAACCTTAGGGTGTAGAACTTTATGACACTCTTGTGACCACGAGCTGAGCCTTAGCGTGTGGAACTGTATCACGCTCTTGTGACCACGAGCAGAGCCTTAGGGTGTGGAACTGTATGACACTCTTGTGGCCACGAGCAGAGCCTTAGAGTGTGGATCTGTACGACACTCTTATGACCTCGAGCAGAGCCATAGGGTGTGGAACTGTATGTCGCTTTTGTAACCACTAGTGGAGCCTTGGGGTGTGGAAGTGTACGACACTCTTGTGGCCACGAGCAGAGCCTTAGAGTGTTGAACTCTATGACACTCTTGTGACCACGAGTAGAGCGTTAGGGTGTGGAACTGTATCACACACTTGTGGCCACGAGCAGAGCCTTAGGGTGTGAAACTGTATGACACTGTTGTGACCACGAGGAGAACCTTAGGGTGTGGAACTCTATGACACCCTTCTGACCACGAGCAGAGCCTTTCGGTGTGAAACTATATGACACTCTTTTGACCACGAGTAAAGCCTTAGCGTGTAGAACTGTATGACACTCTTGTAACGACGAGCAGAGCCTTAGGGTGTGGAACTGTATGACACTCTTGTGACCACGAGCAGAGCCTTAGGATGTGGAACTGTATGACACTTTTGTGACCACGAGCAGAGCCTTTGGGTGTGGAACTGTATGACACTCTTGTGACCACGAGCAGAGCCTTAGAATGTGGAACTGTATGATACTCTTGTGACCACGAGCAGAGCCTTAGGGTGTGGAACTATAGGACACTCTTATGACTACGAGCAGAGCCTTAGAATGTGGAAGTGTATGACACGCGTGTGACCACGAGCAGAGCCTTAGGGTGTGGAACTGCATGACACTCTTGTGACCACGAACAGAGCATTACGGTGTGGAACTATAGGACACTCTTGTGACCACGAGCAGAGCCTTAGGGTGTGGAACTGTAAGACACTCTTGTGACCACGAGCAGAGCCTTAGGGTGTGGAACTGTATGACACTTTTGTGACCACGAGCAGAGCATTTGGGTGTGGAACTGTATGACACTCTTGTGACCACGAAGAGAACCTTAGGGTGTGGAACTATAGGACACTCTTATGACCACGAGCAGAGCCTTAGAATGTGGAACTGTATGACACTCTTGTGACCACGAGCAGAGCATTAGGGTGTGGAACTGTATGATACTCTTGTGTCCACGAGTAGAACCTTAGGGTGTGGAACTTATGACACTCTTGTGACCACGAACAGAGCCTCAGGGTATGGAGCTATATGACACTCTTGTGACTACGAGCAGAGCCTTAGGGTGTGGAACTGTATGACACTCTTGTGACCACGAGCAGAGCCTTAGGGTGTGGAACTGTATGACACTCTTGTGACCACGAGCAGAGCCTTAGAATGTGGAACTGTATGACACTCTTGTGACCACGAGCAGAGCCTTAGGGTGTGGAACTGTATGACACTCTTGTGACCACGAGCAGAGCCTTAGAGTGTGGATCTGTACGACACTCTTATGACCTCGAGCAGAGCCCTAGGGTGTGGAACTCTATGACATTCTTGTGACCACGAGTGGAGCCTTAGGGTGTGCAACTGTATGACACTCTTGTGATCACGAGCAGAGCCTTAGGATGTGGAACTGTATGACACTCTTGTGACCACGAGCAGAGCCTTAGGGTGTGGAAATATAGGACACTCTTGTGACCACGAGCATAGCCTTAGAATGTGGAACTGTAGGACACTCTTGTGACCACGAGCAGAGCCTTAGGGTGTGGAACTGTATGACACTCTTGTGACCACGAGCAGAGCCTTAGGATGTGGAACTGTATGACACTCTTGTGACCACGAGGAGAACCTTAGGGTGTGGAACTGTATGACACTCTTGTGACCACGAGTAGAGCCTTAGCGTGTTGAACTGTATGACACTCTTGAGAACACGAGCAGAGCCTTAGGGTGTGGAACTGTAGAACACTCATGTGACCACGAGCAGAGCCTTAGGGTGTGGAACTGTATGACACTCTTGTGACCACGAGTAGAGCCTTAGGGTGTGGAACTGTATGACACTCTTGAGAACACGAGCAGAGCATTACGGTGTGGAACTGTATGACACTCTTGAGAACACGAGCAGAGCAGTTTTCATCTGTGTGTAGGGCATTACTTATATATTTACCACAAAAACTTTTATAATAATGTGAGATATATTTTGAGTAGGTGATTTGAGTGTTTGGTTAATTATTTATAAATTTAGATTAAACATAGAGGCATTACTAATAACAGTCCTACAATTGCAGTTTTAAACGGGTATCATAAAACATTTGTATCTCAATATATAAAAGAGAAAGCCCTCACTCACACATAACTAATTCTGCCACGCCGTAATTCTACAAAGATGAAATTTGGTACACATATTTGTTGTAGGCCAAATAGGAAAACCAAAGTATTTTCATCTCTGTAAATATTCCTATAGGATAGAAACCACCCCTAGAAGATTGTTCCATAAGGATAACATTGGGTTGATTTTAGTAAATTAATAACATCTGTTTATAAATAAACATGTTTATTTTGTATGATTGGCATTTATTATATTGATGGATTAAGAGCTTACAAATTACACTCCAGGGTAACATGCTACTTTTATATGATAAAAGAAATGAGCTGATATTAAATTTACTAACAAGACTCAATGCTGGGCGAGTTTTACTTTCATTATGAAATGTTTTAGGTGATTTCTACTAACTCTACATATTCGCACCATTTTGCATCCCTTTAAAATATACCTTAACTGTAAAACTATGTTGTCTGGGAGGATGGCAACAGGCTGAGCTTCTATTGATGTGATAGGTAATAGAGAAACATGTATGGAAGGGTGACTTACGAGGGAGTGAGTAAGAGAGGAGAGAACTACCCCGTAGCAAAGCAAGGGCTGTCAGCTAGTTTCGTAATAAAAACGAAGCAAAATAAAAATATTAAAAAACTATACATAGTTATCTAGGAATTCTCTTACAATTTGACAGTTTTATTAAAGCCAAACATTTTTATGGTTGCTAAAACACTTCAATTAAGTTAAAAATACGTATGTGTAATTCATCATACAATTTGCCATCCACGAAGAAAAGGCTCTTTTATGATATAATTAAGTTATGGGGTAGCATTTTGAACTGTAAATTGTGCTTATATGATTAATCAAATCATAAACTATGAACGTATATATTGGTTAGTATTTTATAATTAATTTCAAATTTTCAATAATGTAGAGACGTGTTAAATTAATTATTTATATTTTCTTAAATGAAGGTTTACAACTAACAGGTACGTCTGTTTTTTATATTACAAATAATTTATAATATAAAATCGTCTTTTGTGCTTTAAATATTACGTTACTTTTTCCCTGTTACTGCACAACATGTTACATATGTTTAAATGGATTTTACTTAAATTTACATATTTCTGTATTTCTATATAAGTACAACTATAAATGGTTTTAATTACACACCTAAAAGAATTTAACTTTTTTAGTGAAAATTGAAATGGTAATGACAATTTTGATTACTGTTATCCCTAAAACTTTATGAGATCCAATTAGGTTTATGTACTATCTTACGGTTAAGTTTCTTCCAACAACATTTCCTTACAATATTTCTTTATTTGAACTGAATTACTTTTGTTTTAGATTCATTGAGTATAAAACCTTTGTCTTTATACCAATGTTTACATTGGTATAAAATCTTTTGCTTTGCAAAATCTTTTGGTGTTTAGTAGGTGTATTTTTTTCTAGTTCTGTAAAAGTTAGAGATTACGTCACCTTTTTATCTATGGCATATAAAATACCACATGAAAATGAAAATATATATATATATATATATATATATAGTAGAAAAGTTGTAATTCCTAGGGCTGCTATTTATAATAATGTTATAATAAAAACAATAACTGAGCACCCTTAAATAGTTTTTTATTAAATTTCCACGACCGATTTCGGCATTTATGCCATCTTCATAAGTAAATATGTGTTTACAAAACAAATAAAATTAAGTAAATAATTATCATAAAGGAAACATATGTTAAATTAGTAAATGTTTTTGTTTTGGTGGTTAGTTGTCATTGTGTGTGTTGTTTCGTATATGTATAATTGTTTCGAATATTGGGTTTCTTTTTTGTGTTAACATGGTGTTGATTAAATTATTGGGATTTTCTTTGTAGTGTTTATAAATTTCAAGTTCTTCTTGAGAATCTAGTTTTTTGCTTTTTGAACCGATTTTAGAATTTTCATCTTGGTTTTCATATTTGTGTAGTTGTGATTATTGTTTAGTAAGTGTTCTGCAAAGGAAGATTTCATTGAAGTTCTGTTGTTTGATTTTAGAGCTTGTATGTGTTCATTAAATCTTCGTTTAAATGATCCTCCTGTTTGTCCAATATAATGGTTTGGGTAGTCTGAACATTCAATTTTGTAAATTTCTGAACATTTTTTAAAACTTTTTAGAGTTAACAATTTATCAAAATTCATCAAAACATAAATTTAAAATTCACAGAAAGAACACTCAACAGATCTTATAATCCCAATAAATTCCAATCATCCATGGTGTCATATAATGGCTTAATTTCGATCACTTATTAAAAGACTAAAAAAAAGTATAAAGTATAAAAAGTATAAAAAAAAGTAGAAGTACCGATGGACAAACACGAATTAGAATAGAATAGAATAGAATATCTTTATTCAAGAAATATTACATGCAGTGGCCCTACTAAGTGAGAACTCACTTATCAGCAGGATCCAGAAATTACATATTTTATACATTACATTTAGAAATAAAAAAAAAAAAAAAAAAAAAAAAAAAAAACAGTATAATATTAAAGAATATACAGTAATGAAAACAATACATATCAGTGTGTATAGTAGTGGCAGATGGTGGGTATTAAAACTTAACTAGTTAACAATAGAAGTGGCATTAATAAATCTTAAGAACTATTGTACAAATGGATGTGTAAAGAGTATCAAATCTTACTCTATGGCAATGACAGCTGATGCCCCCCACCGCAGCGACCACAGCTGTTAAGCAAGCCTTAACGACCACGGGAGCGGGAGCAGCCAGAAGCAGCGTCACGTTGTTTACTAAATAACCAATAACAGACTCAAAGATTAACAATCAAGAATCCTAAAAAGAAATCACAAGAGATATTATTCGTTTTCATTATTTTCAATTGCCTTTGCCCATTTGTGTTATATGTGTTCAGTGTTTGTGTGTTAACCAGTGTCAAATTAACGAATGTGATGTGATGGGTTGGTGTTAATAAAAATTCATCCTTGGTGGGCTTTCATGGCTTGTGTTACTAACTTATATCTTAACACCATTAACCAGATAACTACTTTTTAATCAACCTCAGTGCAGTTTTACATGTCATAAAAAAAGCTAACATATTTTAGTCATTACCTACTAACAGATATTTAACACTAGGGGGGATCTACTCTAGCATGGCCATTCAAGGTAAGCATGTGACACCAGCTAACTTTAGCTTCAAGAAAACATATTCCAACGAGATCTTTCATAAGGTTTGTAGGCTACACATAAAAGATTTATTAAAAATATGGTGTAGACTAAGTAGGTAACAACTGTAAAGCCTTAGAAAGTACAGGATGTCATCATATTTAAAGCATAATAGGCCTACTGTGAAGGGCCATTTATGCAACTACAGAGGCAATAACAATAAAACTATAAGTTAAAAACAAAAATCAACAGCGTTTATACAATGTAAATGCACAAAGATATACTGGGTCTTAGTACAGACCTGGCAAGTGGCTGTGAGTGGGCATAAACAAGCTAATAACAAGATAAAAATAAATATTACAATTGGAAATAGACTATAAACTTAAGAGATTAAAATAAAATTACTAATTTTAGATTATGAAAAGGGGAAGAAATTAAAATAATAAACTTAGTAACACTTACAACGTATTCCCCATTCAACAATATAGGGCCTATTCCTTTTGAGTAGGCCTTAAATATTTAATAAATAGGCCTATGCCTTAACAAAATAAACAGTCCTTAGTACACTATAAATAAATATCGGTTAAGTTACCTTTTTTCCCGTCAACAGTTCTTCTTTCATAAATGTGCTATGTACATTTCAAAGCGTAGAGCTTCATCATCAGGCTTTTCAAAAACGTCACTATTTACATACTAAACATTAAAAACATTTAAAATATGAACTATAAACACTCAAACATATTAACACAGTACATTTGCCGGCCGGCGATAGACACCAACAAGAGTAACAAGAGTTGGTGTCTATCGCCGGCCGGCAAATGTACTGTGTTAATATGTTTGAGTGTTTATAGTTCATATTTTAAATGTTTTTAATGTTTAGTATGTAAATAGTGACGTTTTTGAAAAGCCTGATGATGAAGCTCTACGCTTTGAAATGTACATAGCACATTTATGAAAGAAGAACTGTTGACGGGAAAAAAGGTAACTTAACCAATATTATTTCTATAATATAACAGTTCTGGAGGCTAATAAAACAAAATGAATAAATAAATATCAACAATATACAAAGAGGTTAACAAGATAGGCCCACACAGAACACACTAATCATCAAAAGCTTAGCTTTATGTGTCATTTTGAAGCCACATATATACTCTCTTCCTAAATTTATTGAAATTATTTTCAGAGTAAATATCGTTTGGAAGCTTATTGAATAATGTTGGAACTATATATCCTGGTAATCTTTCCCCAAATACAGATCTAATGGTTTGAACCTTTAATCTCTTGGTGTTTCTTAAGTTAATTGAAATAGATTTGGAATTTAGAATTTTATGCTTGTTATTAGAGAAATTACCAATTATAATGGTGTACTGATAAAACCCCTTTGGCGACAGGGTATTTGCTCTTGTATATACGCTTTCTCAGCCATTTTCTCCGCCGTTAAACATCATATCTAAACATTTCTTTTGGAGTTTTTTAATTTTATTTAAGTGACAATCTGCGGCTGTTCCATATAGTATTACACCGTATCGTATAATGGATTCAACAAGTGCCTTATATATCGATATCTTTCCTTCATCTCTTAAAACATTTCTAAGCCTATAAAAAGTTGCAGTACAAGCATACAGCTTTCTTTGGATTTTCTCAATATGTTCATTCCAAATCAGCCCATTGCCAATAGTTATTTTTTTTTCTTTTTCTTTTTTTTTTAAAACTTCACTCGCCAGTTGACATGGGCCTACAGGCCTGTGCGTCAACTTTATTCAACGAGTGAAGTACCGACCGTTGGCTCAGTGGGGATTCGAACCTTGGACCTTGCCCTCCGCAGTCCGAAGCCTTAGCCACTGAGCCACCACGCCGGCACATTCTACCATTCCTAAATAATCACATTTATTCACAATATCTACTTCAGTGCAGCTACAAACTGTATTATCCTGTGATTCATTAGGCCCACCTTGATTACCGGTATATCTTAGGCAAGAGCAACTATGGTATTTAATTACCGGTTTAAAAGTGAAATTTTTGTTTCTAAGATAAATAGGCATTAGTACAGTTTTCTGAGGGTTAATTATTAATTCCATGTCATGCATCCATTTGTTCACTCTGTTAAAATTATCCTGCATAGAGTGTCTGGCTACTTCCAAGTTCACATGAGATGCTATTATCAAAAGATCATCTGCGTATCCCCAGAGTTTGACATTTCTTACTCTACTAAATATATTGTTTAGGTATATATTAAATAATACAGGCCCAAGGTTACTTCCTTGAGGTACTTCAAGATTACACAGACTTCTTTTACTATATGTTTGTTCTACTTTTACTGTAAACTGTCTATTTCTCAGGTAAGATTCAAACCATTTTAACTGATTACCAGTAATTCCAATATCCTCCAGTGTCCTTATCAACTTTTTATGATTTATTGTATCAAAAGCTTTTGACAAATCAATAAAAAGGGCCAGAACATAGCATCCTTTGTCTATTTGTATGTTAATGTACTCACTGATCCTTTAGTAGATCCTCTGTACCTTTTCCCTTTTGGAAGGCAAACTGGTTTTTGCTAATTATAGAGTTTTCCATGAGGTATCGTTTAAATAATGGCACACATATTTCTCAAATATTTTTTCGATGCTGGAGAGGAGGGCAATAGGCCTCTAGTTCTCGTACTTACTCTTCAAACCTTTCTTGAATATTGGTCTAACTATTGAGGTCTTTAAACAGTCTGGGAATACTCCTGATTTCAATGACAAATTTATTGCTTTTGATAATGCAGGTGATATTTTACTTGATACTAACTTTAGATCTTTGGTTCTTACAGAATCTATTCCACTAGCCTTTTTCACGTTTGATTTTTCTATTAATTCTTTTATTTTATTCTCAGTTGACATAGGTACATAAAAGCTCTGTGATATGTTTGATCTTATCAAATTATTCTCATTTGTAAATTGGATGCCGCAATGATGCGTAATACTATTTATTCCATTTATAAATTCATCTGAAAATCTGTCAGCAATCTGCTCAGGTAAGCCTTCCATTGAACTAACTATTTGTTTGTCGAGATTTTTGTTTTTGCATATACCTAATAATCGGTTTACACCATTCCACATTTTTCTCACATCATTACCTGCAGTATCAAATAAGGTTTTATAATATTCGTTTTTCCTTTTCCTAATTTCTGAATTCACTCTATTTCTAAAGCTCGTGTAATGGTATCTATGTCTGGCATTTTGCGGGTCAGCTTTCCACACTCTAAATAATCTATCTCTTTCTTTTGTCTGTTCTCTCAAATGTTCATTCATCCATTCCTTCTCTGCTCTTCTTTTTTTCTTGTATGTGTTCTGTATGGTAATTTTAGATTTGTCGTAGGCCTTGTTAAATTGATTTATCAAATATTCGAAAGCACAGTCTGTGTTTGATAAGGGCATTTATGACCAATCTATCCTCCCCAGCTCATTTTTTACTTTATTCTCAACAAGTAGTACAGAAGTGGCTGGGTGTTCTCTATACTTTGAATCAGGTTGCAAATCAAACCCTGCGCTTACCGTAATTGAATAATGATCTGATATTTTTACTTTAACTACACCCCCCTCTATCTCATCAAAAGCAGAAGTACTTCTGATGTAGATATGGTCTATGCAGGTCTGAGATAGCTTTCCATCTCTTATCTCTTCCCTGGTATAGTCCAAGATTATTCTATTTAAGCCTTTGGAGGCTAAAACAGTTTCATACTCCTGTACGATCCTCTCAGAAGGGTTTTTTACATCAATGTTGGAATCGCCAACGACAATTAAATTACCATTAGGAAATTGACTATCTAACAAGTAACACAATTCGTCTATAAAAAATTGTGAGGTAAGTCCTGTACTGTGAGGTGGTGGCCGATAAAAAGCTAAGAGATTTATTGTAGGGCCTAAGGGTTTTCTGGAGCTTATAGGTTCCAGTATGCCTCCAATGCATTCAAATGAATTAGATTTTAATTTTATTTCTTGAAATTTAATAGTATTATTATTACAAAAAACTGCAATCCCTCCACCTGATTTCTCTAGCCTACACTTACTCACTGTTGAAAAACCATTTAAACAGTAGGCTTTTATTGTTTCTTCAGAGCAATTTAATTCGGATAATATTAAACTATTTATATTATTAATGTAAGGTAGCAGTTGCAACATTAAAGAATCCCAGTTTTTCCGTAGTGATCTAATATTAAGGTGAACTAAATTAAACCCTAATCGATTTTGTGGGAAACTACTTTGATTAAACCAAGAATCAAAATTTAAATAATTATCAAAATGGAAGTTTCTATATAGGTCTTCTAAATCGGTAAACATATTTGTTTATGAAGCAAACCAATAAATAAATAAATAAGTAGTTAATATACTACAGGACAAGCAGTAACAATAAGATAGAATGTTAACAACATATAACATAAAAAATAAACTATTACAAAGTATAACAAGAAATAAACTATTAAATGATAACAACAAAAAATAAACTATGAAATAGGGTAACAGTAATAAATAAAAAAAATTTTTTTACGCATTATAGGTTTGGATGTTAATTGTATACAAAAGACTACATACCATGTCCAGTTAACTTCCAATTTTGTTCACATCTTCCAAGCTTTTGATAACAATTACATTCTTGGTGTCTGGGTCCTTTTTTGCCAAGACTTTCCCATTTTGGAACCAGACAAACTGGTAATTGTAGATCCTGACTCTAACTTTTGCTTCCCTGAAGCAAACTTTTGAACAATGAAGAATTCAAAATAATCAAACAAATAGCAATGGCTAATAGTTACAAACCTTCCACAATCGACAAAATATTACATAAAATAAAAAAAATAAAAAATAGAAACATTTGTCAAGAAGAACCAGAAAATTGAGCATTCATCTGTGTTCCCCACAACACAATACTTAATAAAGCAATTAGAAAAACCTTTAAAAAAGAAAAATTCAAAATTGGTTTTAAAACAAATAACAACGCATTTAACATAATACAAAAGAAATTCACTTGCAAATTACATAAAACCCAAGACATATTTGACAAATCAGGAATTTACAAGTTTGAATGTTCAGACTGCCCAAACTATTATATTGGATAACAGGACGATCATTTAAACGAAGATTTAATGAACACATACAAGCTCTAAAATCAAACAACAGAACTGCAATGAAGTCTTCCTTTGCAGAACAGTTGAAACTATATAGATACTTAATATTTTGTAGCTTAAGTATGGAGTATGCAGCACGTTTTTTAGAGGTGCTGTTAAACATCTTTAAGTCGATTTACTCAAATGTGAACAAATAAAAATTAATTAATTCCAACAACAACAAAACACAAAAAAAACTAATATCTAAAGTATTAACATA
This sequence comes from Stictocephala bisonia, assembly GCA_035578905.1. Classification (NCBI taxonomy): domain Eukaryota; kingdom Metazoa; phylum Arthropoda; class Insecta; order Hemiptera; family Membracidae; genus Stictocephala; species Stictocephala bisonia. The sequence continues at coordinate 3,323,640 of JAQJVL010000040.1, forward strand.
CCTTGAAGAGTTTTAGAAATATATCTATAGATTTATTTTTTCTCGATGCATACTATTAAGTTTTTATATAAAAAAAGAGAGGGAATGAATCGAATTATAAGGATGATAAATTATAATTGAAAATTATCAAACATAACAAAAATAAATTAATAACTAAGAAATATGATTTACATTCAATCTGGCATGATGTATATAAGTGGATTGCCCTATGAAATATTAAACGTGCATAGTGCTGAAGCTCGTTTTGGCAATCAAACGGCATACCCGATTACTGGGGAGTGAGGGATGAAACCATTAAGAGGGGAGGGGGTCAACCAGAGTAACTGATATAGTAATCATCATAATTGAGTGAAAATAGATTATTTATATAATTATCAGTTCATAAATATTTTCCAGATCAGTAACAAAACCTAAAAAACATCTTTTTTTAAAGAGTGAGAAAGTAGGGGCGATTCTTTAGTCAAATTGAGCTGCTGTTGTAATTTTTGAGGCTGTGTATATATTAAGCCATATTTCTACAAACTGTCACGAGATTTACATACATACGTTCGTAAAGTATTACACCAGATTCATATATAGCTTATAATATTCAGGGTGATTAAAGACGTTCTCTCCCCACGTCTACACCACATTCTACTTCTAAATATAAAGAAAATATGTAATCTTAGGTCCGATAACGCTTCTTTAGTGAATTAAATCCAGTGAAACATTTCGGTAAAATTCATTTATAAAGAGTGAAATTACGTAGTACACAACTTATGGAAAGATAAAGTAGGAAATAAATACCACGAGTTCTTATGGAATTTGTAACAACTAAAACTAGACAAGTATTTCGGAGTTAAATGCACAAAATCTGATCAAGAAACTCAGTTATTTACGTTTAGTGTACAATAAATTAGTTAAATGGATAAGAAAGTTATAAAAAGTTCTTATATGATTTGTAGACAATTTGATTATGAGGGGATTGGAACAAGCTAAGTAAAATAAAATAAAAAAAATAATACAAAAAGTTAATCTTTATTGCTTACTGGATCCATTTATTTAAATTATGAAAAACACAAATAATTAGATTTAGTAAAAATAAATAAAAACAACAGTAAACAACTAAATTCCTGCTTGCACTATACTGGGATTGTTTGTATACTTCCTCGATAACTATCGACTTGTTTAACCCTCCCATACACGTACAGTAGTACTGACCCACCCGCCCGCCCACACACGTACAGTGGTTTTGACCCACCCGCCCGCCCATACACGTACTGTGGTTTTGGCCCACCCACCCGCCCATACACGTACAGTGGTTTTGACCCACCCGCACTCCCATACACGTACTGTGGTTTTGGTGTATATATTATGTATGTATCACCCGCCCACCCTTACACGCACAGTGGTATTTACCCACCCGCCCACCCTTACACGTACAGTGGTATTGACCCACCCACCCACCGTTACACGTACAGTGTTATTGACCCACCCGCCCACACTTACACGTACAGTGGAATTTTTTTGATACAACAATATGTGTATTGTTGATCAATACCACTGTTCGTGTATGGGTGGGCGGGTGGGTCAATATCACTGTTCGTGTATGGGTGGGCGGGTGGGTCAATATCACTGTTCGTGTATGGGTGGGTGGGTGGGGGGGTTTCATGATATTGACGGCCTCCTGGCTGGCCTGCTAGTCAAATAAAAACATCGACTCTGAGTGAGGTGGTCACTGGCAGATCGTAAAGGGCGATTTTTTACGCGTTTATGGAGTATTTGCATTGTACGTTATTATACATTGTACAATTATTATAATTGTTATAGTTAATAGTTAATTAATATTACGTACGTTAATATTAATTAACTATTAACTATAACAATTATAGTTTGCATTTAATTGTAATACTAAAAGTAGTATTACAATTAACTAATTGTACTACTTAAAAAGTGAAAATGGTCAAAACCATATTAACTATTAATTTGTATAGGCTTACGTGTTATCTGATTTTGTTAATATGTGAACAACAATCATATTAACTATTAACTTTGTATAGGCTTACGTGTTATCGGATTTTGTTAATATGTGAACAACAATCATATTAACTATTACTTTGTATAGCCTTACGTGTTATCTGATTTTGTTAATATGTGAACAACAATCATATTAACTATTACTTTGTATAGGCTTACGTGATATCTGATTTTGTTAATATGTGAACAACAATCATATTAACTATTAACTTTGTATAGGCTTACGTGTTATCTGATTTTGTTAATCTGTGAACAACAATCATATTAACTATTAACATTGTATAGGCTTACGTGTTATCTGATTTTGTTAATATGTGAACAACAATCATACTAACTATTAACTTTGTATAGGCTTACGTGTTATCTGATTTTGTTAATATGTGAACAACAATCATACTAACTATTAACTTTGTATAGGCTTACGTGTTATCTGATTTTGTTAATATGTGAACAACAATTATATTAACTATTAACTTTGTATAGGCTTACGTGTTATCTGATTTTGTTAATATGTGAACAACAATCATATTAACTATTAACTTTCTATAGGCTTACGTGTTATCTGATTTTGTTAATCTGTGAACAACAATCATATTAACTATTAACTTTGTATAGGCTTACGTGTTATCTGATTTTGTTAATCTGTGAACAACAACCATATTAACTATTAACTTTGTATAGGCTTACGTGTTATCTGATTTTGTTAATCTGTGAACAACAATCATATTAACTATTAACTTTGTATAGGCTTACGTGTTATCTGATTTTGTTAATATGTGAACAACAATCATATTAACTATTACTTTGTATAGGCTTACGTGTTATCTGATTTTGTTAATCTGTGAACAACAATCATATTAACTATTAACTTTGTATAGGCTTACGTGTTATCTGATTTTGTTAATATGTGAACAACAATCATATTAACTATTACTTTGTATAGGCTTACGTGTTATCTGATTTTATTAATATGTGAACAACAATCATATTAACTATTACTTAGTATAGGCTTACGTGTTATCTGATTTTGTTAATATGTGAACAACAATCATATTAACTATTACTTTGTATAGGCTTACGTGTTATCTGATTTTGTTAATATGTGAACAACAATCATATTAACTATTACTTTGTATAGGCTTACGTGTTATCTGATTTTGTTAATATGTGAACAGCAATCATATTAACTATTAACTTTGTATAGGCTTACGTGTTATCTGATTTTGGTAATCTGTGAACAACAATCATATTAACTATTAACTTTGTACAGGCTTACGTGTTATCTGATTTTGTTAATATATGAACAACAATCACATTAACTATTAACTTTGTACAGGCTTACGTGTTATCTGATTTTGTTAATATGTGAACAACAATCATATTAACTATTACTTTGTATAGGCTTACGTGTTATCTGATTTTGTTAATATGTGAACAACAATCATATTAACTATTACTTTGTATAGGCTTACGTGTTATCTGATTTTGTTAATATGTGAACAGCAATCATATTAACTATTACTTTGTATAGGCTTACGTGTTATCTGATTTTGTTAATATGTGAACAGCAATCATATTAACTATTAACTTTGTATAGGCGTGTTATCTGATTTTGTTAATATGTGAACAACAATCATATTAACTATTAACTTTGTATAGGCTTACGTGTTATCTGATTTTGTTATATGTGAACAACAATCATATTAACTATTAACTTTGTATAGGCTTACGTGTTATCTGATTTTGTTAATATGTGAACAACAATCATATTAACTATTACTTTGTATAGGCTTACGTGTTATCTGATTTTGTTAATATGTGAACAACAATCATATTAACTATTAACTTTGAATAGGCTTACGTGTTATCTGATTTTGGTAATCTGTGAACAACAATCATATTAACTACTAACTTTGTATAGGCTTACGTGTTATCTGATTTTGTTAATCTGTGAACAACAATCATATTTTATTCAACACACATCTTGAAACATGTTTACTAAGTCAAATTGTTTGTTACATTCTTGCCTTACACACTAATTCGGTTTATTTAACAAGTATATAACCTAGATATCTGGAATATAGAGAACAAGACAACAGCTGCAGGTGAGATAAAGTTGGGCTTCTAAGGGGAAAAGTTTCTCTGTTGACTGATGCAGGAGTGTTACTTGCCTTTGGCTTAACTCAACTTGCATTCACTGTCAAGTGACGTACTACAAGTACATATAACTTTGGATGGTTATACTAAGAAAATGGATTCAAACGTCGACAATTTAGTAAAATTTAGAAGATGAATAATATTATACCAATGATAAGTGTAATAACTATAAATTATATATTCCAGTGAGAAACATTCCCACTGATACCGTTATATTATTTACGGGCCCAATTAATAAACAATATTATTTTGAAGGCTTTAGTTTCAATAAATATAACCATATTTGAATACCCGTACTTTTAATTATAGTGACTCATAGCAAGATACTTCTATGGTTATGGCTGGTATATTTATAACTATCAGCATATTAGATCTTACGTACTGTAATGAATTAAATTTTACTGAATTTTAGCGATGTTAAGTTTTATGCTTAAGTTTAATGCTCTCTGGTTCAGAGGGTTGCTATTTAAGTCAATGTTGAATAAAGGAGGGCTTTGCGGGAGAGGGGGGTGGACACAGTTTGTAAGTTAATGCTTGACTAATAGTCTGCCTCTAATGGAGATGAACGGCCACCATTCTAGAGAGAAAACAGTATAATGTAGAGTCTTTTATAAAATAAGTTTAATGAAATAAAAGACTTAACTTAAGACTTATCAGTGAATAAAAGACATGTATAATAAATAGGTAGAGATAAACAATTCATTAAATCTGAATTCAAAACACCAACTATTTTATAGTACAACCGTATACAATTAATGAACACATTTACTAATTAATATGTTCTTTAATACAACATTTTATGAAATTTAGGGTAATTTTATAGAACAGGGGCCTTGTGGATTCATCAAAATCCACAAGGAGGTATAGGAGGTAAATAGCTAAGAATCAATAAAATGATAGTTTTTCTAATTGGAAAAGCATGGAAAATTACGAAAAAGGGAAAACAGATTTTGTTTGGTAAATATAACGTTGTAGTTAATCATACTAATTGGATATTAGCCCTGATTAAAAGAATATGGTAAGTGTTTTCATTATCAAACGCGTTAGCGCCGTAGATGCACTGGTTTCAGTAAGATTTTGTTTAGTTAGGCCTGGATTGGTAGGTTAGGTATGTTATATTCTATTAGGTTAGGTACTTATAGGTTAGCTGATATTTTATATTAGTTTTTGTTAACCTAACCTAAAAAACCTAATATAACCAAAGCTAACATAACCTAACCTAAGGCAGAGGTTCTATATTATATAAATTACGAATTTAGAATATTATAAACAAAGAACGTTCGTTAATGAGTTTATTTATACTTAGGAACATTGCAACGTAACTTATTTACAAACACTGATGTTATGATATTATAAATTAATGCTTAAAAGGAATATTATGAGTATAAATTTAGTCGTTGTTCAAACTTAAGGCTGATATTCCTGCCCAAGTGTCAGTGACAAATAAACAGATAGTGGTTTTGCAAACAAAATTTGTCTTGACTATGATTGGGATCAAACTGAGAACCTTACGTATATGAAGGAAGTCTTTTACCAACTAATGTATACCACTATGTATTTTTCAAAGTATACTACTATATTCTTACCAGTTTCACGGCCATAGAAAACCTATTTAGTTCTGGCTAGCTTTTTTTATTTAAAAAACTTCACTCGTCAGATCACACGGGCTTGCAAGCCTGTGTATGAACTTTATTCTACGTGTAAAGAGTACCAACCGTTAGCTCAGTGGGGATTCGAACCTTGGACATTGCCCTCCACAGTCTGAAGCCTTAGCCACTGAGCCACCACGCCGGCAATAAATTAGTTACAAATTCTTCTTTAAGTTATAACCAGGTTGCAGTAATATAACTTTGAGGTTAATTGTATTTTTTCATTAATGTTTAAGATTTTATTATTTATTCATTCGTTATTTTATTCACGTCAAATAACATGCAAATGTTTCACATGAATTACGTATTCAAGGCTGTTTGAAGTTTTAGTTTAAAGTTCGTCTTCTTTGATGTACGGTGTGTATAATTTACATAGCCCCCTGTGGCCAAAGACGCTTCCAAAAGGCCCCATTCAAAGGTCGTCCCAATGTAACTGGGATAGTAACGAGGAAAGACCAGTTCTCTTTCATGACAAATTATACAAATACGAATGGGTAACTTCACAATTAATTTGAAAAAAAAAAACCTAATAGGTAAGGTTTTTTGCCGTATTTTAACGATTTTTGTCAAGTTTTAGATTATTTACAACAATAAAATTAAATAAAAAAATAATAAAATTTATTTATTCCATGAACAACAAAACAAATGTACATAAAATATTATGGAAAAAAATCGCACATGGACCACAAGACCTGTGCGTGTGACAAATCCTTTCAAAGAAAACAGAAATGCGGCACATAAAATTAAGAACTAACTAAAATATATATTAATTCACGTTATCTGTAATAATGTATAACAATAAATAATTATTTTGGAATTAAAAAAATAAATGAATAATTTTTAAACTAAAGAGATTGAGAACAGTTACAGACGAATATTTGAAATAAAGGAGACAACTTAGATTAGTACAATATAATTAACGTTTTTAACAAATCATAATATGGAAATAACATTCTTTTACAGAAGCAGTTCACCTTTATGATAGAATAATATTATAATAGAAGCCTTCTATTATGCACGGTTATCATTAAAAGTAACCATAGTATGGATTTCTTTCTTACTTCGTTATATTCCTTTTAAACAATCTTTAGTGTTTGCTACCTCATATGTAAAGTTCATAGAGTCAGCTGTGAAGTGGAGGAAGGTTAACACTTTGTGCTTATTAAATAATAATGAGGTAACAAACGTTGATGTAAACAATGATTGTTTGTTGATGTTGCCCACTATTCACATCTCCCAACTATGACTCCACAGTACGTTTGTTGATGTTTATCACTATTCACATCTCCCAACTATGACTCCACAGTACGTTTGTTGATGTTGCCCACTGTTCACATCTCCCAACTATGTCTCCACAGTACGTTTGTTGATGTTGCCCACTATTCACATCTCCCAACTATGACTCCACAGTACGTTTGTTGATGTTGATCACTATTCACATCTCCCAACTATGACTCCACAGTACGTTTGTTGATGTTGCCCACTGTTCACATCTCCCAACTATGACTCCACAGTACGTTTGTTGATGTTTATCACTATTCACATCTCCCAACTATGACTCCACAGTACGTTTGTTGATGTTGCCCACTGTTCACATCTCCCAACTATGACTCCACAGTACGTTTGTTGATGTTGATCACTATTCACATCTCCCAACTATGACTCCACAGTACGTTTCATTTATCAATCAAATATTGGCCCTAAATGCTTATGTTACCATTAATACAGGTGTAATATTCGTGCACTCCACTAAATTCAATCAATTTTAATGTTGTTTCTGAATTAAATATTACATTTTTTTAAATATTGACATTTCTCATTTTATTAGGTTATGAGCACATAAGAGTTGTTGTTGCAGACAGATTCTGATTGTTAGGCCTAATTTCATTTGTTCGGTTTATAGGTTAGTATTCAGTTTCTAGTAGCAGGAGATTTTAGTCAGGTTATATTATTTTAGGTTAGTTATTTGTTTTTACTAAAATAATCGATTAAAAGGAAAACCCGATTGGTAAGATGGTTATTAAAACAAAATGGCAAAGCTACTATGAGCCAACTGATTATCCCCCCCCCCCCTGTTGTCTACAGCACATCTCTGATACATGGTCCTTTCTACACCTGTTATACTGCTTGCCAATGTATCTTTATAAAATTACAGTATATTTTTCATACATTTATTTCGTATAAAATAAATTGAAGGAATTTATTTGCTAATATTTTATTCTTATACTGTACTAATATTCTTAAATTCCTCAATAATTTCCTCTGTACTTTTATGTTAAGACACATCTTGTATACATTGTTACAAATATATTTATAACAATGTATTATTCGTATGAAACTGGCAGGAATACTTCCTTTTCAATTACAATATGTATTGACTGTGTACATATAGAAAATGAGAATAATTAACTTGATATCCTTTTTACATCTTTATCCAATCATTGAAGACATGTAGAATGCCAAAATTTGGAAGCTAATGACTGATTTAGACCTTTTCCCGGAATAGTTTTTTCCTGGAAAGGATTTAATTTTTGATAAAGCGCTTTTGGTAAAATAATCATGGCAGTAAAGTATTAATAATCATTTGAATCATTTGTAAAAGTTAAGTGTTGGTGCTTATAATATATATATATAGATGTAAATAAATTTACCCTATTGATAAAGTTAGAGTTAATTATGGGAACATTTCGCTTTTTTCAATGGGATCTTACAGTACGATGTGGCAAGCAGTTCTTGATTTACCGAATACGTGGCTCAATGGTAGAAGCTTTGAACGGCGTGGTTCAAGCTAAAGGTTACAATCCCCAGCTGTATTACAAAAAACTAATTTAACCCCTAACAGTATGGAAATGTGATTTATAAGATAAATTGAAGGAAACAAAGAAAACTGAATATGCTAAATAACAATTCAAAATAAAAAAAAAAAACATATATGAAAACAAGAAAAAACAGAGAGACTTAGCTTTGATGAAAAGTTAATTAAAACCAATGCGTTCACCAGAATTAATTTAAATGAAAAACATTCAGGCACAGAAAATGTTCAGAAATAGTATGGAAAAACACTTAAACATACCCTGAATCACATGATGTATAAAAGTTGATTGTCGTATGAAATATTAAACGTGGATAGTGCTGAAGCTCACTTTGGCAATCAAACGGATACCCGATTACTAGGAATGAGTGAGGGGTGAAACGATAAGAGGGGGAGGGGAATAACAGAATGTTTGTTTACGTATAACATTAGGTAGATAACCAGACCCACCAAGTACGATAAGTGAATACTTTCTACGTATAGTTATATTTTCTTCTCGCCTGTCTTGTCAGGTGATTTTGTTTATATTATTTAAAACTAATCAAATTTACCATATTGGTTTATAACCATAAACTTAACTATTTGATTTTTTATTAAAAAGGACACAAACTAAGTATTCTCGATTAGGACTACTCTATTTTTATCGTATTTTTAAAAAATTGTCTAGATTAACTTTGAACCGGAAGATACATACTTTCGTAGATGCTCAGATTGTTCGTCATATAAAATATTTTCACTATTAATTATCCACAACCATTACATCTTCGTAGTTTCTTATTTACATGTTTGACGTAATAGAACATATCATACAAATTGCAAAGCATACATTCTTTCACGTACTAAGCAGTTCTACTCTTACATTATTAAAGTATTGCAATTTACTATCACTTGTAGAGTAGTTAATGCATGTAGTTCTATTGTAGGATGTAACATAAAAAGCCGTCTATTTTGTTTCACTGGACGGATATAGCATATCCTAAATTGTATTGGTAAATCCCCTCAAAATGACAACGAACCTTATTAAGGATAACCTGATTTTACCTTGCGATGAATAATTTTCATAAATACCAATAACATTATTAACTGATGTCTTTAGCCATTGTTTCCGAATACAAATAAATAATACAAAGTATGATATAAAACTGAATGTTATCAAAAAAAGTGTTGCAGAATTAGATTCCTTATTGAGAGGTGTTCACTTGTTTTTGGCCTTTGCTAAGACCCTCATTCATCTTCATTACTGGTCGACTGTTAGTCAAGCATTAACTTACAAATTGTGTTTTCTCCAAAGCCCCCTTAGGAACGCCAGCTTTTCTACAGTATTGTCTTAGTTATAATTTATGGAAACATACCTTAATAACTGTCTTATTAAACAATAGACTCATTATAATACTTTACAAACGTTTTGTTCTTAACTAAGCATGGGTAGATGGAGTTAATCTACAATCTTTTAGAAGTTAATGTGCAAAATAGAAGAGTTATTATGCTAAGATTTCTTGAGCGTTTGGGACATATCTGATAGCTTAGACTCCAAACAACTGATTTTAAATTGGAATACAGTTAAGAACATTCGAAACATTTTTGTTTCCATTCTAGTTTAGGTGTTGTCAATTGGCTAAAACTAGAAGGTAGAGTGCTGCAAGCCAATTTTTGTAAGGTAATAATTAACTATAACATCCTTAAATTATGGAAATACGAGACCGTACATAAAAAAATAAATGTTGTTTATTTTATTCAAAAATATTATTGCAGAACATTGGTTTTAGAGGCTGCAATTATAAAAATTTAATAACTGTTATTTGTAAATTATGATTACAATCAAGTTTGTAAAACAGTCTGCGCTGAAAAGGGGGCTTTGGAAGAAGACATGATTTGACTAATAGGCTGCCAATAGTGAGGTCTTAACAACGACTGAAAAAACAAGTGAATACTTCTTGAGTGAGAATATATTGCTAGAAATATATTGCTAGAAATATATTGCTAGAAATATATTGCTAGAAATTTGTCTTGATAATAATCATGTTCGATATTTCCTAATAGGCTGAAAATAAATATAAATTTAATCACATAGTTGTGAAATTATTATTTCACTACACTACTATGAGTTCAGCTGCTTTCGTTATGTGTTTACAACCTGCGAAACATCATATTTTCAACAGCTGTCTATTGTTTACTACCGAAAGTAACATTGTTTACAACCGAAAATTTTCCACAGTCAACAACACCTGTTTTTATTCCGTAGTGTAGTGAAAAGTATCGTTCAAAACTCGAGTGAAAGTGTTTTGTATGTTCTCGACCATTTGAAGTGCTCGACAAGTCTCGCACTTCAAACATATGGTCTCGAACATGCAAAAACCCACTTTCCACTCTTGTTATGAAATATACTATTTAATTAAACTATTTTGACGTTTTACTAAAATTGTACAGTATAAAGAAATATATCAAGATTATACAATGAACTGTTACAAGAACTAATGAATTAAAATAACTGTAGTTTCATTCGCAAACAATCTGTTATATATAATCTGGCTCACATGTTCCTTTCATGATATTTGCATTTTCCTATATAAAATGTTTTTCATTTGAGCATTAACTATCATTAAGCTTAAATTAAAAAATATAAAATATGGTGAAACTTTGTTCAGACGTTTAAAAAGAAATAGCTCTGTTAAAAATATTAATAACAAATACAGTATAGTTAGTTAATAATTTGAACTCTATAGTTGTTTTTAGCCTAATCAAGGGGTGATTATTTTAACATTCAAAAAGGTATTGTAGATTTGGTTACCAACATTTATTTGTATTTAAATAGTTACTGAAATGGCTAATTTAGTCCAATATATCAGGTATAGGCTATAATATAACAAACAAATATTGTATGGAAATACAATATACGAAAATTACCTCTACTAAGAAGTCTTCCAAATGCAGGTAAATTATACTTTTTTTAATTTATATGTGCAACTAGAGACACGAACAATCAAGATATTTATCTTGAACGTGGAAAATGTGCCCTTCACTATAAAACCTAACATTATACGTCATTTGTACGCTAATGAAGCGGAAATATTAAAATAATCCTTAGAAGAGATTATTTTATTCAAAGAAGGGACTTAATGAATATAAATTGTTTTTTGTAATAAAAATACTTTTGAGTAATGGATGGACTATGTATGATTCTATTGTATTATAAAAAAAGGGGGACAGTTTACTAGCATACAGCTTAAAAAATATAATTGTAAGCTATTCAAATTAAATAGTGTAGTCATATATTTAACTTTATGTTACACTGAAATTTAATGTATTAAAAATGTTACTAATATTAGTATGTTTTTATCAGAACACCATACAAACATTAATTAATGTCTCGAAACGTTATGGTAGTAAAAATATATTGATTATAAGAAGTTCATTATTCATATTCAATTTTATTTTTATTGAAGTAATCCAGCATGCTGTCTACCATTTTCACTGTATTAATGATTACATTTTTAAAATATGGCAAACACTATTCAGCTATCTATTTATTTGTAATACTAATTATGAGGAAATTAAACCATAAATGTATGTTTGTGCGGCTGAGAACAGGTCTGGCCAAGCGTATATTTCAATTTCCAAGATACAAGTGTATGAATAGATCCTTTGAAGAACGTCTTTGGCTACAATGAAGCCACCCAGTTATTATACCCACCACATATCAAAGACGGACAGGTTTTAACTGAAACTTCAACTACTCCACAAACTTGTTTGTATGAAAACAGAATATTTACATATTAATTGGAAGTGGAAAGTGTATAGTACCCATGAATAGTGAACTATAATTAATTTTGAAAGGGTAACTATTTGACCTTGAAATTAAGTAAAGTAGTGTTATAAAACTACTAATGAATTTATATTGACTAGGATATTTTTATGAATAAATTACCAAATACGTTGTTTACTGATATATTTTTAGTAAATACATCTACTAAAGTAAAAAGAGTAACGAAACATTAAAAATTGAACCGAGAGTTAAAAATATAAATATTTCAAAAGGAACAAAACAAAGTAGGCTTCTTCTTCTTTAGCGTTTAAATATTTATCTTCTGTCACATATGTAAATCCAGGTTTCATAAAAATTCAGCCCCTGCTTCTACAATTCAATTAAAACCAACTAATCCCCACTGAAAAGAAAGAAATGTGCAATAATTAACTACGTGACTCATATTTTGAAATTTGCCTCCACAATCTCACAACTGATCATTTGTAATTTCCCATTTATATTAACAGTAGCTGCATCTTCCCACACCCATGGAAAAGCGATTCAACATTGCACTTGTCATCACCCATTTACGACTGTACGTGTATGGGTGAACGGATGTGTCATCACTACTTTACGACTATACGTATATGGGTGAACGGATGTGTCATCACTACTTTACGACTGTACGTATATGTGTGAACGGATGTGATATCAATACTTTACGACTGTACGTATATGGGTGAGCGGACGTGTCATCACTACTTTACGACTGTACGTATATGGGTGAACGGATGTGTTATCAATACTTTACGACTGTACGTATATGGGTGAACGGACGTGTCATCACTACTTTACGACTGTACGTATATGGGTGAACGCTTGTGTTATCACTACTTAACGACTGTACGTATATGGGTGAACGGATGTGTCATCACTACTTTACTACTGTACGTATATGGGTGAACGGATCTGTCATCACTACTCAACACGTACAGTCAACATCACTACTGCACTGTCCTTACGAGGAAGGTTCATTTGGAACACTTTTGAACTAAGTGACACTGCGGCAAGATTAAGATTTTAAAGACATTATGTAAAATCATTTGAAAAAGAAATCAGCTAATAAATAACCATAATTAGTAAGTAGTTTTTTTGTAACCATGGTGAGAGAATGTATAAATGTGTTATTCAATATTCTAAACCATGGAATATTTAGAGTCTTGGATAAGGTATAAAGCAAAGGTTTACGTATAGATGTAATGTAAACATACTGATATATAGATAATATTTGGAGATTTCCAATGCTTTGAGGGTTTATAAACAAACCCAACGTTTCGACAGGTATAACCAACTCATGCCTTCTTCAGGTGTATTACTAACTTAGCCCACATCTAAAACCATTTGTTTCCTTAACTCATACTAAATCAGTAAACATGTCTGATTTATTTTCATATTGTGTATTATATTTTGTATAATTATGTTATGTGTGATAGTTTTAAAGAACTTTTAACTTTCAACAGTAATATTTAGTATCTAGCATGTAGTATTAAGTCTTTTCTGATTAAGTATGTATTAAGGAAAAACTTGTTTTAGATGTAGGCTAAGTTAGCAAGTACACCTGAAGACGGCGGGAGTTTGTTATAACTGTCGAAACGTTGTGTTTGTTTCTTAAATACTCAAAGCATTGGAAATCTCCAAATATTATCTACATATCATGAACAATCCAATGCTAATAAATAACTTTGCTGATAAATAAACAACGGTGAACACAATGAAACGACACCGATCACCGTAATATTTGTACTTATTCTGCAATTATATTGAAACAAACGAGAGTCATGCGACGTTTACTTGTGTGTAATTTTTATAAACTTGAAATAAGCTAATTAAAAAAGTACCCTTCTACAATCATATAAGAACTATAAATGAGTACATAATAAAACAAAAACTTTTCATAACAGCAGTATAGTGTCTAAAAACATATAAAACACAACCGACATAAAACAGCCTGAACCCCTTTCCAACCCGCAAAATCAATAAACTGCTTCAAACCCGGAACACATTAGCATTTATACAAGTTGTACTCAAAAGTTTCATAGGCCGATAATTACCTTGGCCACTTTCTAGAACAGTTCGTAGGAGGCAATATATTCTTAAACAGCGTTTCCTTTAATTGATAAAGTAGATAATAAATATTTATTAGTAAAACGTTGAAGGACTGTGATAAATAGATGTAAAATAGTTAATTGTAAAATACGTTTTATAGATATATTTTACGCTAATACTGTAGTATTGTTAAACTGGTCATACGGTGATGACCCATCCGCTCACCAATATACGTACAGTCGTAAAGTGGTGATGACCCATCCGCTCACCCATATACGTACAGTCGTAAAGCAGTGATGATCCATCCGATCACCCATATACGCACAGTCGTAAAGCGGTGATGACTCATCCGCTCACCAATATACGTACAGTCGTAAAGCGGTGATGACCCATCCGCTCACCCATATACGTACAGTCGTAAATTGGTGATGACCCATCCGCTCACCCATATACGTACAGTCGTAAAGTGGTGATGACCCATCCGCTCACCCATATACGTACAGTCGTAAAGCAGTGATGATCCATCCGATCACCCATATACGCACAGTCGTAAAGCGGTGATGACTCATCCGCTCACCCATATACGTACAGTCGTAAAGTGGTGATGACCCATCCGCTCACCCATATACGTACAGTCGTAAAGCGGTGATGACATATCCGCCCCATACACGTACAATGGTAACACACCCAACTACCCATATACGTACTGAGGGGATGACCCACCCTTACACGAACAGTTGTGATGACCAATCGCTCATCCATACACGTACAGTGGTGATGATCCACCCGAATACCCATATACGTACAGAGGGGATGCCCCACCCATACACGAACAGTTGTTATGACCAATCCGCTCACCCATATACGTACAGTGGTGATGACCGACCCGCTCACCCATATACGTACATTAGTGATTACCCACCGCTCACCCATACACGTAAAGTGGTGATGGCCCACCCATACGTACAGAGGGCATGACCCCCCCATACACGATCGGTTGTGATGAGCCATCCACTCACCCATACTAGTAAATTGGTATTGACCCACCTACGCCATACACGTGTAGTGGTATTGAATTGGTAAGTAAGCACATGTAGGGAGGGTTTCCAACATTTAATAAATAAGCGCGCTACAACATAAGTGAATATGAACTTGGCTACGTTTTTCACTTACACGTCCATTTTTATCATCAAAATCTCCATCCCAAAGGAGAACATCATTCGTTTAATTTGTTACAATAAAAAGACACCTTTTTATTTTTTTAAAGATAAAGTTCCTCAAATTTCAAGTTTTAAAATGTTCTCTTATATGTGTTGTGTAAACTATTAATGCAAGTATTGCACGTGTTGGACCAGGTGTGAGAGGGCGGCACTGTTGTCAGTCAACCGGATAGTGTCTGAGGCTAATCCGGAGAGTGTGACATGTCCTATATCCTGTCACACGGGCTGACAAGGATTTAACCTCAGGAATATCACTCTTAGTTATATGACTTAAACTGCTTCAGCATGAATTAGTTCTTGAACATTATTATATTTAGTAAAATAATTTTAGTATGCATATTACAGTGCTGTACACGTATTGTCTTAAGCGATAATCATCAATACTAAAAAATATATATTATATGTATTTTATTTTGTTATATTTTGCAGTATTATATGTAAAGATGTTTTAAACTATATTCCATAATTTCCCCCCCCCCCCCGTATTTTTAAAGACTATTTACATCAATGGTCGTAATTTAATATATTACTGGTAATTACACTTCAACAAATAAAGTTTACTCTTCTATAGAAAGTAAATAATAGTTAAAGATAACAACATTTGAATATTGTAGCAATGATATTGTTACTATTTCTATGGATGTTTAAAATATATTTAGTATGTATTCAAAATTCAATTTTAAATGTAAAATTTGTATCAAACCATCTTTAATATCAAACTTGTGTGGAATGTAACATAGGAAACCACATGTGGACAGGATTCTGATGTTTGTAAAGAAGGAAAACGAGTGTCTGAAAATCAGACTAATACGACTTGGTTCGAGTTCCACATTAAGTGTACGTTCATTAGTTATCCGGCCATTGGGCTATTAATATGTGGCTCTCTAAGCATATGTACAAAACTCAGTTAGTAACCAGACTACATTGGTCTTTAAAACCCATCCTGCACTCATGTAAATCATTTATATTCGCCTTAAAATACA
Organism: Stictocephala bisonia; assembly: GCA_035578905.1. Taxonomy (NCBI): domain Eukaryota; kingdom Metazoa; phylum Arthropoda; class Insecta; order Hemiptera; family Membracidae; genus Stictocephala; species Stictocephala bisonia. Next base: position 3,340,325 of record JAQJVL010000040.1, read on the forward strand.
CACAATTTTATATCAGAGGCCCTACCCTACAAACACCAAAATGAATATCTAAATTTCTGCGTTAAGGGGAAACTTCGTGGATGCTTAACATGTCGAGAAAGATTTACGCTAGGAAGGCCAAGACAACAAAGATATACTTGCTATCATAGAAAGATTTACACTAGGAAGGCCAAGACAACAAAGATATACTTGCTATCATAGAAAGATTTACACTAGGAAGGCCAAGACAACAAAGATATACTTGATATCATAGAAAGATTTACGCTAGGAAGGCCAAGACAACAAAGATATACTTGATATCATAGAACGATTTACACTAGGAAGGCCAATACAACAAAGATATACTTAAAATCATAGAAAGCTATGATTTTGATTTTAAATTTAATGATACCAACTTAAGATTTATCATTGCAATTTGCTTTTAAAATAAATAATTCGCAATGATAATATGATTCATAATAATTAAGGCATTGCTAAATGTATTGAATATTCATCGTGTTTCGTTAAATAAACAAGAAATCACCATTAAAATGATTTTCCAGGTGGAATATGTGGACAGTTAAGAGATTTGTGAATTCTGGAACGCACTTTTGAAATTTAACTAGGGTGTAAATAGTGGTCAAGGTATTTATATAACCTCTAATACATAGCGATCACATTCATAACATGATTTATCTCCTCTTGGAAAATGACGTCCTTCATTCACAGTTTGATCAAGTTTGAACAAATAACAGCAAGACGATGTCATAATGATCTGAAGGTCAATATAACATTCTTTCAAGAAGTAATTTCAAGAAGTGAAGTTATATCAGGAAGTTCGCACTATTATTCGCACTATTATTTCAATTTGAAAATCGTATGAATTGGAATCATGAAAAATAAAATATACATTTTTATTTGGCTATTAAGTCATGGGAACCAGTTTACCAGACAGGCTCAGCAGACGAAGCTTACACTATCTTCATAGATACTCTCTCAGTGGCGACTGATATCTTCTGTCCAAAGAAAATTTTTAAATCCAGGAAAAACAATAGACACGAATTTAAAAATCCAGAATTCTGATTTGGTTAAATCAGAAGAAACCTAATCTTAGCCCAAGACAAATATCATCAGAGCGGGAGAGAAGATCACAGACATGTACACATTTAAACAGAATTATATTTAAGTTCATGATGAAACGTGTAAATAAGGAATGTACAGTGATAGTGACCCACCCGCCCACCCATACCGTACAGTGATAGCGACCCACCCGCCCACCCATACACTACAGTGATACAGTGTGTGTGTGGTCCTGTGCTGAATTGTTGTGGAGAAAAAACAATTCAACGTACTATTGGATGCGACGCATGTTTTCTTCTTCTAAGTAGCGGTCCCCAGACCATGTGTACTTTCATACCTATGTTGTAATAAATTGGTGTTTTGTGGCATTCACCAGTGGTATGGCCCACCCACCCAGCCATACAGGCTTAGTGGTACTGGCCCACCCACCCAGCCATACAGGCTCAGTGGTACTGGCCCACCCACCAGCCATACAGGCTCAGTGGTACTAGCCCACCCACCCAGCCATACAGGCTCAGTGGTATTGGCCCAACCACCCACCCACACAGGCTCTTTGGTACTGGCCCACCCACCCACCCATACAGACTAAGTGGTAGTGGTACGATGATAATCAGACTTACTATTGCCATTTGAACGTCATAGTGGATGTAGATTTTAATAACATCGTCAGTACGTAATATTAAAGTTTACGTTCATTATTTGTTGATTGAAAGGCAACACCAACGTTTGTACTATGAAAATACATAGCTAACATTCACGCAAACCCTTACCAAGTAGTAACTACTTGTAGCGGAAAGGATAAATTATCAAAAGTTCTAACCATCCTGGAGAAGAATCAGGAAGTACAGTGTTTCCGGTTTCATTCGCCTCACCAAGTTATATGCACCTCCTGTATTGTGTGACTACATTCGATTATACTGTACTAACATTTCGAATACTTAAAGGATTATATTGGTTTATATATTTTAAATTAATAATATACATAAAATATTATTTCATTTGCAGGCAGAAAATAAACTGCAATAGTAGTATTCACCTAGTATTTAAATAGTGGTTATTCTCGAGAACATTTTATATTTTGTGGGCTAATGGAACCCAAAACTGTAATAACAATATTGATTATTGATTTACTTAAAATTAAAATACTGTATTATTAGCATAGAATATACTTCCCATTTTAAGGGTGGCTAATGGAATCCGCCTACTGTCCTTATATTCACGAAAAACAAAACTGATTTAGCTGTAAATAACTTTAACAATGCACATTTTGAAAAAATAAAAAAACACCTTTTTAAGAATATTTGAATATAATAATTCTTGCTTACGTTGTTATTTTAGAATATCTACAACTAAAAACTACGAAACAATAAATATTATGAGAAATGGAATCAATTGTTATGATAAGGTAATTATTTTTGATATTTTTACGTAAATTAATAAAAAGTTCCACACATATTCTTATTAATAGTTTCAATACACAATAAGAAAAAGTGTACATGACTAAATACACTAAGGCTCATTAAATATTACAATGTGTTTATTAAAGCAATCATTAAACATTAGAAAACCAAAAAAATTAGTATTTACAATAGTTTGATCAGGCAACATTTCACTTTACCATAATCAAGACAGTTTATTTTTTAATTAATGTATTCAATATATTTGTTTGAATGCAAAAAGGTAACGACAATAAGTCTTAAAATATTCAATTTAATCGTAAAACCGCTCGTAACTGGGAGGGTCTTGTTCGTTTAATCATCTGTACAGTTCAAGTTAAGAGACAATCAGCATCGCATGGTCACAAACAAAACACAGGGGGATTTCACAGATGATTTCCCACAGTGACGGGGTAATCCTACTGAGAAGGGGTAATGTGCTTGTCATCGCTCCAATCGCTGCGTCAGTTAGTGAAGCCAAACTGTGCGGGTATGATTACAACGTTTCGGGGAGGGGGGAGAGGAGGGGTTATGAAATAACATTGCATGAGAACTTCTTCAAAAAGTGATAAACAATAAAGAACATTAAGTTTGTATCTATTTTAAAATTTAGTATGCTCTATCAAACATTTTTTTAAATTTCTTGAATAAAATTGTTAGCCTTCTTATAATTAGTACGTTGAGCAAAAACATACTTTACGTAAATATGGCTACTAAAAATTTGGCTCTTTTCGTACATAAGCCATTAAACTCATGTGATATATTTTATTAACATAAGGAATTGTATTTTAAGAACATTACGTTTGTATTTTTTATAAAATACAATAAATATAGGAAATATTTTTATTTTTAAATTTCAGGCTCTAACTCAAATTCATTAAATTGTTACTTACTGAAATCATGCAGATACTAGAGACAGGGAATCACACTTACCTGTAAAAATACACATATGCTATAAAAACACCATTTCCAAGGCTGATTACTAACTTATTAGCGATAAATGTGTCCGTAGGCAATACTTTTCACATATTACTAACTTATTAGTGATAAATTAAATGTGTCCGTAGGCAATACTTTTCACATATTACTAACTTATTAGCGATAAATGTGTCCGAAGGCAATACTTTTCACATATTACTAACTTATTAGCGATAAATGTGTCCGAAGGAATTACTTTTCACATATTACTAACTTATTAGCGATAAATGTATCCGAAGGCAATACTTTTCACATATTACTAACTTATTAGCGATAAATGTTTCCGAAGGCAATACTTTTCACATATTACTAACTTATTAGCGATAAATGTTTCCGAAGGCAATACTTTTCACATATTACTAACTTATTAGCGATAAATGTGTCCGAAGGCAATACTTTTCACATATTACTAACTTATTAGCGATAAATGTGTCCGAAGGCAATACTTTTCACATATTACTAACTTATTAGCGATAAATGGGTCCGAAGGCAATACTTTTCACATATTACTAGCTTATTAGCGATAAATGTGTCCGAAGGCAATACTTTTCACATATCACTAACTTATTAGCGATAAATGTGTCCGAAGGCAATACTTTTCACATATTACTAATTTATTAGCGATAAATGTGTCCGAAGGCAATACTTTTCACATATTACTAACTTATTAGCGATAAATGTGTCCGAAGGCAATACTTTTCACATATTACTAACTTATTAGCGATAAATGTGTCCGTAGGCAATACTTTTCACATATTACTAACTTATTAGCGATAAATGTGTCCGTAGGCAATACTTTTCACATATTACTAACTTATTAGCGATAAATTTGTCCGAAGGCAATACTTTTCACATATTACTAACTTATTAGCGATAAATGTGTCCGAAGGCAATACTTTTCACATATTTCTAACTTATTAGCGATAAATGTGTCCGAAGGCAATACTTTTCACATATTACTAACTTATTAGCGGTAAATGTGTCCGAAGGCAATACTTTTCACATATTACTAACTTATTAGCGATAAATGTGTCCGAAGGCAATACTTTTCACATATTACTAACTTATTAGCGATAAATGTGTCCGAAGGCAATACTTTTCACATATTTCTAACTTATTAGCGATAAATGTGTCCAAAGGCAATACTTTTCACATATTACTAACTTATTAGCGATAAATAATGTGTCCGAAGGCAATACTTTTCACATATTACTTTTTTCAATTTCCTGAACAATTTATTATTGTTGAAAATCGAATCATTAAGCCCTACTAAGTATATACTGTACATTAATACATATGTAACAGTTCAATGAATAGAAATTAACCCCGTATCACTTAAATAAAGCTGGAAGGCTAATTTAATGTGTAATAAAGTTTAAACACCATGTGATAACGTGTTATATAAAGTAGGAAAATTTTGTTATAAAGGTTTAATTAACATGTGCAGACTGTGTGATAAAGTGTAAGATACAGACGTATTTGCAATGTCAAATAGGTTTACCATCAAATAGGTTTCCATTTAGTTAGCGATAGGCATTATAGCCTACTGTCGGCACAACCACACAAGGGAACATCTTACATGATTTCCCCCAGTGACAGAGTAAACCTCACATAGCTAGGGGTAACAATACCCCATAATCCCTTATAATGACTCTGTCATCAAGATCAACTCCAGAAATGGCTAATAAATCTGTCATATACGACTCCTTCATGTTAGGTTAGTTTTTATTTACATGAATTTAATAAATAATATTTTACATGAGTTTAATAACGTTTGGAATTTTGTTTGGGTAAATAAAGTACAATTTCTCTTATTTGAAAAAAATGATATTATAATTATAAATCAATAATCTTCATAAATCTAATAAGTTTTAAATGTATAAATTTAATATATTTTTGCGCACATGTAGTTGCCTGTATATATTGTATGTAGTGGTTAGAAATATTTGGTTAAATAGTAATTTTATTTCAGAAGATAATTAAAACAATAAACTTCTATCCTATCCTATAAAATACTAAATACTTAAACCTTTTTAAAAAGCAAAATTATTTTATAAAATAATTACAATTTCAGCTACTGAATATAAATACTCGTTGCACTGTTACAAAACTGTCAAATATTATGTGCAACATCGTTTAAAATAAATAGTACAGTAATGAACAACAAGTATTGTTATAACAGCAACAATAATAAAAATAACAACAATAATAGTCTAATAACAACAACTAATGCGTAACTTGTTTTAAATAGCGTGAAACATTAATTTGTATAATATGTAAATCATAATGATTTATTAAAACTGTATTGTTACCAAAAGAGAGAAATTACATAGAATTTTATATTTGACATTTCAGTGTCGTTTATTTATTTTTTCAATTTTATTTGTACAGTACTGGATTTATTTTTTATGAGGGACGGATTTGGATGTTTTGCGAATTAGATATAAATATCATATTTTTAATGTCCATCCATTTTTAAGTTCAAACTATACATCAGTTGCGAGTTACGTTAATTTGGCCCAGTATGTTTGCAGTCGCAACCCTAATGCAGTTAGATGAATGAGCGTGCTTTACAAGTGACTTTACGTAACATTGGAAGTAATTTAGTTAATTGTAGTGCTGTGATAATTAACGTTAGACTGGAGAAGAAACGATAAAAATAAATATTTCACTGTTTGAAAAAAGGTTCGTGTTCCACAAAAAATTAATCCTCCAATAAAGTGCTTATTACTAATCTGATAGTTTACGGAAAACTACTAAGGTCAGACGCTGAGGCTATAGCAAGTGATGTAAGTGAATATTATTCTATTGCATGTTTATACGCAAAAGCAATGTTTTCGTTTTAAAAGAATTATTTATTTTGATTAAATAATGCTACATAAAAGTTATGAAAATCCAGTTATAATGCCGCATTAATTTTTAAGTACACCTTGCATGCATTAGAGTATAAAAAAAAATGAATATAAATTGGATCTTATCATACCAAATTTTACACCCTCAGACACACTATAACTATAAGGCAGCAGAAAATCAACAAAAATTAAATTATATATATATATATATATATATATATATATATATATATATATATGTATATATAATTACATTTTTATATATAAACACAAAATATATAACGGTATAATAAATATAACAAAACTTATATAAATAAACAACACCAAAAACATTAGACAATATTTTTAATAAGATTAATAAGACAATACCTACGTAGACTGATAAGATTGTTCTGTTTCCATTTCTATTTAATTACTCATTACTGTAAAACTGCACTTAATAGTCTACTTTATGTCAAATATGAATCATTAAAAATGTCCAGATATTGAGTGTAAATGTTAAATACTCTTACCAAGGCATTAACAGGACAGTTGTAACTTAGATTTGGTCTATAGTATGTGGGCGTAAAAAGTAACATATTTCTAGAATTAGGCCTAGTAACATTAATACTAATTAACTTTAATAATTGTGGATAATCAATTTTGCCTCTGATCAGTTTGTAAAGATAAGATAAAATTAGCACATTCCTTCTCTTAGATAGACTATCAGTATTAAATATTTGTAGCAGTTCCTTATACGATATGACATTTGTGTGGTACCCAAACTCCTTAAAATATAAAATCTCAAAAACGTATTCCGTATGCTCTCTAGTAAGTTCAACAGGTACCCTGTGTGTGAGTGCCAAACTACAACAGCATACTTGAGTTTGTATCTAGCCAATGAATTGAAAAGTAATTGTAAGGACTGAATGTTCCTAAGAACACTTCCACAACTTCGAATGAAACCTAATGTTATGTTGTTTAAAACATTATGAATACATTAATTTTATTACATTGAAGTGAATATATACACATTTGTATTATTCGGCAATATTTAATTCAAACTTATCATTCCTAGTAATCAAAATATCACCAGTTAATTAATTCTCCCCCCCCTGTATGTGTAGTTCGGATTACACATAAAGCTGTAGGTCCCTTAATTGCCCTGGCTATGGGCCATTGAAAAATCTCTCTAAGAAACAGTTGATCTTAGTTGGTAAAATTACTACACTCGTTTATCTACACCAATCACATACACATCTCCTGATATATATCTACGATCGGCGTATTTGTAATAATTAATGAATGTATTTCCGCAAATTCAAGAAATTTATTTAGTCTGAAATATAAATCTCACGTCTTTGTTTCTCCCAAATGTACATATTTGTATATTTATGATAAAATTGAAATGCAAATGTAGACGTTTTAGTGTTTAGTAGTCTATTGTGGACGTAGATCTCAATAATATAATAAATAAAATAAACACTTCTTTTTTTATAGTCACCAAAGTACACCTAATAATCATTATGTTTCATAGTAGCGAATCTCCTAATGGCAATCCAATAATATAATATCACCAGTTAATTAATACCCCCCCCCCCAATAAATAAAACTTCATAAGATTCAAATTAATTGTACGATATTCACCCGTCAAGTTGCACGAGTACCTACTCAGGTTATTAATTGTACGATATTCACCCATCAAGTAGCACGAGTACCTACTCAGGTTATTAATTGTACGAAATTCACCCGTCAAGTAGCACGAGTACCTACTCAGGTTATTAATTGTACGATATTCACCCGTCAAGTAGCACGAGTACCTACTCAGGTTATTAATTGTACGATATTCACCCGTCAAGTAGCACGAGTACCTACTCAGGTTATTAATTGTACGATATTCACCCGTCAAGTAGCACGAGTACCTACTCAGGTTATTAATTGTACGATATTCACCCGTCAAGTAGCACGAGTACCTACTCAGGTTATTAATTGTACGATATTCACCCGTCAAGTAGCACGAGTACCTACTCAGGTTATTAATTGTACGATATTCACCCGTCAAGTAGCACGAGTACCTACTCAGGTTATTAATTGTACGATATTCACCCGTCAAGTAGCACGAGTACCTACTCAGGTTATTAATTGTACGATATTCACCCGTCAAGTAGCACGAGTACCTACTCAGGTTATTAATTGTACGATATTCACCCGTCAAGTAGCACGAGTACCTACTCAGGTTATTAATTGTACGATATTCACCCGTCAAGTAGCACGAGTACCTACTCAGGTTATTAATTGTACGATATTCACCCGTCAAGTAGCACGAGTACCTACTCAGGTTATTAATTGTACGATATTCACCCGTCAAGTAGCACGAGTACCTACTCAGGTTATTAATTGTACGATATTCACCCGTCAAGTAGCACGAGTACCTACTCAGGTTATTAATTGTACGATATTCACCCGTCAAGTAGCACGAGTACCTACTCAGGTTATTAATTGTACGATATTCACCCGTCAAGTAGCACGAGTACCTACTCAGGTTATTAATTGTACGATATTCACCCGTCAAGTAGCACGAGTACCTACTCAGGTTATTAATTGTACGATATTCACCCGTCAAGTAGCACGAGTACCTACTCAGGTTATTAATTGTACGATATTCACCCGTCAAGTAGCACGAGTACCTACTCAGGTTATTAATTGTACGATATTCACCCGTCAAGTAGCACGAGTACCTACTCAGGTTATTAATTGTACGATATTCACCCGTCAAGTAGCACGAGTACCTACTCAGGTTATTAATTGTACGATATTCACCCGTCAAGTAGCACGAGTACCTACTCAGGTTATTAATTGTACGATATTCGCCCGTCAAGTAGCACGAGTAGCTACTCAGGTTATTAATTGTACGATATTCGCCCGTCAAGTAGCACGAGTAGCTACTCAGGTTATTAATTGTACGATATTCACCCGTCAAGTAGCACGAGTAGCTACTCAGGTTATTAATTGTACGATATTCACCCGTCAAGTAGCACGAGTAGCTACTCAGGTTATTAATTGTACGATATTCACCTGTCAAGTAGCACGAGTAGCTACTCAGGTTATTAATTGTACGATATTCACCCGTCAAGTAGCACGAGTACCTACTCAGGTTACTAATTGTACGATATTCACCCGTCAAGTAGCACGAGTACCTACTCAGGTTATTAATTGTACGATATTCACCCGTCAAGTAGCACGAGTAGCTACTCAGGTTATTAATTGTACGATATTCACCTGTCAAGTAGCACGAGTACCTACTCAGGTTATTAATTGTACGATATTCACCCGTCAAGTAGCACGAGTACCTACTCAGGTTATTAATTGTACGATATTCACCCGTCAAGTAGCACGAGTACCTACTCAGGTTATTAATTGTACGATATTCACCCGTCAAGTAGCACGAGTACCTACTCAGGTTACTAATTGTACGATATTCACCCGTCAAGTAGCACGAGTAGCTACTCAGGTTATTAATTGTACGATATTCACCCGTCAAGTAGCACGAGTACCTACTCAGGTTATTAATTGTACGATATTCACCCGTCAAGTAGCACGAGTACCTACTCAGGTTATTAATTGTACGATATTCACCCGTCAAGTAGCACGAGTACCTACTCAGGTTATTAATTGTACGATATTCACCCGTCAAGTAGCACGAGTACCTACTCAGGTTATTAATTGTACGATATTCACCCGTCAAGTAGCACGAGTACCTACTCAGGTTATTAATTGTACGATATTCACCCGTCAAGTAGCACGAGTACCTACTCAGGTTATTAATTGTACGATATTCACCCGTCAAGTAGCACGAGTACCTACTCAGGTTATTAATTGTACGATATTCACCCGTCAAGTAGCACGAGTACCTACTCAGGTTATTAATTGTACGATATTCACCCGTCAAGTAGCACGAGTACGCTACTATGAAACATTAAAAAAATAAGTTTTTATTATATTTATTATATTATTAAGATCTACGTCCATAATAGACTAATAAACACTAAAACATCTACATTTGCAATTCAATTTTACTTTTACATCATAAGGGTAAATAAATATACTAAAATATTTTAAATATACAAATACGTGTATATATACACGTTTGGGAGAATCAAAAACGAGAATTATATTTCAGACTAAATACAGTTCTTGAATTTGCGGAAATACATTCATTAGTCATTACAAAGACGCCGATCGTAGTAGATATATAGGTAAATATCAAGGTTGAATGTGTATGTGATTAGTTTAGATAAACGAGTGTAGTAATTATTTTAAACTGAGGTCAACTTTTTCTTACAGAGATTTTTCAGTGGTCTATAGCCAGGGTTATTAAGAGACCTACAGCTTTATGTGTAATCTGAACCACTAAGTATTAGTTTGATTTTCAGCTTAGAGGCCTAATTCTTAGTTCTCTTCCATACACAAAACATCCGGACTACCACCAGACACGGACATCCCAGACAGCCCACGTCAATGGCAACCAATGAGCTGACGCCATGCCTGTATTAAGAGGGCTGAGCATAAATCCTATCGCCTACAATCTCCACAGTATTTTGTTTTGAAGCAAGCACTGCACCACTAGTGTCGTCAATACATCCCAATAGTTAATTATGTAAGTTTGTTGAAAAATAATTAGTTTAACCTAAAAACATAATTTACGATTATTATACTATTTTTATGAAACCAACCAAACTAATGAGGTGCACTATAAAGTTCACTTTTGCAAAATAATTTAGACAAACATGTAATTCTCAATCACTCTTGCCTATCAAAACAGTTGTACATGGAAACCATTACAGTGATATGGTCAGTAACAGGGCAGGAGGGGATTACACAGATGATTTCCCACAGTGACGAGGTAATCCTCCCAGAGGCATGGGGAGTGGGGTACATCATTCCTTATAATTGGCCTGTCACCATGGCCAATCACTGCATCTGTTGGCGAAACCAATCATTCCCCCTTGATTTTTAACCATACAACCTTAAATAACTTTTAGGCAGAAGGGATAACATTATTTAAGGCTCTTTAAATATATTTACTATATTTACTAAAGATATTTAGTTATTTATATCATTAATACAATAACTAAGAAAGTGGAGAAAAATAAAAATACTACATGACCTCTGTATCAACTCCCATATTTTTAATGCATAGTTTCTGTTAAGCATTGATTGCTTTGTAGTTGTTTCTGATTATTATTGTTTAACATTTTTGTAGTTTTTGGTGTTTTAGTTCTTTGTTACTTTTGTTTTATTGCCATCTTAAACTACTGTTTAGAAAGTTGTAAATTATTATGTAAAGTACCATGGTAAATAAAATAAAAAGTAAATTATCAATGAGCTATTAATGAGCTATATATTTGATTTAACCATTTGATAAACTTAAAAGTCAGTTTATCAATCAGTCAATTAACGAACATAATATATATATATATTTCACTTCCTAACCTATTTGTTTATATATGAATAAACAATAATTTGTTTTTATGTACTAATCCTACTAGTGGCAATCTTCTATTTTATAAACGAATTAAATGCGCTTCATATTTCGCTTATAAATGTACAAAATCACCAACGAATCGATATGATTTATGTATTGATGTATTCAAGAGATTTAAATTAATATTTAGATACCGATTTATTGCTATTCGATAGTCGTCAGGTGACGTAGTTTGTTTTGTTTTCATTTTTTGTTTCTTACGCTACCATTTCAGATAAATTATTCATATGTAAATTTAAAACTGTTTCAAATATTTCAGTAATCTTTATATTTTTAGAAACTTGATACGATTTGACATATGATGACTATCTTACACTTTTTGATTTCACAACATATATAAATTTCAAAAACATGGTCCCTCCATTTTATATAAATAAAAACAACAAATTTATAAGTACAACTTTTAAAAATGTTTTGAATGCAAACACACACACACACACACACACACACACACACACACACACACACACACACACACACACACACACACACACACACACACACACACACACACACACTCATTTTTTTAATTGCCTATTCTAGTCTTTGTTAAAAACCAGCGTGTGATGGTAATTTAGTAACATAGTCAATGCAGGAGGTTTTTTAAGCACTATTTAAGATCTAGAACCATTCTCAAATAGGTACAACTCACCCTTTGGAAAAAGGACTGATGTAATTTTGTATTGCAGAATACAAGAGGTATGTTCATTTCGTAATTTTCTCTTTACAACACCTCTTGACTTTTCGTAGTAACAACAACAGAACAATAATGAAATGAACTAATACAATTTTCTTAATACAAATTTTTTAATTCAAATTAATAATAATATATTTTATAAAAACACTAATATATTTTTAAAATATGAGTGTTAGATGTGCTAGTATAAGCACTTTTTTAATTTTTTGTATAATAGTATATAGTATTATAGTTATATGGTTTTAATCTAATTGAAGACCATGAGCTAGATTAGTCTCATACAACATTAGCTAAAATCGTTGGATATAAATTACAAATATAAGTCTTCCCCAATTTTCCAATCCTTAAGGAAGGCGTTCTAAGTCTTTAAAACCTCATCAATTATTTTGATTCATCATATATAAAATAAAAGCAAGTATACATGCATTTTCCGCAATGACGACATATTTAAGGCTGATATATTTACAATAAATCGTTGGTATGATGTAGTAGTTGACCTAATATCTGAAAACGAAATTACCGCAAATGTTTTACCAATCACATTCCTACACTTTGTTTATATATTCAATACATTTATTGTGACATGAAAATATGTGACACAACTTATTTTACCAATCACATACAAGCTCAGTACTGATGAGCTATCAATTATATGTGTAACTATCGATCCTAATGACGCATGTATCTTAGCACTAGCTGATAAGACAAGGGAAAAGCCAAAACAACTATCAACTTTGAGACAAACACATTGAAAACAATATTAGTAGTGTTAATTAACAAGCGGTAAATGAACAAAATAAGTGGTGGTGAATGACGGAAGAGATCTATTAAAATGAAATCATCAAATTATTATATTGGATGTAAGCCATCATAGCTTTGATCTGGACATGTTTGAAGAGAGAGTGACTGACTAAGTCTTCCGGCCACTTAAGTGAAGGCTTTGTGAAATGTAGCCATCCATATTTCATGACTCTTTCATCCTGGATCTGCTTTGTCCTCGATTGCATGCTATGTATTTCACTGCCATGTCCTCAAAGGATAACGTATCCTCATCCATATCACTGAGGATCAGACAATTTCCACTACGTAAACATTATTAAATCAGGAGTTGAGTAAACAAAATAAATTCTGGCTATTAACCAAGTATTAAATACTCGATTTTGTTTCATATCATGTTGTTTGTAGCTATTACTATCCATTTGAAATGTGTTTCATTTTATACGCATATAAATTAATATTATAATGATTAATAATGTGAGTTTAAGAATTATGCATTCGTTGCTACTATACAAATTTTGATTCTTTGTTAGTATTCCTTGAATATTTACGAATGGATGTTGATGTTATTGTTTTGAGCGAGACATGGACGGACAGACACAAGACTTTGACTGAACTGGACGGTTACGATATTTACTATACAAACAATACTTGGAATAGAAACGATGGCATTATTATATCCTTTACAAATAACTTAGGGACAGTTATCAAAGAAGTAAAGATGGGTGAAAATACTGGAATGGAACTTAACATTACAGTTAACGGGTACAATTACATTATTCTGGCGGTCTACAGAAGTCCCTCAATGAACTGTAATCTTTTCCTATCTGACCTGACTGACTACTACAACATACGTCTCGGGTGTTCATAGGGGATACGAACATTGATATATTACCAGAAAACTACAACGATCCGGAAAATCGTTTTCATTAACACCTAACCTAACCTAATCTTACTTACTTACTTACTGTACTTACTGTTAATCGAAAATCATTAACAGTAAGTACTTAAATTTACTGTTAATGACAATCGCACTGATTTTCTACGTACTTTTGAAGCAATAAAAAAGTCAGCCAAAAAACAAAAAAGTAAAAACTCTCGTTAAATAAAACTTAAACCTTTGATTACTGGTAGTATAATAACATAGGGATAAATGTATTAGACAGAGGGATAAATTGAGCAAAATTATGATAAAACGCCCTTTTGATTTTGACTGCTAGATACATTTTATCCGTTATAGAAACCATCTACATGCTGTGATAAAAAGAGCCAAATCCATGTATTTTAGAGATAAAATGTCTAACTGCCAATGTAATCCTAAAGAGTTCTGGAAGATAATAAATGAATTCAATGGTGTTAAGACGAGGAAGACTCCTTTTCCAATTATGAATTTTTTTGCCGGGCGGTCGGTGCGGGAGGTAGCCAACTCATTTACGATTATTTCGTAAGTGTTGGAGATCAGTTGGCGAGCGCGCTGTTTCCCTCTGCTGAGCCGCCGGTGGTGGACGACATACAAAGCCAGACGTGTTTACATTGGAGCCGGTCACCGAGAGCGAGATGGAGCGGTGTGTCGCCGAGATGCGCGGCAACTGTGGCCCAGGAATCGATGAGTTCTCTGCCACAGTTTTGGAAAATTATACAAAACATATAATCACACCATTAACCCAAATTATCAATATTAGTTTAACTTCCTTTGTACTTCCAAATTCATTTAAAATTGCTAAAGTCATTCCACTTTATAAATCTGGCGAAAGATCGACATATGGTAATTTTAGGCCCATCTACTCGTACTTGCACAGTACACTGTCCAAAGTATTGGAGAAGTGTGTAAAAAAACAATTACAAGTGTACCTGGAGTCAAACATTTACTTTCAATCCGACAATTAAATAAGTGGTAAGAACTCTGCTGACGCTTTATTTATGTTAAATAAAATCATAATGAATAACATTAATAAAGGCGAAAAGATTTTGCTTGCCTTTATTGATTTAGCTAAGGCTTTTGATTCAAACGACCGGAAAACACTTTTTTCAAAAATAACTGAGCTATGAATAATTGGATTACCTTCGAATTGATTAAAAAGTTATTTAAGTGACCGATGCCAAAAGGTTTCGATAAATGAAGTGAAAAATTAAACTAAGAGTTACGACTACGAAGAATTTCAGGGAAGCAGCCTCGGTCCGTTGTTATTTTTAATTTACATAAATAATATAGATAAAATAAATACTTATGGTGATCTGTTTTTGTTTACGGACGATACAGCTGTGCTGTTCCATGCTGAAACCTGGACCGATGTTTTCAAAAGGGCGTCACAAAACTTAACAATAATTAAGCAGTGTTTTGATCAAAATGTCCTTACAATGAATATTAAGAAAACAAAATGTTTACCCATAGCTCTTCACAAAGGGTCAGAACCTACTGCGGAGCTGAGAGTGGTGGTGCACTCTTGCGATGACCCCGCTAAAGAACACTGTGACTGTCAAGTTGTAGACAGTCGACCACTACAAGTACCTGGGTGTCATTATTGATAACCAGCTACGGTGGGATAAACCTATAGATATGTTACAGTCTAAACTAAGAAAGTTCATATACGTTGCAAACAATTAAGTAAATTTTAAAAACTCATGAAATTAAAACTGTATATTTTGTATACGTTCAATCTATTTTATAATACGGTAATTCTTGGGGAGGGGCTTTTAAATTTATAATAGAACCGTTATCCGGTATCCAAAAATCTATTTTGAAGGCAGGCTTCCATAAGATAAAAATGTTTTCATCCTACTTACTTTTTCAAGAAACAGGAGTTCTCACCATAAGACGTATATTCATAAAAATCTGCTAAATTAAATTTTTATCATTCCGACAACTTCTATTTCACATAATTACAGAACAAGAAAAGCCTTGAATGTTGATGTCCAGGTCCTTAGAACAGTTAAATCTGTAAACAATACGAAATCCTTCTACCTTGCAAATGTTTTGTATCGCAACATACCGAGGCGAGCTACAAGTAAATAGTTTAGAATGGAATACACATTTAATGTGCAATATGCACTTAGAAAGATTTCTACGAACGTAAAATATTATATTTCAGGAAAATATATTGTTGAAATTTGACTGTTATTATCGTTGTGTTTGTTATTTAAGCTAACATAACCAACTGCATCTAGAGTTTTTACTAAAACTGATTCATATTTAACTATACAAGCACAGATTACAATTAGTGTTTTCTGTCCATCGTGTATGGTAATTAGCGAGTCATTACACGTGAGCGTTGTATCCAGTAAAACCATAAGGGATTCATAAGTTGGGGTTTTAATGTACTTTATATGGTCTTTACTTTATATGTACTTTATGGCTAGATCATTAATGGCATTCCATGACAACAATAGTATTGCATGTAATTGAGTGTAGATTTCATTTAACATGACATTTTTATGGAACCAGTATTTTTATCCTAGGGTTATAAACAAAGGTAAACATTCATATGGTGCGGCTGAAACAACGTGATCTCTGAACTTATGAAATAGAATCATATCTCTTGTAATAAAAAAATAGAAGGTATTTTAACTAACTAAAATAAACATTATTATTAACCACTAGATATCATAAATGTAACTATTAAATTTTTCAAGAAAAGGCTAAAAATACAATTGAGTAAATAAATATTTGGTGGTTAAATACCAGTGGCTGTGATGTATTTTACCTCAATTAAAACTAGAAGATAGTTTACATTTAGCTTGAGTGACTTGGATAAGTAAGCTTTTTAGATGAAACATTATAATTAGTAAATAAAAAATTGTCATTGACTCTCAGTCCATATGACCCACTCTATATCAGCTTCAGAGCTAGAGTATTATTAGAAGGCTCGAACATAACCTCAAAAATATCAAGTTGTTTAATAGTTACAAAGTTATTTTTAATTCTATATTAATATAGTTAATAATACTATTATTATATGTAAAGTTTTGAATATAAAATATTGCTTTAATAAATATTTATTCATAAAAATTAACTACGTATTTCACTTATAAATGACAACTATTTTTAATTTATTCAAATCGCTATGTGAATAATGTTAGTTTTTGTTAAACTTAAACTTTGAATTTAACTGTTAAAAATTTAAAAGAAATTGTTTAAATCAAACTTAATGTGTGTTAATCTGTAGTGAACATTGATTGAACATATACAATCTGTATAGTGAACTTCTACTTCACCCTCAAATTATGTTTCTCTTGATTATAATATTATAAATTCCTATAAGAAAATACTTATTTATTACTAATGATTAATACTATGATTTATTACTAATATTTAGTTAGGAACTTTAATAAACGTTTTTGTATCAGCCAGTGGGGGAAAGAGGTTGTAGGCCTATACTGCTACTTTAATAGGAAGATAATTGTTTGCCATCTTTACTTGTTTAGGAAACTTAAGGCATATAGTCACTTAAGGATGCCTCACCTAACTGGTAGAAATTTATGTAAAATTTGCTCTGTAGCCTCAGGTTCTACTCGTATTAACACATATTCTGGGGTTCCCCACCTATAACCTTTTCTGGTTAACTGTTTACTAGTGACACTGGCAGTGTGCTTGATAGGTTTGTTATTTGCATATAACGTCAATTTGGACTATTTTATTTATAATACCTTCGTCAGCGATCCTTTTCAATGGTCATTCATCCGACCGGTTTCGCTACTATTGTAGCATCTTCAGGGGTAGTTGAAAGTTCTTCATCTTGCTATATTTCATCAGATAAAATAATAATAAACACCAAAAACACAGTCAAAATACTGTTACACTTAACCTAATTGTTAGTCATTCCTTCTCTCCTTTTTTGTTATCAGCTGTTCTTTGGGTATTTGGCTTATTTAGTAGACAGTTGTAAAGGATGTGGGATTTGAACTGTAGTTTTTCATTCATTAGATTAGGGTAGTTTTTGGTTGATTTGTAAATCTCAAATTCTTCTAAGCAGTTCAAAAGTTGTTTATTTCGGCAATAATGTAAAGTGTCCATGTTTTTTTTAATTGAATGTAATGAATGGTTTTTATGAATGAGATGTTGGGCAACAGTGGATTTTTGGTTTTCGAGCTTTGGGTCAGGGTGGTGTTCTTTATTGTGTCATCTATTGTGGAAAGGTCTGCGGGTCTGTCCAATATAATTGTCAGGGCAATTGTCGCAAGTGATCTTGTATACTCCCGTTTTTTCATATTTATCTAAAGATTTTTTGTCTGAATTCAAGAGATTTTGTATTTTGTTTGTAGTTCGGAAAGTTAGTTTTATGTCGTGACGTTTCAATTTGTTCTTAAGGTAGTCCTCAATTGACTGGTTGTATTCTATAGATATGAATTTTTTATTATTATTTTGATCATTTGGTTTTGTATTTTTGTTTTTATGTTTATAAATTAAGTTGTCTATTATTTTCTTTGAGTATCCATTTGATTCTGCAATGTGTTTGATTATTTGTACTTCTTTATTGTAATTTTTCTGTGACATAGGGAAGTTAATTAATCTGTAGACAAGTGAGTTATAAGCTGCCATTTTTTGAGAGTGGGGGTGATATGACGTGGCGTGGATAGTTTGGTTGGATGTAGTGGCTTTTCTAAAAATACTAAATTCGAGTTTTGTACTTTTCGTTATGGTCAGATCTAGAAAATTCAACTTGTTTGACTGTTCAATTTCCATGGTAAATTTAATTTTTGGAAATAAACTATTTAAATAGTTGTGTAGTATATTAAGTTGTCGGGTATTGCCATTGAATATTAAAAATGTGTCATCAACGTATCTGAAGTACATAAATATTTTGTTTTTGATTTTATTTTTCTCTGAAAAAATTATATTGTTTTCCATGTGGTTTAGGTAGATGTCTGCTAAAAGGCTAGAAAGTGGGGAGCCCATAGCTAATCCGTCATTTTGTTTGTAGTATTTGTTGTTGAAGCAGAAGTAGTTTTGGGCCAAAGTTTCTCTTAATAATTTCATTAATTCGTTTATTGCTTCAGGTAAAAGGTTTGAGCTCCTTAATTTCGTGTTCACTATTTCTAAGGTTTCATTGATCGGAACATTTGTGTAAAGATTGACAATGTCAAATGGATTCTTGGATTCAGAGAAGGGGAAGTTTCTCAGGATAGTATGTGTCAAACTTAGTTTCCAGTACATGGATATGGATGTGCAAGAAATGCAATGGGATCTTCAGCTCCCCACCCTTTCAACTCGATGTTCCATTTTTACATTACAGAATGGCTTCATCGACTGCCCTGAGATTCTTCATCCTTGTGCCGCGTAGAGCCTGACACAACCAGCTGTTCGGCAGGTATTACCATCTGACTAACGACCTCTACCACAGTACGGTGCCTAGGCATGTTGCCCTAGCGTTGAATTCGATGATTCTTCTATTGCTATCACCCGAAAAAGTTAAGCTACCATTGCATGATTGCGTGGTTGTCTACTGAATTGCTGTGGTCTATTCTGATATGTTGTCGTTATCTGTTACTATAATATTATTGTTTATAAACTATGAACTATTGCGGAATGCTAATTTATAGTTATTCCGCATAGTAAATGCTTGATACATAGTTTTGTTTGGTTGTGTTACACGATTTCTGGTAATTTATTGTATTGCAATTGTTTCCTTAGTTAGTTTTTGGTATTCTTTAGTAGCCCTTACACCCAATCTACGAGTATTTACTGTTATAATGAACTCCAGATGTTTGTATTTACAGTTAATGGTTTTATATTATTTCCTGCCAATTGTTTTTGCTGTCACTTATTCAGATCACTATTGATACATTCGTTTATTTACGTATACAATATATTATTCTATCATGCTGTTTTTACTATGTTACATCTTTAATTTAGCTGGCTTTAGAAATTAATATTTTATGTCTCGAATGCCAAACAGTTCTCTTGTAATAATAATCAGCTATTTTCAAATTTATTCATGTATTAAAGGAATCATAACTAAACTGAAAAAATAATGAATAAAAAATAAAATGCCTACTAACTGAAGAGATAAAAAAATATTAAATAATGACAGGTAATATTGGCCATTAGCTACAATGTCTACAACGAATAATAACTACTTTCCATTGAAGATTTACTTCTATTACCATAAAGTAAGAAGTGTACACCAATATAACAGTATTTCAGCTCACATATGCTGCTATATATCAACCGCTTTAATCTCACACCTGCGTGGTGGATAAACAATTTGTGACCTTATGAAGGATGTTCCACCCCTAATGCAGTTAGATTAATTCACATGTTTTGGTAAATGAACATACACATATATATAAGAATTCAGTTGTATGGAATATAAATATTTTCAACCATACAGACATCCTTTTGACAAAAACATTCCCAAATATAGTTTATTTAAATGAAAAGCAAACTATGGACATGGTAAATTTTTCTAGTGTATGTACTTTTTGTTCGTAATTAATTAATTTCGTAATTAAACAAACGTATGTACTGTGATGAATTTTCAAAATACATAGTGGTTCAAATTTATTTTATACATGTGTCAAAACATGTAAAACTATGAAGAGCAGAATGCATAACGTTTACTACATATGCATAATGTTAAGAAGTCATTCTTTTTAACAAATTTTTAAGCATATTTTATCAAAGCTTAAGATTTTGAACCTTTACGAATTGTTTGTATCACATATTATATACTACCATGAACCTCATGCCCAAAACGCATTGCAACTTTGGGCTAAAAATTGTAAGCCTATTGTATATATTACCCACCCACCCACCCATACCCATACACTGGTGAACGGACATACAGTACACCGTACGTGTATGGGTGAGCAGGTGGGTCAGTACACCGTACGGGTATGGGTGGGCGGGTGGGTAAGTACATATATGTGTATGGGTGAGGGGGTCTGTACATCGTACGTGTATGGGTGAGCAGGTGGGTCAGTACACCGTACGTGAATGGGTGGGCGGGTGGGTAAGTACACCATACGTGTATGGGTGAGCCGGTGGGTCAGTACACCGTACGTGTATGGGTGGGCGAGTGGGTAAGTACATATATGTGTATGGGTGAGGGGGTCAGTACACCGTACGTGTATGGGTGAGCAGGTGGGTCAGTACACCGTACGTGAATGGGTGGGCGGGTGGGTCAGTACACCGTACGTGTATGGGTGAGCAGGTGGGTCAGTACACCGTACGTGTATAGGTGGGCGGGTGGGTCGGTACACTGTACGTATATGGGTGGGCGGGGGGAGTGCCACTGAACATGTTTGGGCGGCGGGGGGGGGGGGGTCAGTGCCACTGAACGTGTATGGACGGGCGGGTGGGTCAGTGCCACTGAACGTGTATGGACGGGTGGGTGGGTCAGTGCCACTGTACGTGTATGGGCGGGCGGGTGAGTCAGTGCCACTGAACATCTATGGGTGGGTGGGTGGGTGAGTCAGTGCCACATATTATATATTATATTATATAAAACACATATTATAAAAAAAAACTAAACCATTGAGTCAATTGACTGAACGAATTTCCAGATTATAATTTTTATCAGATAAAACGTATACGTTATAAATTATTTTGAAAAAATATTTATAATTACTAACTCAACTTAGGAAACAGCTCCTCTCTAAGAACTTGTGTGGTTAAGGCTGTCAACATTCAATGGCAGGTTTAAAGCAAAAAGTGGTATCGTATGAACTGCATCATTAAGACTGGAATTAAATGCTTTACTTTGTTAGGTACACTTTTAAATCTCATTTAATTAAAACGTCTTAGTAGCATTCTTCAACATCAAGCAAATATAAGACACTAAAAAATATAGAGTCAAATAATTAAAATAATATATTTACTTACAGTACGTCTTCAATTATTAGCAATTAACGAATTCAATTACACAAACTAAATTTAATGTTAAAGAAGGTGTTTTTTATCAGGTGAAGTCAGGGCCAAGAACCCCTTTTTAATACTTAACCTAGGTCATCCAGGTTAAAGGTGGCTTCCACACCAGCACCAGTGGCCCACCAAAGGTGGGCAGGCTAGTTGCATGCAAGTACAGGATTGATAACCGGTTACTTATCCAAGAACAACCACGCATGATGCTGCTTCCACCATTATTACCCCATAGTTCAACATCTTTCGGTCAAAGCCACAGGATTTTTTAAATTGTTGTTGAGGCATCAATGTGTTTGTAATATAACATATAATAGCTTTTACATTTTAAAATTATTTGAAAACTTATCAAGAGACAATTCAACATTAATATCGTATATAAAACATTAAACCCGAAAACACTGAAATTGAACTGTACGTGATTATTAACACCCTGTATATTATCTATGTATTTGATTAAGTTGATTGAGGAACTTATATAATTAGTACACTGGCTAGAATATATAAATATGTGTGTTTGTGTGTGTAAATTTATATAACAATTGAAAGTAAGATAGTCACATGCAACATAAACACCATATAAGTCTGTCATATATTACAAACACTCTATATTCATACACATTCACTGTCTTAGTGTGTGCTAATGGTCAGAAGTAGACACCTGCAGTTTGGAAATTGTGGAGATAAAAATAAGAGAGATAGGACGTACCAAACAGCCATTATCACCACTCTGCATTCATACACGTTCACTGCCTTAAATATGCTAATGGTCTAAAGTGGACACCTGCAGTTTGTCAATTAAGGAGATAAAGATGAGAGAGATAGGACGAACCAAACAGCCCCTATCACCACTCTACATTCATACATATTCACTGCCTTAGTGTATGCTAATGGTCTAAAGTGGACACCTGCAGTTTGTCAATTAAGGAGATAAAGATGAGAGAGATAGGACGAACCAAACAGCCACTATCACCACTCTACATTCATACATATTCACTGCCTTAGTGTATGCTAATAGTCAGAAGTAGACACCTGCAGTTTGGCAATTGTGGAGATAAAGACGAGAGAGATAGGACGAACCAAACAGCCATTATCACCACTCTACTTCATACATATTCACTGCCTTAGTGTATGCTAATGGTCTAAAGTGGACACCTGCAGTTTGTCAATTAAGGAGATAAAGATGAGAGAGATGGGACGAACCAAACAGCCATTATCACCACTCTACATTCATACATATTCACTGCCTTAGTGTATGCTAATGGTCTAAAGTGGACACCTGCAGTTTGGCAATTAAGGAGATAAAGATGAGAGAGATAGGACGTACCAAACAGCCATTATCACCACTCTACATTCATACATATTCACTGCCTTAGTGTATGCTAATGGTCTAAAGTGGACACCTGCAGTTTGGCAATTAAGGAGATAAAGATGAGAGAGATAGGACGTACCAAACAGCCATTATCACCACTCTGCATTCATACACGTTACTGCCTTAGTGTGTGCTAATAGTCAGAAGTAGACACCTGCAGTTTGGCACTTGTGGAGATAAAGATGAGAGAGATAGGACGAACCAAACAGCCACTATCACCACTCTGCATTCATACACGTTCACTGCCTTTGTATGTGCTAATGGTCAGAAGTGGACACTTGCAGTTTGGCAATTATGGAGATATATATGAGAGAAATAGGACGTACCAAACAGCCATTAGCACCACTCTGCATTTTTGACTATTCGTTACCTCATTAACTTCAAAAGTCAAATCTCTCTCTTTCCTTTACGTCGTTTAATATTGCAGGAAAACAATTACAATTTTTTTTTATACAAATAGCATGCAGTTTATTCAAATCGTTTCTAATTTATTTTAATACTAAATGAAAAATCTATCTAATTTGCATTAAAATTTCTGTAAAGTTTAAATTTGTATTTTACTCACGGTTATCAAGTAACTAGTATCAATGATACATCAACTCACCTGGAAACATATAGATCAGTCACATAAGTAGTAAGTATAAGGTACCTAAAAGTTAGTAAAATTTACCTAAATTATAAGTAAAGCATAGGTATTTTCTCATGAAACATTTAAAGTTAATAATTTAGTTGAAGGAATGTTTGTAATAAATGTGGGAACATTATGGAGATGCTTATGGGAATAAGTTTACATCGTGCTAGAACGTAACTTATAAAACTATACAGCCATACAAAATATTAATTTTAATAAAATATCAAAATGTAAATATATCGATCATAAAAATAAAAGAAAATATACGGTATTTATAAATGAGATGGAAAATATTTCAAAACAAATGTTGTGTATTCATTTATTCATGCAAGTCATGGACATTGTCCTAGGGGAAGATTTAATTTATTTATAAAATATGATACTACTATACATATTGGATGTATTTTAGTAAAGTTGGCCAAATATTAAATTAGAATACCCTAAAATATGCTTATACTAGTTTCACTTTTCTATAGTAATAGCTATTTGATATGGTTCATAATCATGGGAGAACTTGGGTCATGACCTCGTAACGCAGGCTTTGCCTATGGCCTTTGAAAGGTCTCCACTGTAGATCAATTTAAAGATTTAGTGATTAGGCCAGAGAACTTTGTGGCCTTATTTGTAGAACATTGCCAACGGCCTCGCCAAGGAACTGTACCAGTCTTATCTGTGTTCATAAACTCTTGTGGGGGGGGGGGGATTACCTAAAGCTCATGACCCACTTTGCCCGTAGGCTCGCTTCAGTATCTCGGTCTTTACCCATCTGGGGGATCATTTGAGTTCGGGGAGGCTACATAAATTAAATTTTTGTTAGATCTGAAGGTGAGTAAATATGAACTTGTTATTTTTATTCACATTACTCAATTTTTCACATGGCTCAATTGTTAAAAAATTACCTCTTAAGTCGAGTTGCACCATTTTAATGTCTATCAGACGTTTGGTTTGTAAAATAATTATAACACATAATCACTTGAGATCGTCGAAATCGAATTGTGAAATACCATAAAATATATTTTTCGAGAATTTTTTATAAAAATGGCTTTTAACAGAAAAGATAATACCTATAAAACACAAACAATAATAAAATAACAACTTTCTACGTAATGTAAATACTATTGATGGATGTTGTTGGTAAAAATGAACTGCCTAATAATTTAAAAAATATTCACTGTGAGACAAAAACACACGAATGGGAAGACCCGTCCTTGGTACTGACACCAGGTAAAGGGTCAAGATATGTTCAAATTAATTTACATGTCTTTGATGCCCTGTTGACAATGGTGGTGGAGAAGAGAGGTGGTGTGGTAATACCCCTAAAGCCGAGTCCTATGTGGGTGTTGTGTCATCCCTGCTTACTCTCAATTGATATTTTCCTAGCTTAAAGATAACTGTACTAATTCTTTATTGAAGAAACGTATGAATGGTCTTTTAGGGTATAACTGGATATGAATTAATTTTTGCAATGTTATTTTGTTTCATATTAGTAGATAAATGGGTTATTATAAGTATAGGAAACTGTCGATGTAAGTGTAAACTAGCCATTATAACAGTAATAAGAATTATTATAAATTTAAAGAAAACCCCCGATTGTGAAGCCTCTAAATTAAATACAAGTGGTTATACGAGTATATACCTTTAAACCAATCATCAGAAATAATGATCAATTACTAATGTATATTTAACTCAAAATAGTTCCTAACAATAAACATAGCATATCTATAGGCTTATAACTAAATACTATATTGAAATTACATTTTAAGTAATAATTATAAAAAACACACACAGAAGAAACAACAATTAAACTTTATAAAAACTTACCCCTTTTAAAGAAAACAAATGAGTTTTTAAAAAAATCCAGAATTGGTGGTATGGAGATGTACAATTATGTATATACGAGGAAGAGAATCGATTTCAGAATATTACTAATGAACTTGGGCACTCAAGAAAGGCCTTTGTGAAATGTACCCATCCATATTTCATTGTTGCTCTCTGCTTCGCCCTTTAGTGATTCACATCTGACTTTCCATCAGTGGATCTAGAGGAGAGGTATCTTCCTGTAGTTTAGTTGGAATGCTGTTAAGGTTTAAGTTTTAGGTTATGTGTATTTCTAAAACAAATTTGTCAATCTTAATAAGCGAAATAAACTCGTTTTGTTACTACAAGTATTTTTAATCTTAACACTAACTGTCCATAAAATATTTGGTGAAACGATGCATATTTTATATTTACTTAAAACTCAGGAATATGTTGTGATATTTAATTTACTAATTACTTACTTTCTTTACACACGTTTAATCCATACAAGATTTAATATTAGTGAAATTATAACATAAACTATTCAACTGTTACTTCAACCCGTTCAGTAAAACGTGATTTTAATGTTAAAAGTTAATAATAGAGATTTGAATATTACCTTGTGATAAAAGTAAGGTATTAAATATATTTTTACTAATTTAGTTCATAACGCACAGACTGTTCAGTCGTTTAATATTACATAACTACAATAAAACACGTAATATTACATGTGACAGAAATGTGGATCCACGAGGTATCTTTCATTTCCACCTCAATACCAATGATTAAGTGTTATTATTTGAAAAAGAAAAAAAATAATTAAGACTTCTTGATCAACGATTTTTCATAACAATTTAATATTTTAGAATATAACTAATATAATGAATCAATCTATATATATAAACTAATAATTTTCATATGTGAGATTGCACATTAATAAATATATATTTATACATCAATGCATTCCGACGGCTATGCCAATTAAAAATAATATAAAACAAAAATAATAGGAGTATTATAAATAAAAAAGTAATATATATATGAAGTAGGTACATAATAACTATAGCAAGAATAAAATTTAGATTTAATTAACAATAATAAAACACCAAAATAACATGCACCAACAAAACATAACCTATTTGCAAAGCAGGAACTGGAGTGCACAAATAAAAGTACAGGAGTTAAATTCACATATACATTAAGCACAGAACACGTATCCTAAAGAAGCACTAGTGTGTGGATAAAGTCGAGATCCTTAGGAATGGAAATTACATGTATCTGAACAGCAGTACGAGGTGTTTCTGGCGAATTTGGTGGAGTGAGCTACAGGAGAAAAGGTCCTTAGTGCCAGAGGGGATTTTTTTTATTTCTTTTTTCCAAATTTATTTATTCATAAGACGCCGATCGTCAAGATATGGGTGAATATGGATTTTAAATGAGTGTGATGAGTGTATATGAGCGAATGTAGTCATTGTTACAAAGTTACAAGACTATTCCTTAGAAAGTGTCATTAATGAATTAATAGCCCAATGACAAATGAACACCCGGTGATTATCAGCTGATCCTTCTCAAAATGTATTGACTCTGATTAGGATGAAACTGAGAACCTTTAGCACATGAAGCTGAGATTGAACCAACTATGCTACCGACCAATTTAGAAGGCAATCCGCTCAATGATGTCAAGGCAGCCCACCTCAGAAGTGACAAGTCGTTGAAAGAAGAGGATGTTCTGCACAACAAGCCTAGCATCAAGAGAAGGCAGTCGGAAAAGGGTTGGCAATACCACCAGAGGTGCCTCTCGGGGTCCTGGGACCTGAATCGAAGACGAGATCCCTCAAGGTGGAGAAAATGGTGTTGAATACTTTCACACTCATCTTTCAAGTAGAATTGATGTGGAGACCAGATCACTCCACAGTGCTCAAGATGTGGTCTCACCAGGGAGCAGAAAAGGTTCTTCAGTGAGTGGAAATCACTGAAAGATGTACAGAGG
Organism: Stictocephala bisonia; assembly: GCA_035578905.1. Lineage (NCBI taxonomy): Eukaryota > Metazoa > Arthropoda > Insecta > Hemiptera > Membracidae > Stictocephala > Stictocephala bisonia. The sequence continues at coordinate 3,368,295 of JAQJVL010000040.1, forward strand.
GGGTGAAATATGTAAAGATTACGGAGTGCTTTGCATAATCATATATAACTGGTTGATCCCAATTTAGGGTTTGAGAGAAGAAAATCCCAGGTTCATTATTTCATAGGTATACCAAACTCAAACCATACCAAAGGTAAAGGGTGTCAGGGTGTGGTGAAAGATGATACAGTTAGATTTGTTGATTTTAATATCCATATTCTTAGAAAATTCTGAAAATTCTTTGCTTAGACATTTACCAATCTGTTACAGAGTATAAATTAATGTGTAAAAGGTCCATATCTATCGATGGAGAGACTTTATTATACAACTTGAGGTTGTCAGTGAACAGCAGCACTCTGCATCAGAGACTTGTATTGACATAATTGATGAACATATTAAACAGAGTAGGACCAAGAAGGGATACCAAGTAGGCACATCATACGTGGATATAAAATCTTTTGAAAGCGTTGCTTTTTAACGTACTTGAAGTAAGTTTTTACAATCATCTATAGATCTTGCTATCTTGAAATATCTGCTTCAAAGAAAACCATAGCATTTAAATATGTTTTCTGGCTGAATATACTATTTGATTTGATTAGTACGTTTGAAAATTTACTAGTTGAAGCTTTCAAGCAAACCATTATTATTATAGAGTTGCTTAAATTGTCAATATCTTATTATTATTAGATAGCTAGAAATCTATTGGAGCATAATGGTAATATAAATTACCGTCTGGTTCTCTTTAGGTGAAAATAACTATTTTCTTTGGTTAGTTAAACATTTTATATGTATGAATAAATCACAAGTGATGAAGTATGTTCCTACTGTTTTTTAAATAGTTGTGATGTTTTCGAGTAAGATTATCACCTGATAATTACAACATTTTAAGATTTGAACATTACTTCTGAATATTTTTACTAATTTAAAGTTATTTATTTAGAAATATTCAATAGTTTTCATAATAATTCAAATGTAAATTAGAAAACACCAAAATGTACGTTGAAATTTAACAAACGAAGTAAGAAATGTTTTGTTTCCTCTAAAAAGTCACAGTAGATAAAATTCCAGAAAATATAATATTACTAAAAAACTTCTTATATACACGTTTAACTTAGTGCGTGTGAGTGCGTTTGTAAAATATCTTCATTGAATTTTCCCATTGGTGAACTTATTCCTTGATATTTCTATAAATGATTCTCCATTTTTCGTTACAGCCATAGTAAATTATTTATATTACCAAAATTTAATGATACATGAATTATGTATTAAATTATTTAAATACAATTATAAAGATTAAACAATTTCATTCATAGAACAGTTTAGACTGATCAGGAACTATCAAACTAATTTTTATTGGGTCGACTATTATAAGAAAAAGATGAAAAAGTGGGAAAAAATTAATTGAGATATATTAAAAGTTAAAGATAATAACACAGAACTTATAATAAATTTCAAAGAAAAAGTTCATAATATCTGGAGAAAATTATGGTTGCCCTAAGGCAGTTAAGTATTTAATTTGTTATTGGTTTCCAAAGTGATAATCTCTTCCATTTCAAAATCGTGTTTAGTCATCAAAACACTAAAGTTTCTGTAAGTAAGTTGGTTGGTAGCGTAGTTGGTTATCACATGATCCCATTCATAGTAACACAAATTTTGTCGCCTGATACCCACTGGCTGTTCATTTGTCATTGGGCTAATAGTTAATTAATGCTATGAATAGGCCTTGGTTTGTAAAAAGGACTGAATTCACTCATACAAACTCATCACACTCATTCGAAATAAATATTCACCCTATCTTGACTATCAGCATCTAAGAATAAAATAATATATATATATATATATATAATTATAATTATTTTAAAATTTATATTATATAAATTTATATAATATAAATTTATATAATATAAGTATTAGGCCTATAAGTAAGTAACTCAAAGCTTAATCTTCATAAATAGTTTCGGAATATCAAAATTTCCAACATCGGTCAAGAAGCAATATTTTGTAAATAAATATTGCAAATATATTTCAATAATATGGAAACTTCTATAAACTGAACCAATTGAATAGTGATGAAACTACACTGTTAAAAAGTCTCACTGCCGGGAGTTTCTTATTACAAATAAAATAGTGTACAGTATTTTTTCTAATTATTACTGTGCTATTATTTTTTACTAACAGTTTCTAAAAAAGTAAGTCTGTTTTCAGAGTATTAAATTATTTGATATTGAACATTATTGCCTTATGTAGTATATTAAGAACTATTGAACTATATGAATAACTAAGAATGCTCCTCAAAGAACATAAGAGATATATGAACAGGATTCACTAAAGGACAAAGGAGATCCTGTACGAAAGAAGTCATGAAATATGTAGTGCTACATTTAACAAAGGCTTCACTTGAGTGACCGAGAGATCAAGTCCCAAGTGAAATGTCCAGAACAGTTCTAATATACAATTTAATAATAATATTTTCTTTAATGTTATTTAGTTTAGAATACGATAAAGTAAGTTCTTGATGTAGTTGTATTGATTACATACAGGATTTTATTTTTATAACGATTAAATATTTGGATATTGCTATATTTGTTCAAGTACAAACTGTCCTGTTACAACATTATTTCATTCGTCTTTTAAACACTAATTGTTGATGATTTATATAATACATTTTAATCCATGAATTTGTTATTGTATTAAAAATATAAATATTACACATTTTTTTATGTTTGAAAAATTTTTTGCAAAATATCACCCAAATATTGCCTCTCTTTCATTAAACTTGCTATCTTTCCAACAATGTTAATATTTTGAACAATATTATTTAAACTATTGAACTCTTTATACTTAAAACATTCACCTTTAGTCAGTTTCATACTGATTTACAGTATGTATTTTAAGGGGTGACAAGATAATATTTTGGCGTTAGCGTATTGTTTAATACCATATGAAAAGAATTGTTTTCGTTCAATGTGGTTATTTACTCAATGTATTTTTACTAAAACCTACCAACACGTTCAAATTTACAATAATGCAATTTTAAATCGAAACAACAAAGCGATATTTTTCAAACCTACATGTATTCCAATTTTAAAACTAAATACATTTCTGGTGATTTAAACATTTTTAAGTCTTGGATAACACAGAACTATAAAGTTAGAAGTTGTGGAAAATGAAGCAAATTGTTTATAGTATGTACTAACTACAAACAGTCAGTAAAAAGTGGAAACACTACGATATATTAGAATACAAATATCTAAAAATGTAGAGTTCTAAAGACCACAACAGTCCCTCTACACCGACTGTCAACACTCAGTAAAAATTGGAAACACTACGTTATATTAGAATACAAACAGCCAACAATGTAGAGTTCTAAGGACCACAACAGTCCCTCTACACCGACTGTCAACAGTCAGTAAAAAGTGGAAACACTACGTTATATTAGAATACAAACAGCCAACAATGTAGAGTTCTAAGGACCACAACAGTCCCTCTACACCGACTGTCAACAGTCAGTAAAAAGTGGAAACACTACGTTATATTAGAATACAAATAGCCAACAATGTAGAGTTCTAAAGACCACAACGACTGTCAACCGTAAGTGATCAGTGAAAACACTACGTGATATTTAAATATAAATAGACAACAATGTAGCAGTGTAAAGACCACAACAGCCGCTCTACACTAATGGTCAACAGTCAGTGAACGTTGAAAACAATACCTTATATTGAAATACAAATAGCCAACAATGTAGAGGTGTTAAAACCACAACAACCCCTCTACAACGACTTTCAACAGTCAGTGAACAGTGGAAACAATACGTTATATTAGAATACAAACAGCCAACAATGTAGAAGTCTATAGACCACAATAGTCCCTCCACACTTACTATTGTTGTCAATAGACAAGGAACTGTGGCAACACTACGTTATTTTAAAATACAAATAGCCAACAATGTAGAGTTGTAAAGACCACAACAGACCCTCTACACTAATGGTCAACAGTCAGAGAAGAGTGGAAACACTATTTTATACTACAATAGAAATTTCCAACAATGTAGGGGTGTAAACATTACAACAGTCCCTATACAATAACTTTCAACAGTTAGGGAACTATGGCAACACTATGTTATATTGCAGAATAAAAGGCCAACAGTTTTGAGGTGTAAACACAACAACACATATATATATACCGACAGTCACCACTTACTTCAAAGGGATGCAGTATCAAACAGATTTACAGACATACGCCAGTTAATTAATGATTATAATGAACATCATCACATAAGAGGTAATTATATTTTATAGATTATTATGTCTAGCAGTATATTTAGTGATTACATAATATAATCACTCAGTATAATTGAATACCTTGTAAACTTGGTTATTTAATAATACATTTTTTTGTATTAAAATATGACCTTTTTGCATAACAATGAACGATACAAATGAAGACGATTATTTTTTATTATATGGATGGAGATGGTTCATACGTTTAGTTTCTACTTTGTAATTTGTACGTTGATAAAATATTTCATTATTCGTTATTCAATATTAGAAGTACAGTATCAATTTATTGAGATTGAGTATACAGGGTGATCAACTCAAGGTCGCCTCAATTGGAATATCAAAAAGTATTGATTTTACAGCAAACTTTAAATGGAAATCTTGCCCTCATTTTTTTTTTGTCCATTAAAATTACGTAGGTACGATTTTAAAATTTGTTCTCAATTTTCAATATGGCAGTCAAATTTTAAATTTATTTGAGGAACCCCTATATTGTATGATGGATTTTAGTTTTACTAGTAATTCTAAAACTTTTTTACTCTAGATAGTATTTTGGTATACTTAACCGTTTCACCACTAGGAGTGCTGACAGTGTCATAAGTCCTTATAAGTCAATATATAAGTCAATGAGTCATTTATTCAGTTAAAGTGACAATACAATTGCATTAACCAAGTCAACAGTGAAATGCTGTGTTACAAAATTAAAGAAGAACTATCTGGTCACATAATAAGATGCTATTTATATTTATTAACTAGCTAAATAACTAAATAAATCTAAGGTGCACAACATGTGCTGAGTTATATTCATATGAATAACTCCTATGAACCGCCAGCAAGAAACTCATGAACGCTGTAGTAAGATCTATCCACGAGAATGGCTCTAAACTTTTTTTGAATTTTGAAAGGTTTGACTCCAACTTGAGCTCGACAGGTAATTTATTAAAAAATTTGATGCCGTTATAAAAAAGGTGATTTTTGAAAAAAGACGTGCGATGCTGAGGAATTTTTAAGTCGGTACAGTTTCGGAGAAAGTGATTATGAACAGATGGACTATGACTTGAAAATAATGAAAGGTTCTCCTTGACAAATATCAAACAAGATAATATGTAAATTGAGGGAAATGTCAACAGGTTACTGACACGGAATATTTCCCTACACGACCTTCGTCTACGGAGACCAAAAATTGCTCTCACAGCCCGTTTCTGGAGCCGGAAAACAAGGTCCTTGAGTTTTCAGCTCCCCATATAGATACAGCATAGTTTAAATGAGGATAAACTACACCATAGTAAGCGGAAAGCAATACCTCCACGCTGGCAAACCTAGAGAGGCGGTGCAAAATAAAAATACCTGAGCTAATCCGTCTACATACGAGTTCAATGTGAGAATGAAAATTAAGTGTGTTATCCAGATGGAGACCCAAGAATTTTACTGACTGAGAAGTTTCTATTTCATTTACACCCAACAAAATATTTATACCAATATTATTTTGTCCTCTAAATGAATTTATGTGGAAATCAAGAATTTTAGTTTTGTCTGCATTAAGTGTGAGCAAGTTTTCGTCAAACCATTGGAGCAAATTATTAGCCTCAATGAAGCCACGCATTTCAAGATCTTCCGTACTGGAGCCAGATACAGACAATGACGTGTCGTCCGCAAAGAGACATAACTCGCCTGATGTAATACTGCTTGGCAAATCGTTAATGAATAACAGAAACAGTACGGGACCGAGGACGGATCCTTTTGGCACTCCACTAGCAATGCTCTTTTCATTAGAACGATGAGCTGTTATACAACCATGTTCATCCGTAGCTGTTATTTCAACAAACTGCCTACGATTTGTCAGGTAAGAACTGAACCAATCTTGGGCCAAACCTCTTTTTCCGTATAGCGATAATTTCTTCAGCAACAAATCATGGTTTACGTTATCGAACGCCCTGCTCAGATCGAAGAATACCCCCAAGCTAAACAGTCTAGAATCAAAAGATTTAGTAATGTTAGAAATAAGAGTAAACATGGCATGTACTGTTGTTTTATATTTTACAAAACCAAACTGATTTTTGAAAAGAATGTTATTATTTTCCAGGAAATCACAGAGCCTTGTCAATACTACTTTTTCAAACACTTTCGATACCGTTGATAGAATGGAAATTGGTCTAAAATTAGGACATGAATTATCACTTTTATTCTTTTTTATTGGTTTAATAATTGCAAGTTTTAGGGCTGTAGGAAACTTCCCCTGCTGAAAAGATGAATTTATCAGGTGGCTGAGAGGCATGGTCAGCAAGTCAACAGTTTCTTTAAGAATTATAGAGGATATACCATCTGATGCTGCCGACCTCTTGTTCGTCAGCCCTTTTACAGTAAGTTCTACTTCTTTTTCCGTCACTGGGCGAAAAAAGAATGAGTTTACAACGTTGCTCTATTAGTTATTATTCTATTAGTTATTATTAAGAATTAATAATAACTAATAGAATGTAATTAGTTATAAACAATCTGTATTTTTTGCATATTAAAAGGGGCATGATTTCTGCAACGAGATGTAGAATGTATAAACTATAAAGATATATTCTTAGATTATGACCATCAGTTATGAAAATACGGGAAGTTCTTCTTCTATCAGCACAGTTTTTGGCCTCAACCCAGTATCTTTCATCTCACCCACTTTCACAAAATAATCATTGAGAGTTTTTGCCATTAATATTGGTTTATCAACTACTTCACCATCGTCCTTTACTACTTCAGTCAGTACTACTTTATGTGTTTGCGATTGTCCTGATTTGTTATCATTAATTACCTGCCATATTGTCCTGGTTCTATTTTCAGATGTAGTAATTTTGCGTAAAATATTCTGTGATTTGCTATCTCTTATGAGGTTTCTGTAGGTATTTTTTACCCTCAAGTAATATTGCCTCATGAAGTGCATAGAATCAAGATCTCTTGTGCTAATATACAATTCTTGTACTTGTTGCCTAAGGTTGTATAACTCAGTGCTCAGTTTAATTTTATTTGTTATTTTGTTTGTTTGTTTTAGTTTAACCTTTTTTTCAGGAAAAGATGTTTCAAAAATGTATCTTATACTGTTTTGGAAAATAGCATATTTGTCGTCAATATCTTGAGCTGAATACAATTCATTCCAATTCTCACGGCTAAGTAATGTCCTAAACACATGCTTGTTACTGGCTGATATAGGTCGTGTGACCCTGAATTTGGCCGTATTGTCAGTATTAGCTTGATGTTTTATTACTGCTGTCTGAGCATAATGGTCAGATAAAGCTGAAACTACCTTATTTTAACAATTTATTAAAGAGGCTTGTTCTGTATTTTAAAAAATAAAGCTTAACTTATAATGCATTATTTTTATTCATTTTAATGTTGAAAAGATCATGCAGTTTCACAAATACATATTTTATGCGAAAATATTACAATCGCATTGTTCTAAGTCGCCATTTTCTAATTAGCGGGCAACTTTTAAATGACTTATATTAACCCCTATTTTTTAGGGTAAATTAAGGTTTAACTAGTGATCCTAAGATGGTTTTATATTTGGTATTATTTTGATATACTTAACCGTTTTTCCATTAGGAGCGTTGAAAGTTTAAGAAATTCTTAGTTTAACAGCGCTCCTAGCGGCGAAACGGTTAACTATACCAAAATAATACCAAGAATAAAAAAGTCTTAGAATTACTAGTTAAATCTAAATCCATCAGAAAATAGGGTTTACTATAAGTGATTTCAAAGTTGCTTGCTTATTGGAAAATAGCGACTTTGAACTACGGTATTGTAATATTTTTGTATTAAATATGTATTTGTGAAACTGCAAGAGCTTTTCAACATTAAATTGAATAAAAAAATACATTATATGTTAAGCTTTATTTTTTTTTAAATGGCAGAACACGCCTCTTTAATACATTGTAAAATTAAGGACTTATGAAACTTTCAGTGCTCCTAGCGGCGAAACAGTTAAGTATGTCAAAATAATACCATGAATAAAACATAATTAATAGTAAACCCTAAATCCATCATAAAAAGGAAAGGTTACTATAAGAAATTTCCAAGCTGACCGCCATATTGGAAAATGGCGACGGAATTAAAAAATTTTACCTATGTAATATTAATGAGCATAAAAAATGAGTGTAGGTCTCCCATTTTATGTTTGCTGTAAAATCAATACTTTTGAGATCCCAATTGTAGCCACCTTGAGTTGATCACCCTGTACATGACTTCATATTATAATTGATATAAAGCATTTTATAAATTTGTAATTATTATATTTATAACGTATTACTATAAATAAATATTTTATTATTGCATTTCTAATCATCATGTTAGGAAGCCAGTAAACGTTGATAGTTGTTAGCATATTATTCTGTTTTACGGTATTTCATTTTAATTTCAATATTTTGATCAGTGCCGGTTCTACTGTGACCTATATGAAGTTAGGTACACTTATCACAGTTTTAAAAGGGATCAGCTGATAATCAACAGCTGTTCATTTGTAACTGGGTCCATTTGCTTTAATGGCACGTCCTTAGTTCCTAACAATAAAGGCTAGTTTACACGATGCCAGTTGAAGAGACAATTGCCGTAAGCCAACTTACTGGCATAACATTATTGGCTACATGTGAACACTTCTGGCCAATTGCCGGGCCAACTGTCCCGACAGTTGTCTTAAAATTCAGTTGTCTCCAGGAGTAGACTGAGGACAATGAAATGGGCCCAGTGACGCCCCCCACCACTCTGGAAGCACAACTGTCGCGCCAATTGGCACCGTGTGAACGTAGTAGGCCAGTACCAGTCAGTAGATCACTGTCTTGTTTTTGTCGATAGAGACTGTTGTACGCGTTGACCTGTGGTTATTTGTGACTGTTTCTTAAAAGTTATTACTATTTGTAATTTTAAAACTATGGCTCCTAAGTGGAGTAATGACTTGAATTTGAAATTCGTTGAGTTGTATAATGAACAAAGGTGCCTGGGACCAGCGAGATGATCTATATTAAGACTGAAACGGCACTCGCTGCAATTGCCAAAGACTTAAATATTCAAGGATTTGGTGTAGCTGAGGTTAAAGCTAAGATAAAAGCTTTCCGCGGTACATTTAACATCGCTAATAAAATTGCCTTGTCCACTCCCTCTTTTTATTTAACTCTTCCACCAACACCTGGCAAGATTCAGCGATAAATTCCCGACAAAGATCATCACAGATTACTTTGAACTCTTCACGAGACACAACAGAACGAGAACACTCTGCCATTTTCATCATCAACTGCCATGCCAGTAGTTTCTGCGTGTGAACAGGTATTTGTTCAGCTGGACTGGCCACTGACATTCCCACAACTGACTTGAGACAGTTGGTCCCGATGTTGTCTCTTCAACTGGCATCGTGTAAACCAGCCTTAAGCGTGCTAAAAAAGGACTGGAACGGCTGCTGCCCATAATTCAATTTCTTGGACATCAAGTTTCCTGGGATGGAAACATTAAAAAAAATTGGCAACACTCACTCATATAAAAATTACTCCCTATATTTGGTGGATTTATTTCTTCTTGAAAAGAGAGAAAATACTTACGCGAAAATAAAATTACCTTGATTTATTGTTGACTAAAATGTCTTTAATAACAAGTTTGTTTTGTAAAAAAATCTCTGTATAAAAATAATAATTGATTTTGTGCTAGAAATAAAAGATAGCACGTGACATTGATATATCTGTCACTGACAATATAACATGTTTTATTGTAGTTATTTTCTTACCAAACGACTGAACAAACAGAACTTACTTCATAAACGAATAAAGTAAAAGTTACGTGTTATTACATTGCATCTCTTGGCCATGTTTGAATTTGTTCATTTGTACAAGGTAATTTCTAACTACATTTAAATGTTTCAAACAACTACTCTCAATTGATTGCCACTGTCTAATTAGTTTCATTTTAGGCCTTTATTCAGGTGGTAAATCTTTATCAGAATAAAACTTGTTGGAATGTAGGAAACTTTATGATTAATAGCAAATCTACTAATAAAGGAAAATATTAAATATGTTAATTCATAAAATGTTTGATATGATGTCAAGAATTAATAATAACTAATAAAATGTAATTAGTTATAAACAATCTGTATTTTTTTGCAAATTAAAAGGGGCATGATTTCTGCAACGAGATGTAGAATGTATAAACTATAAAGATATATTCTTAGATTATGACCATCAGTTATGAAAATACGGGAAGTTGTTCTTCTTTTAGTCCCACCCCTCAATGGAAAGCCAGATGTGAATCGCCAAAGTACAAAGCAAAGCCTTGACAGAGCAGCAATGAAATATGGATGTGTACATCTCTCAAAACACTATCTTGAGTGTCCAAGTTCATTAGTAATTTTCGGAAAGCTATATTCTTAATCGTATATCTATTATTATATGCCTTCGTACTAATTCAATTTAAATTTATGTTTATACATAGAATATTTAAAGAAATTTACACAACGAAAATTTATTACAATACAAATTAAACAAATCCAAATATTACAGTGATCAATTTTGGTAAACCACGTTTACATTGCTATAAAAACAAAGGATTTCCAAGAGTGTATTTCTTTGTGAATCCTTCTTGTCTGAGGATGGTAAAAATATGTTACCTAAATTAATCACAATAATATTTCTAAGTTGTATACTTACATTATAAAAAATTTTTTGCTTGACGTTAGATTGGATTGCATTTTTATCATTATTTCATGAAAATTAAAACCCTATTTAGTGGACAAAAATACAAGCCGTTCATATTTGTATGTACAAGGTGTTTGTATGTAAGGAGTGTATGTCGTGTATGTAAGGTATGAGTGCAGTGGTGTTTGTATGTATAGAGTGTGTATAGAGTTATAAAGGTATGAGTGTGGAGGTGTTTGTATGTATAAAGTGTGTATAGAGTTATAAAGGTATGAGTGTGGTGGTGTTTATATGTATAGAGTGTGTATAGATTGTATAAAGGTATGAGTGTGTTGGTGTATGTTTGTAAGAGTATGTATGACGGACGGAGTGAGGTGGAGCTATCAAGTTTGGGATGGACATTGTTGCCGAGTGTTTAAATGATTTCAGGAATGTAGCTTGTATGGAATGTGAGGACATGGATGGATGTGTTAGAGATTATAAGTTGCTTATTTCGAACAATATTAGTATATTACATCTGAATATTCGAAGTTATAATAAGAATTTTGATGGTTTAGTAGCAATATTAAGTGAAACACAATTTAGGCCAGATGTTCTAGTTTTAACTGAAACTTGGATAGAAAGTGGTGAACAATATTTGGAAGAGTTGGAGGGGTACAACTATTACTGCAGTAGTAAGAGAAGGAACCAGAATGATGGAGTTCTTTGTTATGTTAGTAATAAGTTTAATGTTCCTTGTATGGATGTAAGTATGCATGGTGCAACATGTCTGAAATTAGACTTGACCGGTGGCAGTGAGCGACACACAGTGTTGGCGGTGTATCGCAGTCCGTCGGGGGAGGGTGACCTTGGGCTTGTCAGGTCTCGGAATCGGACCCACTGGCTGGTCGGCGATATTAATTGTTGCATTTTGGAGAGGACTCCGGTGGCAGATCACTATCTGGACGTATTGTACGGGGCAGGTTTTGTATCTTGTGTTGACAAGCCGACGAGGGTCACGGGGTACTCCAGACACCTCATTGACCACATATTTGTTGATTGTAAAAACACTGATCGGATTGAGACTTTTGTCATCAAATCCAGTTTAACGGATCATTATATTGTTCTTGCAAATCAGAGAAGCACTGCTATAAAGGAAAGTAGCAATAACTTTAACGTCCCATTAAAAAAAATTGATTACAACAAATTAAATAATTTATTAATGGTTAAGAATTGGGATTCTGTTGAAAACTGTAATGACGCCTCAACATGTGCAAAACAATTTGTAACCAAACTGTCCAATACAATTCAAGAGTCAAGTACTCAAACCTATATCTCAAAAAATAAAGTCAGGTTAAAACCTTGGATTACCTCTGGAATCCTAAGGTCTATAAGGCGGCGTGACAAATTGAGTAGAAGAGTTGTAAAAGAATCATTTAATTTTGAATTATCACATCGTTTTAGAGCTTATAGGAATTGTTTGAGTAAAACAATTAAAAGATCGAAGGAATTGTATTTTAAAAATAAAATAAACGAATCCTAAAAGGTTATGGAGCCACATTGGTGAAATAACAGGTAAAAAAAGTAAATATCTCGACCGAACATTTCGCATTACCAGATAATTGTAATAACAAAGATGTTGAAGTGGCAAATATTCTAAATGACTATTTTGTACGTGTAGGAGAGGAGTTGGCGAGTACGGTGCCGGTAGGGCCTTGTGTGGTTGATGATGCTGCTCATGCTATATCCTGTGAGTTTAAATTGGTCCCAGTGACGGAGTGTGAGCTGGAGGCTTGTGTCAATGAGTTGCGTGGTGGTTCAGCACCGGGAGTCGATAATATTCACGCTAATGTTTTAAAATTAAATTTTAACCAATTAAAAGTGGCTCTTTTGAAAGTGGTGAATAACAGTATTGAAAATGGCGTGTTTCCGGATTCTTTTAAAGTAGCAAGAGTCATTCCATTATATAAAGGGGGGGATAAAGGACAATGTTCCAATTATCGACCTATATCATTGTTGAGCGTTGTGGGCAAGGTACTAGAAAAATGTGTAAAAAAACAATTAGTTAAATATTTATTTGACAATAAAATTATCAGTAACAATCAATTTGGGTTTAGAAGTGACTTAAATTATGATGACGCAATTTTTAATTTAGTAAATCAAATGCACACCAATTTAGCAAACAATTCAAGAAGTTTATTAGTCTTTATTGACTTGGCAAAGGCCTTTGATTCTTTAGATAGAGATATATTGATTGGTAAATTACATTATCTTGGATTCAGAGGGAATGCAATAAATTGGTTCAAAAGCTATTTGAAAGATAGGGAACAGTTAGTATATGTAAATAGTTCCAGGAGTGAGACTAAATCCTTGCGATATGGGGTTATACAGGGTAGTACCCTTGGGCTTCTATTATTCTCGATATATATAAATAATATCTGTAAAATAAACTTAAACAAAGGTAAAATGTATTTATATGCAGACGATACGGCACTGTTGTTTGAGGGTAACAGCTGGGATGAGGCCTTCCAGCATGCTGAATGTGGGTTGCTCACTGTCAAGCGGTGGTTTGACCAGAACCGGCTGACCGTGAATGTGGGTAAGACTAAGTACATGGCAGTGTCTCTGCGAGCTGCTGGTGATCCTAGGGATGTCGAGCTTCGTCTTCACACATGTGGAGCCGGACGTCTTGTGGTATGTGCTTGTGGGGCTCTTGAGAGGGTGGAGTGCTATAAGTACTTAGGTGTAATATTTGATAATAGACTCAGTTGGTCAGCGCATATACAGTTTTTGAATTCTAAACTACGTCGGTGTGTGTATATGTTTAAAGTTTTGTCTAGAATACTTAATTTGAAGTTATTAAGAACAGTGTACTTTGCTTATATACAGTCAGTGTTACAATATGGAATAATTGCGTGGGGAGGAGCATATTCTTCATATATTCAACCTTTAGTTATAACACAGAAGGCAATTTTAAAAGCTGATTTGAAAAACCAAATACATTTCCGTCAGATGATCTCTTTGAAACATTTAATTTAGTTGAACAATTGTCCATTAAAGTTTTGCTTTTGTATAGTTTTAAACATGGCCACAGTTTTTACGAAACCGTTCATCACCCCTGCGCTACCAGGCACCAAGTAAATATAGGTATAAATACACCTAGTGTAACGAAATCAATCAATAGGACAAATGGAATGTACTTGGCTCATATTTTGTTTTATAATCTTCCGCAAGAGATGAAAGCCATAGATTTTGATCGTAAAACATATTTTAAGAACAAAATTACAGTATGGTTACTAGGGCTGGGCAGGGATACTTCCAATGACTTGCTACGGTCAGAGTACCTCACATGACGGTCGGTCGGTGAGCGTAACTGGTTTTGGAGATGTTCGGAGCAATTGAAATGATTGAGAGAGACATTAATTGAGTAAGTAAGGTAAGCAAGTGTGTAGGATGTGTTGAATGTTTATTGGCTAATAAGCGTGAGAGTGAGCGAGAGTAGTAGGGATTTGCCGTTCCTGGCCCAGAGGTTGAATTTCGGGACCAGTGGACCAGAGATTGAATTTCGATATATATATATATGGTTAGATGTGTTTCGATTGATAATTTTCCAGTTTGCTCGGATGGTTGATAATTTTGTGTTTGCCGTTCCTGGCCCAGAATTTTGATGGGGAAAAAAATATGAGTGTTGAATGTTCTAGTTTTACGGCGTGGGGTTGAGTTTTGTCTACCGTAATTTCTGTAGGTGTAGATAAACAATGTTATTTACAAATGGGTTCAAGATCAGGCGATTGTCTTGATCCACGATTGTAACAGTGATTTGCTGTATTTTTCGCAGGGCACTATCTAACGGAGCATAATATCTCTGGAGCGGCGTTTCTGATATTTTGTAGCCCCGCGGTACGGCTGGGAAAAATGTGTATAGCAGTCGATGTTCTTTGTGCTTGTGCAAGTGTTCGTCGTGATTTGAGTAACTGTTTTCAACCAAATTGCAATGTATCTCGACTGTATCCACAGCTCTGAGATTCGGTGGTTTCGTGGCTTTTATGATATGGTCGGCCATGTAGTAAAAACGTTCGTTACTGTAGTCTTCTTTTTCCTCAGACTGCATTTCGAACCCCAGCAGGTTTCGTATTGTGGAGTCGAAACTGAACTTGAGCGGTGAGTTTCGGTGGTGGATGTGGCTGCTCCGTCACTTGGCTGTCATCTTCCCTCGTCCCTCATCACCTTAATAAAATAATTTCACATCGTCCACAATACTCAAAAAAGTCTTCCCTTAACGTTCGCGTATCGTTCATGTAACGTTCAAGTATCGTTCAGGTGACGTTCACGTGTCGTTTAGGTTTCGTTTACGTATCGTTCAGGTGACGTTTACCTTTCCTCGTCCATGTATCGTTCAGGTGACGTTTCGTCCACCCCAAGTGATTCGATCGCGGCACCCCACGGAGCGCTGTGTAGGCAGTCCCGGCGGTGCGGTGTTATAAGTGATTCGATCGCGGCACCCGTTCCCCGCTGGGTTGTTTGACACGATAACATTCGCGTGGTTGTTTGCGTGAGATTTCGGTGGTGGATGCGGCTGCTCCGTCACTTGGCTATCATCTTCCCTCGTCCCTCATCACCTTAACACAATAATTTCACATCTTCCACAATACTCAAAAAAGTCTTCCCTTAACGTTCGCGTATCGTTCATGTAACGTTCAAGTATCGTTCAAGTATCGTTCAGGTGACGTTTACGTGTCGTTTAGGTTTCGTTTACGTATCGTTCAGGTGACGTTTATCTTCCCTCGTCCATGTATCGTTCAGGTGACGTTTCGTCCACCCCAAAATACGATCAATTTTCAGGGCGGTCAGAGGAGACAGCTAACTCTGTGCAAATGGCTACTTATAAGACTAATGTCAACTCATCAGCACTTCTGAGTGCTAACGATATGGCTTCGTCGTTTCTTCACTCTTCAACACCAAAATACGACAAATGTTCAGGGTGGTCAGAGGAGACAGCTAACTCCATGCAAATGGCTACTTATAAGACTAATGTCAACTCATCAGCACTTCTGAGTGCTAACGATATGTATGTGGTGCAGCAACAACATTCATCGTCGTCTTTCCCCTTCGTTCAGGTGACGTTTATCTTTCCTCGTCCATGTATCGTTCAGGTGACGTTTCGTCCACGTATCGTTCAGGTGACGTTTA
Organism: Stictocephala bisonia; assembly: GCA_035578905.1. Classification (NCBI taxonomy): domain Eukaryota; kingdom Metazoa; phylum Arthropoda; class Insecta; order Hemiptera; family Membracidae; genus Stictocephala; species Stictocephala bisonia. Next base: position 3,384,373 of record JAQJVL010000040.1, read on the forward strand.
TCTTCCCTCGTCCACGTATCGTTCAGGTGACGTTAACGTGTCGTTTAGGTTTCGTTTACGTGTCGTTCAGGTTTCGTTTACATGTCGTTCAGGTGACGTTTATCTTCTCTCGTCGTCCTCGTCGTTTCTTCACTCTTCAACACCAAAATACGACAAATGTTCAGGGTGGTCAGAGGAGACAGCTAACTCCATGCAAATGGCTACTTATAAGACTAATGTCAACTCATCAGCACTTCTGAGTGCTAACGATATGGCTTCGTCGTTTCTTCACTCTTCAACACCAAAATACGACAAATGTTCAGGGTGGTCAGAGGAGACAGCTAACTCCATGCAAATGGCTACTTATAAGACTAATGTCAACTCATCAGCACTTCTGAGTGCTAACGATATGGCTTCAAAGAAGCAATGTCCTACTTGCAATGCGTTTGTACACGCATCAAATATGTCTCGACATCGTAAGACGAAAAAATGTATCGCAGCTTCCACAGGCTACCAATCAACGGTGCTAGCGCTCGGACCTTTTCCTTCAACCACCACTGTATGTCCTCAGAAGGAAACTTGTCCAGCATGTGGTGTTGACGTTCTGGCTAAAAATATGTCACGACACCGTAAATCGAAACGCTGTTTGAGTATCGCAGTTTCAAATAATCCTAACACTGCAATGCCAGTACTCACCAAGGCATCAAACTATTCGCAAAAGAAACCATGCCCAAAGTGTGGAATTGAAGTGACTGCATCCAACATGTCACGGCATCGTAAATCGAAAAGATGCATCACGACTTCTTCTCCTGAGCAAACGGCTGCAGTTCAAGATATTCAGACTAGCTCAATTTCGAATGATGCTACAAAACAGGCATGTACTATATGTGACACCGAAGTTTCTATTCGTAATATGCTTAGACACAGCAAATCCAAAAAATGTAACACTAATACGATGCTACGCAACAGAGTCAAACGTTTTGGAATCAAACCAGCTCCAGAATCAGTAATGTGTTGGGTATGCGAAAAGTCTATTGAAAAACCTAGATATGCCTCACATGTAAAATCTAGGGTTCATAAACGAAGGGCAATGATGCAACCATACTCCACAGAATCAGTATTGTGTGAGGTATGTGAGAAGACTATCGAAAAGTCTAATTTGGTTTCCCATGTAAAATCTGAGGACCACAAACAAAGGAGGATGATGCTACCTTCGGATTTCGTTGTGTCCAATCCAACAATCAAAAGAATTGAGGAACGTTTTGCTCAACGACTACCAGCCTCAGGTCCTGAAATATCTGAACTTGTTGCAAAATATCCGAAGTCGAAAGTTAATCGCCGGCCTGTAAAACCACTCCAGACATACGACGAAGATTTTATGAAAAGTGAACGTACGACACCAATCAATCCCAGCGCTTACGCTCGCAAGACAAACAAGCGACCAAATAGCCCATTGCTAGATGATGCTTCCCCAGTATCTTCTCCTCATAGTGACTTTGAGGTAGATTGGTCAGCCCCCATTCCTTCTCCAATCAGCCCTCTACCAGCTTCCCCAGTATCTTCTCCTGACTTTGAGGTAGATTGGTCAGCCCCCATTCCTTCTCCAATCAGCCCACTACCTGATTCCCCGATTGCTTCTCCTAAGTCAAAGCCCGAAGATCATGATAGTTCTGATCCTGAATCATATTTGAGGGAGGGTGACATAGATAATGTTATAGAATTATTGGGTAACGTAATCTCAGAAGCACGTAGAAATCCAAATTGGAACGAAGCTAAATTTAGAGATGCCATAAATGATTTCGATTTGTCATTTTTAGACGATCCTAAAAAGGAAGAAGTCGTGTTTGAACCACCAAAAAGAGTTGTACATTCGGATTCGAATAAAATTAGAAATATAATGGGATCTCCACCTCATTCACCAGAGTCTACACATAATCAGAGTTGGGATGAAGATGATCTCGATTTCGATTTAACATATTCTCCTAAAAAAACAACAACAACATTAACGAGAAATCGTCGTTGAATATACCAAACAGCCCCGTTTATGGATCTCCACTTCACTTTCCAGACAGTCCCTCATATTCACCACTGAGTCCAACTGATAAAAGAGAAGAAGAAGACGACGACGACGATCTAAGTTCAAATTCAGATTCCGTGTGTACTGTAATTGAGAACCCCAAGTTCAAAAATAAAAACAAACCAGATAATCCAACGTTGGAAAACTCGCCACAGAACAATGTGGATGAAGAGAAAGAAGAAACATTCGAACTACAATCACTGGCCGAGGCTATCCGTGAAAAACAAACCGCTTTCTGGGGACGATTGAAAACCTACACTATTGCTAATCAACTAGCATTCAAAGATGTGTTCCGTTTCTTTAATGCGTATAAACCCCTAGTCATTGAGCTGATTGAAAATGAAATATTGAAAAATAACCTAAAAGTTAACGTTTGGTTTTTCGCTGTTTACAAACGGCCAGCAGATGGCAAGGTTATTGAGCGAACCATGAATTTCAAAACGAAAAATACAGTATTACTGCCCACTTCAGATATATCAGAATATTACGATAGCACAAAGAAAAAAATCATGGCCCAGATGGAGGAATTTCAGGAGAACGGATCGCAATGGACGCTCAAAAATATCGAAGGCATGGAAATTAGATTGAACAAATATATCCCCCTGAAGGGAGCTAGCTACATACCACTACCTCCAGCTATTGAAAACCGGAAAGCTGTTATCAATGTGGAAAATAATGATCAAAAGTGTTTCTTGTGGAGCATTTTAGCCGCACTTTACCCAGCAAAAAAACATTCTCAACGGGTGAGCAAGTATAAAGCACATGAACATGAATTTGACGAATATCTTAAAGGTATTGATTTCCCGGTACAGACTTCCAAAGTTCCGACATTTGAGGAACGTTCCGGTATTTCAATTAACATATATGCTTATGACGAAAAGTTTATAATCTATCCTCTCCTAGTTACAAATGAAGAAAAAGTCCAACACGTAGATTTGTTGTATATGAAGAATGAAAAGCAAGCTCATTACTGTTACATAAAGAATCTGGAAAAATTAGTGAATTCACAAGTGACAAAAAATGGACATAGAATCTGGCTGTGCAGACGGTGTCTTCAGCATTTCGGAAGAGAGGATTTGTTAGATAAACATAAATTGGACTGTGGGAACCACAAAGCTTTGAGAGTCGAGTTGCCAGATGAAGGTTCTTTCATCAAATTCAGACAATTCAACTGCTCGATGAGAGTCCCGTTTGTATTCTACGCTGATTTCGAATGTTGTTTGATTCCAATAAAAGAAGCACAAAAGGAGAAGGATCCAACCGAAGGAATCACAGAACCCTATACCCTGCGATATCAAAAACATCGACCAATAAGTTTCTGTTTGTATGGAACACACGACAGAGGTATTTATAAGCCACCAGTTAGTTATTTCGGCGAGGATGCAGCTTCAAAATTTGTAGATACATTAATATGTGAATCGGAGGAAATCTTTAAACGCTACAACAGTGAGAATGCGGTTCCAATGTTACCACTGACTGATCTTGAATTGAGAGAGGTTGAAATCACCAACAGATGTCACATATGTAGAAAAGTATTAGAAGATGACCGCGTGATGGATCATGATCATATAACCGGTAAATTCAGAGGTGTTGCCCATAACAAATGTAATTTGAATTATAAAGTGCCTAATTTCATACCCGTCTTCATTCACAACTTGGCTGGTTATGATACACACCTATTCATTAAGCAATTCGGAGAGCGTGGTAACACTATCGATATAATACCAAACAACGAAGAGCGGTACATTTCGTTTACTGTGAAGGTGGAAAATGGTATTAAACTACGATTCCTTGATTCTTTCAAATTTATGAGTCTCAGTTTGGACACTCTCGTAAGCAACCTCCCTAAAAGTAAACTAATGCATACTATCAAACACTATGAGAATGAATCTGTAGATCTGCTTTTGAGGAAGGGTGTCTATCCATACGATTATATGGATTCGTTGGACAAGTACAATGAGACATCACTACCGCCAAAATCAGCATTTTATAATAAATTAAATAAGACCAATATCACAGAGCAAGATTACAAACACGCTTGTATGGTCTGGCATGATCTAGGAGTTAAAGACCTAAAGGAATACACACTGATATACAACACTACAGATGTACTGCTACTGGCTGATGTCATGGAAAATTTTAGAGATGTGTGCATGGGAATATACAAATTAGATCCGGCATGGTATTTCACAGCACCAGGTCTAGCTTGGAGTGCGATGCTGAAAACTACAAATGTAAAACTTGACCTATTGTCTGATGTTAATATGCTACTGATGTGGGAAAAAATGGTTCGAGGTGGAATATCTCAATGCTCGAACCGTCACGCTAAAGCTAACAACCCCTATATGAAAGATTATGACTCAACCCTTCCATGCACATATCTAACCTATCTAGATATGAACAATCTTTACGGTCATGCGATGAGTCAGCCGATGCCGATAAAAGACTTTCGCTGGGTGAAAGATGGAGCTGACATTGGTGCAGATATAGAGTATTTCGATGTTACAAAAATTAACGATGATGATACAATCGGTTATATACTTGAAGTTGACTTGGTGTACCCTGAAAACCTACACGATCAACATTCTGATCTCCCCCTAGCTCCTGAGCGAATGTGTCCACCAGGGTCTAAAGAAGCAAAATTACTAACCACACTATACAACAAAGAAAGATATGTTTTACACTATCGTAATTTAAAACTCTATTTATCATTGGGTATGCAGGTCACGAAGATCCACAGAATAATAAGTTTCGTACAGTCAAGATTTCTCGAAAAATATATCAACTTAAACACGGAGTATTGCATAAAAGCCCAAAACGACTTTGAGAAGGATTTCTATAAACTGATGAATAATGCAGTATTCGGAAAGACTATAGAAAATATTCGGAACCGTGTAGACATTCGTCTCGTTTCAAAATGTGATCAGCTTGAGAAATTGATTGCCAAACCTAATTTCGCGAGCCGGACGATTTTCTGTGAAAACTTAGCTGCGGTTCATATGGCTAGAGTAAAAACGAAATTTAACAAACCCATATATGTAGGTGCGTGTGTTCTCGACGTATCAAAGTTGATGATGTACGAATTCCATTATAATGTAATGAAAAAACGTTACGGCGATAAAATATCATTGCAATATACAGACACAGATTCTCTTACGTACAAGATAGAAACAAGTGATTTTTATCAGCACATGCAAAGTATGATTAAATATTTTGACACTAGTGATTATGCAGAAAACAATCCGTACGGTATGCCCCGAGTTAACAAAAAAATATTGGGCAAAATGAAAGACGAACTAAAGGGTTCTATCATGCGAGAATTCGTCGGACTTAGATCCAAAATGTACGCGTATCAATTAGAAGACGGAGAAAAGAATGATGAAAAAAATAAACTAGATAAACTGAAAACCTCCAAACGATCTAAAGGGGTTAAAAAGTCTGTTGTGGAAAATGAGATATCATTTACAGACTACAAAGAGTGTCTGTTCAAAGGGAAAACTAAATACGCATCTATGAACATGATACGTAGTTCTAGACATGAACTATTCAGTGTTGAGCTATTCAAAACATCACTGAGTAGTAAAGATGACAAACGCTACATATTAGAAGATGGGATCAAATCACTACCCTGGGGACATTATAAAATACCCCACTTATAAGTACCCATCTGGAATGGATATCAAAGTGTATGTTAATGACTACTTCGACAACGACCTGATACCGAGACCACTACGCTGTTTAATTGTTGGCCCGTCCGGTAGTGGGAAAACGAATCTTTTGCTGAACTTTATTTACGACGGCCAAGGGTTGACATTTAAGAACTTGTACGTGTTCAGTAGATCAATCGATCAGACTGCGTACTCTAACCTTCGTGACATGTACGCCCAAGTTGGGGTGAAGTTAGGGAAACAGATAGCGTTTTTTTATACAAGCTGCGAAGACCTAATCTCAGTTGATGAATGTGAACCAAATTCGTTGGTGGTTTTCGACGACTGCCTTCTTGAAAAACAAACCCCAATAAAAGAATACTTTATTCGAGGTCGACATAAACTCATATCCTGTGTGTATCTCAGCCAGAGCTATGGGCGTGTGGATATGCAAGTAATCCGTAACAATGTCAATCTACTTTGCGTGTTCAATCAGAATAAGCACTACAGCAAGCGAATATATGAAGACTTTGTCGGCTCAGATATGTCGTACATCCAATTTGAATCTATGTGCAAGAAATGTTGGAGTCAACCACACGGCTTTCTATCTATTGACATGAACAAAAAAGTACACTCGGGAAAGTACAAATATATGTTAAATGAAAAACTTATACCCAAGCCAGTTGCAAGATAAAAATCTAACAGACTGTATTTAAATAAGTATAGCACTATGGCTAATGTATTGGAAGCAAAACGTCTTGAAGAGCTACAGCGAGAACTTATACGCAAATTCAGAGCCGCTGAGAAAGAGGAGCGGTCATCTGGCTCTCGACCATCAATAGAGCACCACCCTTCAGAAAAACCACTCAACATTTTGACTCCGCTTCCTAAGGAGTCTGAGCCTCTAACGGTGGTAAAAGCCAAACAGTTGGAGGAACTGAACGATAATTTGAAGAATGAATTTTCCAGTGTATACGTGCAAGAAATGCAGGAGATGCGCGAAAGGCAGAAAAAGTATGAGCCCATAACGAATGCAATCATAAAACAAAAAGAGAAAGATGCAGTCAACGAGGCTAAAGAAATGGAAGAACGTAAAAGACTACGTATGCGACAACTCATGCGAATACCATTAACGAGATCTGGTACACCAGACGGACGAAGCCCGTTGTCTGAGCGTTCTGACATAGATACTCCTTCACAAGAATTGAATCAATCGTTTAAACAACTGATGGATACAAAGAAAATTACACTGGGATTGACTGCATCAAGTTATTTACCTAAAGCCCGAGATGCTCAGTTCGGTATTTGGTACGATGACAATGCTAATCAAGCTAAAATTGGATCCGAGCCGATCACGTTTAATTACGACGATATCGTACTAATAAAAGATCAAAAAACTTACAAAGGCACGGTTGGTCTTTGGCGTCTTTTGACGAAAAACGATTACATTAGTGATGACAACTATACGCCTGACGATTGGAATGCATACAAAGATATATTGCTCAGAACAAATTCCATATTTCAGAAAAACGATCCTCTTTCAAATCGACCGAAAGCGAGTCAGGGTCGTAAATGGAAACGCATGATCAAACGAATTTGGGAAGAAAATATAAAGACTGACAATAATGATGAAATGACTGGGTCTGGGTTGGCAGTCTACAGCAGTAGGCCGGTAGAATACAAATACATCAGCAATCTCAATGAACTGGTAAAACGATTGAATTACATTTACGCTCAAGAAATGGCCGGCAACAACAATTTTCATAACGAGAAACTATCTCTCGTCAAATTCATATACGACAGAATGGAAGAGTTAGTGCAGACTCCACGAGGAACAAAATATCTAGTACGTTGTCTTTCAGCATTACCGGAGAGTGTGATCGAAGGGTCTGGGCTTTTGAACGATATCATCAACAATCTACCGTTCGAGCTTCATGCTCCACGCAATTTGCAATTTGATACGTACAATTTTTGTGGACCCGGTACAAAACTAGACGAACGATTGGCTGGAGGAGATAAAGGAATCAACCCACTTGACGAGGCGTGCAAAGAACATGACATTTGGTACAGCAAACACAAAAATACAGAAGACAGATGGGTGGCCGATCGTGAGTTGCAGAAGAAGGCGTGGCGTAGAGTCATGGCACCTGATGCTGATTTGAATGAACGTGCAGTTGCTCTTGCTACAACCGGTGGAATGTGGCTGAAACGTAAACTCGGCATGGGTTTGGGTACGTCCGGTTCTATGTACCCTATGTGAATACTATAAGTGGTGATATATTTCACAATGGAAGCGATCTACACCAAGTTTATGGGCGGTGTTGTGAGGAGTGAGTACAGGACTGTTAACGCAGTGTCTGATCTCAATTTCAACACACCGAACAACTACACTGTGTTCAGATTGGATCATGGTGATGCGTTTTACGATTCTCGCATAATGTTTCACATTCAAGGTGAAGTCGTGAAAAAATCAGACGTGTCGGCATACCCAAAGAATTCTACTATAAAACTTGTTAACAACTTCCCAGCTTTCCTGTTCTCACGAATTGAGCTAAAGAAACACAACACAATCATTGATAGCGTAGACAATCCAGGTGTAACAGGCTACATCAAGGGTATGTTGATGTACACAAATACGGCCACACTTTCAAACTGCGGTTTCGTATCCCAGTACAGTGGAGGGGGCAAATTTGAAGCACTAGGTACGCTCGGTCATCTTGGTCTCGGCTTTTTCGACCACCTTCAGTATCCGATGTATAAAGGTGGATTTGAAATCAAATTCACGCGTTCCGAAGACAACGACGCTCTGTGTCATTGGAAAGGTTCAGAAGCAACCGATGTTGAACCTGAAGATGGAAAGGTAAAAATTACATCGTTTGTTCTACGCGTACCGTTGGTAGAATACTCATCTACCAGTCGTATACAACTTATTGCGGGATTGAAAGAATTGAGCGACAAAGACAGACTATCGTTCAGATACTACCAATGGCAGTGTATCGAGAAGAAAGGCGTGTTTGGATCTTCATTCAACTTTGACATCACCAACGTTTATCGGAGTGTGAACGATCCACGTTTCGTCATAATTGGTTTGCAAACTAATCGCTCGAACGATCAAAAGGCAAATCCATCAGTTTTCGACAGTTGTACCATAAAGAACGTAACCGTCAAAATAAACGGTGATCGCTACCCACAAGAATTGCAAAACTTGAATATGTCAGATTCAAAGTGGCGACTTCTTTACGATCAGTATGTACGTTTTCGAATGGTGAACTTTGGGGACTCTGATGTTATGTTAACTCCTGAGAATTTCCAAAGCAACTTTCCAATAATGGTCGTAGATACTCATCTACATCCACAGTCGACAGACAGATCTAGGAGCGATATACAAGTTGAGTTAGACTTTATAAATCCAGTCGCACCTCCAGCAGTGAACAGTGGTACCACAGCTTACGTTGTTGTTGTCGCAGAAACAAACTTCACGTATGACATTACTCGAAATACAATCACATTTTGCTAGGTAAATAAAAAAAAAAAAACTTTATTTTTTTGTTCATTTTTAAAATACTGACTTTTGGAGCTCTTTTTGATAAAACGATCCGATAATATGTTCTCCTTCAGAATCTTTGATATTATATGTGACTGGATTTGTATTATTAACTTGATAAACGGTAAATACTTCTCGAGTCCAGTTGCGTCCGTACTTGTTTGCATAGTGACCCTTATTTTTCGTAATCCTAACTCTATCACCAATCTTGAGTGTAGGTTTTCGCACTGCTGATGTTGTTTCATCCCTGCTTGCATATCTGCGTCTAAGCTCAGGTTCACATTTCGCATTAACCTCAACTGGCATCATACCAATCGTTCTATGAAAACTGCTGTTGTAGTCTTTCAGTAAAGACTGGAGAATGTCAATCCAACGAAATGACTTACGCACTTCAAATTGTACTTTCATTTTCTCATTTAGAGTACGGTTGAATCTTTCTACTATCGCACTCTTTTCCTCATTCTCAGTATGATACATCTTGATCTCATGTTCCTTCAACAAACGCCTGAAGTCACTGTTTACGAATTCACGCCCTTTGTCTGTATGAAGTAGATTGGGTGGCTCGTGCCCGCATTGCCAAGCTCTTTCTAATATAACTCTAAATGCCTCGGCTACATCAGATCCACTTTTTCTGACTAATGGTTCTGACCAAGCATATTTTGAGAACGTGTCTATGACATTTAGAATGTACTTGTAACCGTCGTTTTCACCTCTATACCTATCCATGATGACCAAATCGGCAGCCCACAAATCATCGATTCCAAGCGTTATGATTCTTCGTTTCGGAAATTTCTTTATCACCGGTCGATGCAATTCTTTCGCTTCGATCAAGGAAGGTTTCATTTGATTAGCAAAATCCGGAGCTTTAATAAATGTACTCTTTTCTTTTCCACAAACTACGCATTGTGCCTTGTGTCACCACTTTTCGTTTACCGTTTTCAAAGTCTCAACATTTATTGAGCTCGTTTTTATTTTACACTTTGGACAGTAAATATCCATGACTTAGTTATAAGTGTATGATTATGGTTGCGTTACATCATCATCATAAAATCAGGCTGTCGGATGGACAGAAACGTAAGCTCCGCACCGCTTACCGAAGGCGGCAGAGTGCGAGCATTGGTCTATCGAAAGACCAAGTGACTATGTGTGGTGGCGATGATATCTTGCTCACACCAAGACAGCACCAACGTATAGTCAAAGCGAAAAAAGATTATAAAGGATTACGGATGGAGCTTTCATACGGACAGCTTTCAATGAACAAAAAAGGAGGTCTCTTGAAAGAGATGCTAGATTTTGTCGAAACAGATGTACCTGGTGGCAAACGTTTCATTTCACCAGTTGTGAGGCACACAATAGCACCACTACTCAAGAATAAGTTCGTACCGTGGTTGAAACAACTAATTGACAGTGAACTTGACAGTATTATCGGTCCTAAAGGTTCAGGTCTTAAACGGCGCATCAACTCCAAGTTAGACGAACTGCTTGGTAATAAAAAAAGATCACACCCCTTTCGCTCGCTGAAATTGAAAATTACATCAAAACGCTAAAGATAGAAAATTTTCGAGGCGTGTTTATGCGTCAAATGCTACCGTCAATACCTAGTCCCATCGAATGTGGGGTCATCAATCTTGGAGATATATCATCTAATGGCACCCACTGGACGTGTTACGTAAAACGGGGAGAACATAAATTATACTTCGACTCGTTCGGTGATGCAAGACCTCCAATAGAGTTGGTACGTTATTTGGGTGCAGACAATCTCAAATACAACATCGACAGAGTCCAAGATTTTGATGATCCTCCGATATGCGGCCACCTATGTATTGAGGTGTTATGACGTAACGACAAAAGTGAAGATTGGAATGATATCGTGCGGTGTCTACGAGATAACAAATACACTTGGAAGTCTTGGTGGTAAGAGACTATAACTATGGAGAGTTATCGTGGCAGTACTTTTCACATCAACAAATTTGGTGATACGAACATCACTTTTGTTGCTGGTGGTAATAGTGCACAATACGTCGATTCTAAAATCAATGAGATGAAAAGAGAGTTTTCCCATGAATCGTTGCAAGCTTTCGATAAAGTCGAAATCAAACTTCGACTAGAGCTCAATGAACTATTCGATGCCGTCCGAAACTTAAAGAGAAAAACAAACGAAAGGCTCGAAAAGATTGAGGAGAAACTTGAAGCTCTCGAGAATGGCGTGATTTGGGCCTCCACACCTGAATAACATGTGGCAAACACGGCTATTTAAAAAAACAATTTTTTTTCGCATCGATCGAGAGTAACTTTTAAGAGACACCTATGTGTGTATGGGAGACAAAGAGTTTTAAAAATCATAATGCTGTTCAAACTGGTTGGAGCGGGTTCGGTGATCACACTTCACTTGGAGCACCCAATATATTTGCGCGATGAAGATGACTACGAACTGGCTCTGTACGGGTTTTATTCGGAAAACAATATCGCTAATCATCCGACAGATGGAACGATGTACTTTTGGGTAGGTCCTAACGCCGAACAACAGAGCATTGGTCCGAGAGCGCTTCTCTTTCAGAAAGGCCACTGGACGCTAGACACCCTACAGGTCAAGTGCAGTGAGTTCCTCAAAACACTGAACGTGGTTGATTCTGCAAGGTTCAGCATAGGGAAAATGGATGACAGGATATCGATAGTCTCACCGCTCAAGTTCAGTTTCGACTCCACAATACGAAACCTGCTGGGGTTCGAAATGCAGTCTGAGGAAAAAGAAGACTACAGTAACGAACGTTTTTACTACATGGCCGACCATGTCATAAAAGCCACGAAACCACCGAATCTCAGAGCTGTGGATACAGTCGAGATACATTGCAATTTGGTTGAAAACAGTTACTCAAATCACGACGAACACTTGCACAAGCACAAAGAACATCGACTGCTATACACATTTTTCCCAGCCGTACCGCGGGGCTACAAAATATCAGAAACGCCGCTCCAGAGATATTATGCTCCGTTAGATAGTGCCCTGCGAAAAATACAGCAAATCACTGTTACAATCGTGGATCAAGACAATCGCCTGATCTTGAACCCATTTGTAAATAACATTGTTTATCTACACCTACAGAAATTACGGTAGACAAAACTCAACCCCACGCCGTAAAACTAGAACATTCAACACTCATATTTTTTTCCCCATCAAAATTCTGGGCCAGGAACGGCAAACACAAAATTATCAACCATCCGAGCAAACTGGAAAATTATCAATCGAAACACATCTAACCATATATATATATCGAAATTCAATCTCTGGTCCACTGGTCCCGAAATTCAACCTCTGGGCCAGGAACGGCAAATCCCTACTACTAGCGAGTAAGTATTGGTGAGGTTGAACGTGAGTATGAGGGTGCAATGTAGTGTCATCTTTTGAGTGGTTTGAATGTGAGTGTGAATGTTGCAATGTAAGTGTCATCGTTTGAGTGGTTTGAACGTGAGTGTGCAATGTAAGTTCATCTTTAGTGTTTGAACGTGAGTGTGTAATGTTAGTGTCTTCTTCTGATGTGATTGAATGTGAGCGTGCAATGATAGTTTTGAGGGTCTGAGTGGTTTGAACATGAGTGTGAGTGGCAATAAGTGTTATCTTTCGAGTGTTGAACATGAGTGTAGTGTGCAGTGATAGTGAAATTTCTTCAACTCCTTAACTCTATTTTACTGTTAGTTTATGTTAGTTTCCATTATTATACGTAATTTTACATATCTTCACAATGTTTGTTAGTTTCATTTTTTTAGTTCACATTATAAATTGTTTTAGAATTAAGTATTTATCAACAATTCATAAACTGATTGAACTCAGCCATCACCCACAGGCAGTAGCCCATATGGTGGCTTTTCTCATATTGTTTGTAAATGTTATGTGTATTATTTTCTGAGATCAGTAAAGATTATTATTATTATTATTATTATTTATACTTTTTCCAGTAAGTCTGATACTTACTTTGAATGTATATTACTTAGTACTTTTTTAACGCCACTGTTTTCAAGATGTATTGGTATTTTACTGTATTTTATATTCCCCCGTTTTTTATTACCACCAACAAAAGTGTTATTGCAAATATATATACATATTTAGCTCACCAATCAACAAATTAAGTGCGATTAGTCATTATGCTACAACAATGAGGATATTAGTTTTGTTAAGTGAATATTAGCTGTGGGGAAATGTAAAACTGCCCTTACACCCACATAGGCAGTCCAAAGGGTTGCAAAATACTAGTTGTGGGGAAATGTAAAACTGCCCTTACACCCACATAGTAAGTCCAAAGGGTTGCAAAGTCACAAGAAGTTTGGAAAAGAGAAGAGTAAACAACAATAACTTATCAATATTAAATAAAGTGCACTAAATAACTTTAAATAGTCATACTGTGACCACAATTAAATAAAACACACAAACATATATAAATAAATTCAAATTACAGTAATTAAAAAGGGCAGCATCCTACAAATGTCAACATAACAGGCTACATAGCTCAATCATTAGAGAATCAAAATGCTATGTGAATCCTCAGGCACATAGCTAAAAACTGAAAGAATGAAAAAATAATAATTAAATACTCTTACTTCATAATTATTTTGACTACAAATGTGTCATATACATTATATAATCATACATAATTATACAAGGTTTTTTTTCATATATAATTATACAAGGTTTTTTGAACTTTCTAAAAAAAATATTGAGGTATTGTTCCTGGGTCATGGGAGACTACTAATATCATAGTTAGTGTCTAAAACTCCTTGGTCATCCTTGTAGCCGGCTTTTTGTTTTTCACACTAATAAATGTATATCTCAAAAACGGGATGTTGTACTGAGCTGTAATCTTGCATGGATCTTTACCATGAACAGTGATATTGACCCACCCATACACATACAATTACGTTGACCTACCCGCCCACCTCTATACGTACAGTGATATTGACCCACCCCTACACGTACAGTGATATTGACCCACCCCTACACGTACAGTGATATTGACCCACCCATACACATACAATGACGTTGACCCACCCGCCCAACATTACACGTACAGTGATATTGACCCACCTCTACACGTACAATGATATTGACCCACCTCTACACGTACAATGATATTGACCCACCCATACATATACAATGACGTTGACCCACCCGCCCACCCCTACACGTACAGTGATGTTAACCCACCCCTACACGTACAGTGACATTGACCCACCTCTACACGTACAGTGATATTGACCCACCCATACACATACAATTACGTTGCCTACTTGTAGAATAAGTATTATTTTTAAACATTGTAAATTTCCAAAATGGCGGCCGTTCAAAATGTTGTAATTCAAATAACTCAACAACCAGTAATTTAAAAAAAACCTTCAGTACTGTATAACAAAAATTATAAAATTTAATTACAAATTTACCGGTGAAAAAATTCTGAAAATCTGATCAGAATCAACTGAGATCTTAAATTATTTGTAAATCAATGTAATGTCAACAATCCACCATATACCTCGTTATAAGAATGGCCAGCATAATACGCTTAGGTATGTGTCATCAATCAGCTGACTATTAAATTGTAATTTAAAATAAATTAGCTAAAAACAGTAATTTACAATAATTTATCATTTTATTTTTTTTCTCTCACAGTGTATGTTATATTGTTCTAGTAGAGCGAACAGAATGGGGCAGAATATATTACTTCATTTAAAACAACACAAATATATGTATTTATAAAACAATAAGATTTAACTACTTACTTAGTTTTGTAAGAAATAAGTTCATTTAAAACAATAAGGTTATAAGTAGTGAAAATAACAAAGAACTCTAACAGGTACTTAAATATCCAGATTTAGTTCCCGGAATACTGTTTATTGGGGTTTGAGCCGTGTTCAAATAATCAGCTGTTCTTTTAATTTTTACCAACAATGGTAATCAGATGTTACTCTTAATTACCAGTTTCAAAGTAATAGTGATTCATCGAATGTGAGATTTTTAGCAATTTATAAGTTCAACAGCTTTGTGATATTAATTAGAGGAATAAAGTTGAGTATGTAAAATGTGTCTGAATGTTGTGACATATATTTTATGTGTGGAGCTGCGTTAATGCATCCGTATAGTATGCAAAAAGTCCTAAAATTGACTGCAGACGATTTTCAACGTCGAGTGAACTGCTCCCGATCATTTTAAAGGAAAACTATCGAAACCCCAACTTTTCTTGCGAAAGTGCTGTTTACATATGAAGCGACATTCAACAAAGAGGGTGTCAATTCTAGGAACTCATGTGTGGGTGTATGAACACCCCCATGCTACTGTTTCGAGAAAAAGTCTAAATAGATTTTCAGTCTTTGTTTGGGCTGGTGTACTAAATAACAACATAGTTGTTGAATTTTAGTTGGGCCATATTTTACTCAAAAGTCTAAACTCACCAATGTATCTAGTGTTTGTGAGGGACATTCTGCCTGAGTTGCTTCAATTTTTTTTTCAATTCAACAGAGTGGACATGTTGTTTCAACAGGATCGGTATCGAGCCCATTTCGGAAACATTATTTTGAACCATTTAAACGCTACTTATGGGAAGCAATGGAATGAAAGAGGAGGGCCGGTGAATTGGCCTCCACGATCCCCCAACTTGACTCCGCTCGATTTCTTCGTCTGAGGACGGATGAAGGACTTTGTGTACAGCACACCAGCTGAAGATGAAATGGATTTACTAACTCGAATCATAGAAGCCTTGGCTGGATAATATTTTGAACACCTTTTATAAATAACTTTGACCACATTTGTTTGTAATGTTGATATATTGAATATTTGATGTTAATAATTTTCTGTTAGAAATGCTTTTTTATTTTATTTATGACAGCAATAATTGAAGTGACATTTTTCTCAATTTGATTTCATAGCTTTACTAGACCATAAAAGTGTACACGAAAGAGTTTCTGTTATAATGGACCAGTAATTAAAATGAATTATGTAACATTGTAAATAAATGATTGTAAATTACTGTTTTTAGCTAATTTATTTTAAATTACAATTAATAGTCAGCTGATTGATGACACTTACCTAAGCGTATTATGTGCTGGCCATTGTTATAACGAGGTATATGGTATAGTTGATATTACATTGATTTACAAATAATTTTACATCTCAGTTTATTCTGATCAGATTTTTAGAATTTTTGATATTCTGAAGTTTTTTTTAATTACTGGTTGTTGAGTTATTTGAATTAAACATTTTTGAACGGCCGCCATTTTAAAAATGTACAATGTTGAAAATATTATTTGTATACAAGTAAACAACTATAAGAAGGTTCATGCAACATTTCAGCTCAGTACAACATCCCGTTTTTGAGATATACATTTATTAGTGTGAAAAAACTACAAGGAGGACCAAGGAGTTTTGGACACTTTAATTATGATATTAGTAGTCTCCCATGACCTCAAAATTTTATCACAGTTCAAAAACAAACTGTATATATTATAATAGTTCTTAAAAATAAATACTAGTAACAACAACACTAGTATAAAACAGTAACATAATTAAATAAAATATCATAAATTTGAAACCAACTAATTTAATTTGAACATAAACATAAACAGCGAAATACAAACTCCTCCCAATAATATTATTAAACTAAAATAAAAGTAAGTTATTGTACCTGTAAAATATGTTTATATAAATATTACGTAGGTTTATATAATATGCATGTAGGGTAAGTGGAAGATACATCATTGTGTGTGAGGTAGGAGTCTTGTGTGTGGGAATTACACCTGATCACAACTAATCCCACCTAACCTTCCTACACACATGGCCCTTTTAGTGTAACTTAGTTTCTTAAAAGACTTATGGTCCATTATCATTCCTCTCTTTTATTGAGTTATTTTTATTTTTTCAAATAGTTTTAGCTAGAGGGAATAAGAAGCAAAACTAAAATGCAGTAGCATGAATAAAATATATATCAAGAATAAAGAATTTTAGTAAAACATTGTTTAGTATTTATTCAAATATTTTAGAATGTTTAGTCCGTTAATTTTTTAAACAATTAACAACATACACAAACAAAGAAGAGTAAATAAAATATTTAATTACTCCATCTTAGCTAACTTTTAAATGCTAGTTCATAAGTTTTGATCTAGAAATTTTATACAAGAAAACGTAGGCCTACATTAAGTTTCAATATAATTTTCACCAATTTAAAAGAAAACCAGTAATCAATTTCTACAATTACAAAATGTGCAGCTAAATTACAAGCATACTTTTTGAATTATATACTCGATCAATATTCACAGATGAATTTTCGCTCTATATACATTTAACAGAACTATTCATTAATAGTGTATTTTTTACTCTAACTAACTTTAACCGCTCCATTCTAAGGCTGATAACCCTCCAGATTATTCATAATGATTGATGATGATTACCTTAATACGTTACCATCAAGAAGGTACTAGAATTCAGGTTGCTAAAATGACAGTAATGCCTATAACAAGGCGTATATGGTAGAAATGTAGAAGGAGTGGTGTGTCCTGTTACTTCAATCAATGGTATGTTATTCCAAGTTGACTACTTACCTATGTACAAACCTACATTTTAAACTATACCATTAATAACAGTAATAAAAAATGTAAAGCGTCCAAAAAATACTAAAATAATCATTTAATATTTCAGAATATTCATTTTTGACGTTAAGACATGAAAAGACATCTCTCCTTTATCCAGATGTCCTGAATCTCGGAGTGAAAAGCTCGTTTTTCGTTAAGCTTACAGACATATGATTATTTCTCATCTTTTCACATCCAGTTCTTCGTCTTTTCAGAAGTGAATTCATTATGTGTTGGCCTAATTCATGCTTTTTTAAGAGAATTACTCACTTATTATTTCAAAATACTTTAACTGTGAGACTTAAGTGAATTTCATCACGTGTAGCCTTGTTATTAACTGTTATGACCATTTCCCTCATAATATATTGGCAATCCTTACTACAATCTTTTGATACAAAAAGTGTCTATATTACTTCATTAAATAATGGCCTTGTTTACTACATTTATACGTTTGGTATGCAAAATAGTGTAGTTTAAGACCAATTTAAAATTGATTTTATTGATTATTTTATGTAAATATTTAATTTTATAGACGATTAAGATACGACAAAATGTCTACTGTATTACTGTGAGTTTAAATGCAGTACAAGAATTCAAACTTTCCAAATATTGTCCTGCAGTTCAAGTCAATGTTACAATTTAATCAAAGCTTAGCTACTAAACTTCATGTAGATTGTTTGTTATTTTATCGGTTTGCTATTTAATGACAAGTAAAGGGAAGGACATGAAAGATATTCATATTATGATATGACTAATTATATATGATAAGGTCTAAGAGATTTCTTAGATCATTTACATAAGTCTAATAAGATGTTGTTAAAATATTATTAAATTTTGTTCTTCTAAGAACTTCATTATATATTCATTTTCTAAACGTTTTTATACTTTATTAAATAAAATAAACAAACTCATACAAGTAAAAAAATTTGATTTATTTTATAATATGAGCCCATTACTCGAACATACACGTGATGGGCTTTTTCCTTTCTCTGTACCTTTTATTGTTGGTAGGATAAATAAATAAATACCGTTGGATAGTAGAATAAACAAATATTCTAGTTGGATATTTGATAAAATGTCTAAAAGGAAATACTTTCATAAGTTATATTGGTGATTTTCAGAATAAATACCTATACATAACCTAAACATTTCTATAAACTAAAAGAAACTATTTATACATAATCATCTTCAAAAAATAGCCCAGAATTTTAGTTTTACTACTAAATTTGGAGGCAGGGAATATCTTAGACCTTGAAGACGTTTCAGTAAACGTTATTCCTTTTTTACTTGTGTCATATTAGATGTTATATATGACATGGCCTGATTGCAACTTTTTCAAACGTGTAAGACGCATTGCAGGAAAGTGAAATGTTTTTTAGTTACAGTCACTTTATTTGTTTGTGTCAGAAATGCTCTATTAATACTTACTAAAATAAGATTAATAAGCAATTAATTGTTGAAAATAACGCATCAAAATTAATTATTTTATTGTTTATTAATAGGAAACTGCCTCTGGAGTACCTTCATCTGAGTAAATTAAGTAAATGACCTAGCAGTTCTCAAGAGACAGTTTATCCTTTAATTCAGTAAGTGAAGTGATGTGTTTAGTCATTAAGTTTTCAGTAATCAGGAAAGGCGTGACATGGAAGAAGGCTTGAACCACGAACTTGCCAAGTTAATTATTGAGAGCAGAGAGCAAGGGGAGCCTGGAGCGCTTAAATATTCAACTCCAAAGTCAGCAGTTTGGACTGATCTCCAAACGGTAGGTTTGTGAATCAATTAATTGAACTAAATAAATTCTATACACATGGTATAGTGTATAAAAGGTGAAAAAACCCTTTTGTAACTGTTGTATGACTTCACTTGTAAAAGTGAAATCTTGTACATCATCATGGTTAGGAAGAACACACTTTTTGACGCCATTAGTGACATTTAATTTCTTTTAGGGGGACGGGCCACAAGCTGTTGAACCATTGTAAGCCAGGGAGAAGTCTGGTATCAAATGAAAGGTATATTAAAGAGAAATTAATTCCCGCAAACTGGACTTTGGAAAGTTTATCCTTGCCAGAGTAGTGGTAATACTAATCTTAAAGTAACTAATTTGAACAATATTATTTCTCCGTTATTTTACGGTTTCAAGTACATTGTTATGATCAAAAATTATAATTTATGGAATACAATTATTAAAAAGATTTAACTATTAAATTATATATCAGAAAAATAACCTTGTTGTGAAAGCGTTTTCATATTTTTGTCCACACTGTGTTAATAAAGTGGAAGAACATGCTAACCTCGTCCACCTCTTACTAAAATAGACTTAGATACGGTAAACCCTCTTTTACAATAACCCTGTCTCAGTTTAAATTAATAAAACAAATTATGTAATAGAGCTTGCTAAATGATATTTTAATTCTTTCACCAAATAATAACTAAAATCCTCTGAATGTCACTTTCTTTATGAACACATCTGGTATGAGGACGGTAAACGTAGATTAAGGGAATAAATAACCTAAATATTGTACCTCTTTTTACCTATATTGTGTTATATTTTTGCTGTATGAGATTTCACTAATTTTTAGCAATTATTTAGTAGTAGGTATTATATGGGAAACTATCAATCTTTATAAATTATTTAATTACACAAAGAGATTTATTGACCTTGAAATTGAGCTTATAATGTGCGTGAGCGCGTGCGCGTGCGCATGCGTGTGTGTGTGTGTGTGTGTGTGTGTGTGTGTGTGTGTGTGTGTGTGTGTGTGTGTGTGTGTGTGTGTGTTCTTTTAGTGAAACCCCATTCAAAATTAACCCATGTGTAATAAAAGAGCTTATTTTTTCTGTATCTTACACTCATATTATTGAAGGTGTCAAAATATTACTCTAAAGTATTCGATCCAAACTAAGTTCAACTTCAAGCTCAACAAATAAACTGTCTAACCCAAGTTCTAAGACCACTTAGCCACGGACTCTCTTATAGGTATACTTAAATTCGAACATAATTTTTGCAACGTGGCATTAGTTATCTACTCAATATGGAAAAAAAGAAAAACTATTAAAGAAGTATATAAATGAGAGTCATAACTAAATTTGAATAAATGAAGCGCCAAATATCAGTGAGCTGTAAAAGTTTAGCTTTATTACATGTAAGCTTACTATAAAATAATGTACAGTCAAACTCACATAGTAAAAGAATCTAGCATTCCCATTACTGTTTCCAGAGAAAGACCCTATTGAAAAACATATTCGTTTTTGGCCATGTTTTAATTTGATACTTTATTTACGATAGTACAAAAATATATCTGATTTCATGAATTTCCATTCATTTATGTTAAAAATCTCATTTTGAAAGAGTAAGTAAGTTATAAGTACTTCGGTATTTTGGCCAAGTTATAAGTAAGTTTGGCCAAACCAATCAAGGGTGCTGGTCGATTAAGGTTGGTACACGATGATTTTTAATTTTAAATAATTTGACTCCTTCTCTTCATACGATTTAGCTGTTTATACACATATACTCTTTGTCTTGTTTATGGGCTTACGCTTTTACAGTGTTAATTATTACGGTCAAGATAATCAAATGTTTAAATTCATTCAATGTTAAAACTTTAGCATTGGAAAAATTCATATGGAAACTATGGCATGTATTAAAACTACCACTACAATCTTAGCATTTCAATATGTTCTCAAATATTACCGGTTAGCTAACTTTAAACCTCGAAATAGTGAACATATTGACAGCTTTGTTTATTTTCAATGCAAACTTTTAATTATAGCTAAAAACTATAATTAACATAACTATAAACTAACCGTAAATTTTATGGCAAACCATTCAAGTTTCAGTTTTTCCCCAAATAAAATATAGCTATGCCATAAATATGAATTTTTCGTCTATTAACAAATAATTGGAATATGAATTAGAGAAATTGAAAATAACAATTTATTTAAGATTATAGATCTATAAATTTTTGTTCATTGTTTGTTTCATTAAAATCTAAGATACTTCAGTTTGAATTTTGTTTATTCAATGAAAAGATTATATGTTTAATAATACTATGAAAAAAAAGACTATTCACTAAAAATATGGAAAATATTTTATAATAACTCTACGTTACTGATACACTGAAAATAAAATTAATACTCAAATAATTGTATAGTTCATATACAAAAATGTTACAAATTTATAACGTTAGGGAAATGTTAGTCGAGCCATCAGCTAACCCTCAGGCTCTTAAATAGCCTCTGGTTATTTTTCTTCTTTTTATAGTAAATCTATTGGGGCCAAATTCTATGAATACATTCCGTTTCATTTATACATAGTTTAGGGTTATTTTTTTTTAAAAGTTTTCACTCTGTGGTTTCAATACACTCCATGCAGTCAATATAATGATATTTTGGATCATTATCGAATAGACATTATAGTAATTGTCAGATGTGCATCCTTAATAAAATATGGTTACCGGAAATTAGAACTCTACGGTAAATGTCACCCCTTTGTATCTACAGTTCACTTAATAGGTAATCTATACAAAGTTTCTCCATAGCTGCATTAATTATTAAATCCAAAAATTTGTTTGCTATTTGAGTAAATTAGGGTAGTAAAAGTATCATTATACATTTTACCAAGAATGAAAGTGTTTTATGTTGTAAACATTGTTGTTTTATGTTCTAGAATCAATTTGCCTTTTCTATTTAACATATAAAGAGCATGTTTTTATATGTTAAAAGGATACACCAAATTATATAGTAAAACCAAAATATATAGGGATATGACGTAAATCTGTAGGTCTCTATAGGCTATCGGGCTATTAATAAAAGGTACTCTCTGAGGAACAGCCGAACTCTATTAGTAACCAGACTACACTCATCCTAGACCTATAAACTTTCATATTCGCCTTAAAATACGCAAAAATGTTATGTCGGCGTCTCAAATGTAAGAATGTAAGAAACAATTTGTACATGCACAGTACTATCGTATTTCTTAATATAGCTACTTGTATTATTAGTTGCTTAGTTAATTTATATGTACAGTGTTAAGTATATATTGTTATACTAATTTTATTTTACTCTAAAAATAAGGCACAATGAAAACTACTTTTTATAAACTCACTGTATTATCTCTGAATGGCATATCTTTATGTCAGTTTAAAAACTATATTTTTATTCATACAAATTAATTATTAACTTTTTAATTAATGATATTTTAAATATATTACATTAACGAAAACATTCAAACTAAAAAGAAAAATAATTTATAATAAATTATTTTATTTTATATAGTGGATTTTAAAAGCCTGAATATATAAGAGAGGTAATATAAAAATTAAATTATAAAATAAATTGACTTTACGATTTTCATTTTGTAAATTAAATAATTAAATTATTAGTAGGTAAGCTACAAACAAGTCTTTGTCTTTTTAAAAAAAACATGGTTACTATAAATAGCCACCATTTTCGTTTTACAAGAAAGTTCATTCAATATTTAAGTTACTTTTCTCTTTGACACAAACTCTAAATTCTTAATTACGGGTTACATTTATCAAATTTCTTAAATCCCTTTAATATTTTAGCAGAAAGTATCACTAGTGTATTCACTATTGTGATCGTTACAATGTCTGTTATACTAGGTCAGGTTGATACTACTCAAACACCTTTTAGAATTTACTGTGGTATATATCTACCCGTCCACCCATACGTGTGCCATCGATAATGACCCACCCTTACTCGTAAAGAGGTATTGACCCACACATAGACGTAAAATTACCGAGCTACTTTTTAAAGAATCAAAAATCCTATCAATTAGACAGTTATTTATGAAGTATTTATTAGTATTTACATTTTCAAATAGGCAGGCAATAATTACGCCTGTAGTACACAACTACCCAACAAGAAGCGCAGGAAGCATGGGCCTTCGGGTATCTCAGACGGTTTCGTCTGTTAACTTCACCAGTCCATATTACACTGCAATCTGTCTTTTAGAAATGTACCTCCCGAGATAAGGAACTTGCAGGGATCATCCACTAACAAGAGATTTATCTCTGCCTGGCTGGTAAGGACCGGTCCTAAATACGCCGAGTCTCTCCTTCGACCTTTATATAGTTGATTAGCACAGGAAGCAAAAATTACTAGATCAGATGTCGTATATATATAATGAAATGAAATTAATTCATTTATATGCAACATAATATTAGTTACATAACTGTTTATTTTATTATATAATTTTCTATTTTGTCACCCCCCATCCCATATTTTACTCTGTAATGGTTGGTTAATGTTCTTGTTGTAAAGTCTGTAATTTTCATTCATGTCTTGTTTGTTATTTTTTATTTTCATTGTTGTTCACTATCATTATTATTGTTATATCAATTTTTATATTATTATTATTGCAATAAAATATAAGACTTAATTGATAATTTTATATATTGTAGAACATAATCAGCAGGCTGTCATCTGATGGAACTCCCCACGCACAGGTCTTACGTGACCCATGTGGGATTTTTTTCCCATAAATGTTTACATATTTGTATTTGTCACCTGTGTTTGTAAATGTGGAATACATTTTATTTGATTTTGATTTGAATGGCATCTCTTGACCTTAAACTTGTGACATAACAAGAAGGAGATGATAAATCAAATAATTGCTAATTATGAAGCAATACTGTAAATGAACAAGATAAAGGTGGAAGCAATATTAAAAAAATAGTAACATAAGAAAGAATTGTTGAAAAATTGTACTGTACATTTGAAAATTCGCAAATAAATCCCTTTGTAGAAATGTATACGGGTTTAAATGTGCTACGACACAGTAACATCTCTTTGACGTCATGACAATGGTAGAGAGTTGGGCATAGGGGCTAGTGTGATGTATTCCCCAAGGCTAACTCCTCCTTTGTTTTTATCTGTGTAGGCCTAACAGTCTTAAGTCATCTGTGTGACAATTTCACGAACACTTTTCTCTTTAAATATAACAACATTTGAAGGTGGATATGCTGAATACATATAAATTATTAATAAACTGTATAGTTGGTTCTAAATCATAGTAAGAAAGAGGTACAAAACTAATTGAGACAGTTAAATTAAAATGTGAAAGGCTGATTGGAAAACTAATTACTAGTGTGCAGTTATTACTTAATTAACGACTGTAATTTTATTTAATTAAATTAAGTCGGTACTAGTGGTGCAGTATTACAACTCTATTGATTTACAGCAACTTGACACTTTTTATACGAGCGTAAAAATACATTTTCATTAAATCAAAACTGTTCACAAAAACTCAAAAATGAAACGTAACTTACAATTCTTGCTAAGATTTTACAAAATGATTCTTCAGTCAATGAGCCAACTGAAAACAGTTAGGAAGACCATAACTTGTTGTTGATTTCTTAGTGGAGTTTTTATTTATTTGTATAGATTTATCTATGAGAGCTTCGACAGTGTCTACCTATCTATCTATACTTATAAATTAAACTCAGTAGCAAGATCTTAGTCATACAAACAATACCTAGAAAGTCCCTTCACGAAGATTACCAACACATTTGGACACTCAAGGCTTTGTGAAATGTGCCCATCCATATTTCATTGCCGGTCTGTCAAAGCGTTGCTTTGTACTTCGGTGATTTACATCTGGCTTTACGTAAACAGTTGAAAATAGAGAAAGGAAATTTATCATTGTATGACCTTTACTAATGCTTTCAGTTGTTTTACAAAAATGTCTTAGCCAAATTTGAAATAGAAGAAACCGATATCACTTTAAGTAACTAAAATCGATTCATTCTTCTCTTCATTTATTCATTTGATCGACCCAATTTCTTGGTAGCAAAAGTCTCTGTTTTATGTTTTTTTTGTGTCATCTAAGATGTTAATATATTGTAACAATTTGAATATATTTAAATTAAATGTTTACAAACCTGGAAAATATAAAACATAGATATTGAATTCCAAGAATTAGCCATCAGTTTACCATGATTTTATAGCCAATTGGCAATAGCTATAAATTGACAAACATTCCTTATAAGCTATGTTTTGTTACAAAAACAATATGTTTTAATTTCATAACGTGTAGCTGTAATATATGAAAGCTATTAAAAGCTTTTTAGTGCCTGTTTTTATAAAACTAATATTAAATAAATAATCAATTTATTTTTGTATGGATATAAAATATTAATATTTGACTCAACAAGAATGATATAAATAAAAATGTTTTTATTTTATCCTTAAAGCACATTTTATTTCCTTGCTTGGGTTTTAACTCATCTAAACTAGGTAATACAGTTTGTAGTATATAAACTCAAACAAATTATTCACTTCATTAGTCTTTATTTAATGATAGGAACTGGTTAAGAATACATATTTATTAAATTTATGACCTTATCAACTGTTTTGGAGTGTCATTTCAATTATTTCAATGGAGTTTAACTTCAAATATTCATATTTCAAATTCAAATACGATTTATGTCCAGAGAAAAACAAAACAATAAAGCTACAAAAGTTCAAAAAACGTAGATAATGCCACTGCAATTACAATGCATAGTTGCCATGTTAAAATTGTCTAATTATATAATATTCACATGACTTTAAATGTATATACGTGAAAAGTTACAGGATAGAAAAAAATAAACATCTTTCAAGTATTGAAAGCACAATAAATTAAAGCTAGTTGAGTAGCTAATCAATATAACACAAAATTACTAAAATAAAAACCGTATAAGTAAACATCACAAAAAACAAATTTATTACAATATAAGCACAAAATGCACAAATTTATTACAATACAAGTATAAAATGCACACATATTATGGTGATCGATTTCGGTGAACCACACTCATCTTCCTCAGACCAGAGGGATTCACAATGATATCCCTCTGGTCTGAGGAAGATGAGTGTGGTTCACCGAAATCGATCACCATAATATTTGAGCATTTTATACTTGTATTGTAATATATTTGTGCATTTTGTGCTTATATTGTAATAAATTTGTGTTGTGTGACGTTTACTTGTACTGTATATGTACCAACACGTATTATGCTAATTAAAAAGCTATTTTAAAATAAAAAGTAAAAGCACTTATTAAATATGAGATTAAATTATTATAATTTCTTCTGGAAAAAAATACTAACGCACAAGGGAGTAAGGACCTGCCCGTGCGCAAGAGTTACATTGAACCGGTTGTCATTTAGTATTTTTGTAATGTTATCAATGGATGTAACTGACAGAACACTTAAAAAAATTGTTTAAAAACGCAGAAAAGTGAAAAGGCAAATTAATAAAATAAATAAATAAAATAATTGTGTTAATAACCTACAAGATGTAATTATTAATTAGTAAATTAATAAATTAAAGTAATAAATAAAAGTAAAATTAGTAAATAATTTAATATGTCATGAGTTACATCTCAAATGTGAAAATAAACTTCTCATTAAACAACTTTAAGTTGGTCTTTGTTTATTTTTAAACGATGATGCTTTAGAGATTTTTTTGAGCAAATGAAGGGATTGAAAATTAATATCAACTCTATTAATAATGTTATAGCATTTTGGTCCCAAAAAAAAACAAACATTTTTTGAAAAAAAGAAAAATTAGCTCGAGGCAATCTCAATATATCAGTGTGACGAGTGATCCTGGTTCTGTGCATGCTGTGATCTACCACTACACCAAGATTACCACTTAATTTAAAAATAAAACTAACACTTTAACAAAACAAATATCTTAAAGCAAATATATTATCTTTATACTTTATTATCTTTAAAGCATAACAACCAGGCTCATTTATACTCAAATTATAATAATTAAAATTGTTTAAATTTTTTTTCTTTAGAGAGCGTTTGTATATTTGACATTGGTTACAAGCATTGATATGATGAGTAACATGGCTACATTGGTCATAACATTCAGATTTGTGTAATATTCTGTACATTCCATACACAATATCAATAGGTCTAACATGGAAAAGATAAATTAAATTACTTCAGTACTAATTATCACAATTTTCTCGCTACCAACTTAGTCAAGAAATGTTGTACACACTTACTAAATTTTACAATAAGGTTAAAAAAAACCCGACCGCTCATACACGTACAGTGGGGTATTGACCAACCCACCCGCCCATACACGTACAGTGGCAATACGCATATTTATGAAACACCGCTGTACGTGTAAAGGTGGGCGGGTGGGTCAATACCTCTGTACGTGTAAGGATGGGTGGATGGATCACTAATAAAACTAAAACGTAAAAAATTTAAGAAAGTAGGTAATGATTTAGCTTGTCCACAAGATTCGAATAAAGGATTTTTGAATTTTAATAAGTGGTTGAAGACAACTAATGTACGCACCACCCCAGACCAAAAAGTAGTAAATTTATAACTAAAATGAAACCTTCAGTAGCAATCACGCCTATATTTCTGTTTATTTACTCTTGGATACTTTAACTTCTTATTGTTATTAAGTTCATAAATTACATGAATAATTTTCCGTGATTTATTAGTTTGATTATTTTTAATTTCACTTAAAATTAATTAAAAGAGCTTAATAACGAATTTAAGATTATCAAAACGAATCTCGTCAAACCAAAACTCGAGTATGAGTTACAATTATATTACACTTTGTATTACAGTAAAATACATTCTTGTATTCTACAAATAGTAATAAAATATAAATAAACGTGTTTAATGATGCAGTTTGTAATTGCACAGTCACCCACCTTGAACCTGGTTTCCGGAGAAGAGCTGTGTGTCTCTTGAGATTAGATTAGTTCTCGGAAATGAGCCTGGGGCCACTCTGGCTTAACTACGAGAATCTCAGACTGATTTAAATAGGACAGGTTTTTTTTAGAAAGGAAAATAAACTTTAGGATACCATTTTTAAAATGGCTTATGTTTTTAGATAGTGTTTTTACACACTACACCGTTAGCAACATTTCCGTTGCAAACACTCTCACTGATAATTGTTTCTTTTAATAAAGTGTCCTGCTCTTTGACCATACTTCATATTATAAATAAAATTTAACATCCCTGTAGACATTATCATCCCTTCCCTGTATATATGAAATCCAATAAGATCATCTAAAAGATCTATTTCTGAGACAAATTAAATGAACTATTCACTTCCTTATAGTATAGTTCTCTATGGAAAAGTCAGTTTCAAAGAAAATTTTAAAATATTAGAAGCGAACCATATTTTTTACCTCTCCGTGTAAATTGGGCCAGAAAAACCTTTCCCAAAGTGAACGTAGTAAATTGATACAGTTTAAGTACATGTGAAATTTTTTTAGGTCCCTGAAAAACACTTATTTGGTTATAATTTATATTATTCATAGAACAAGTAGTATTACTCAATATAAAAATGATATAGAGAGATATTGTATAGGCTCTGCGGGAACACTGTTTTATAATTAACTGTCTGAAGGTGTTAAGGAGTAGTACGAATATCAGTTTCTCATATCTTCGCTTTTAGTTTAAAGTAAAGTTGATGTCATTCTTAGAATTAAATTTAAAATGCCGATTTTATAAATGTATCTCAGATTTTACTTTATATGAATTATTATAGTTAAATATGTAACGATTCCAATGGCACGTGATTCTGTTTTTTCATTCCATAAGTTGACAAGAAATTACATGTACGATTCCTAGAATGGTTTTCCTTGTGGTTTGCATGTAATAAACAGGCGTTAAATGTTGATGTTTTCTCATAAACTAACTGTGTAAAGTACCTTGGCATCCTTGGTTGATGAGAGACTTTAATTGGAAAGACCAAATCAGTGCAGTTAAAAATTCTTTGTTAATGTTTATAAGAAAATTTTATCTTTAAAGACCTTTATGTCCTAATTACATACTTTTGCAAATTTATTATGGTTTTGTTCACGCTAAGCTAAATTATAATTAGAATATTCTATTATAAAATTACAATATATATATATATATATATATATATATATATATATATATATATATATATATATATTACTATATGTCGTTTATTAAGATTAAAGAAATATATTCTCAAAAATAAACAAGGATTACGTAGTATAAATGTAATCATAATTTTAATTTTTTTTGTTTGAAAATAATCACTCTAAATAATTCAATATCCTTACTGTCCCATTCATTTTAAAAATAATGTAGTTAAATTAAAATAAAACACTCTTGTATAGTTGTACGGTTATTATTTTGTAAATAGACTAAAACACATTGGTATTTGCCTAGCTACAATTCCAGCTAATTTAATTAACAGAATGACAATAAAAGATTGTAGTTGAGTACGAAATAACATTTTTTTCATATTATGAATAGTTGAATAGAAGACACCCGTTTGTAAGTTAAGTTTTGATATTAATAAGTTTTGTAAGTTAAAAATTGATATTAAGTTTTAACCTATGTATGAACTTTTCTAATATAAACTGTTAACTCTTGATACGATGTACTAAGTATGTAATAGTCAATTATATAAATAAAATACACTTTTAATCTAAAACAATTATGTAATTTGTTTTATAGGTTCAAACATTATTTATAAAAGTTGTCAATTTTTATCATACATATTTTGTAATGACAAATAATTACAACTAAGACAAACATTGATGGTTTATTTGCTTAATGTTTGTCAAGCAATTGCAATAATAGAAATTGGAGAAGAAATATATTGTTTTCCTATACTGAGTATGTGGAAAACAATATATTTCTAAAGGAAAATGTAACTTCAAAAATAAGAAATGTTTCATTTAAACGCACATTTAAGGACAAATTAAGTGTTGCTTGGCTGTCAAGTAAAAAGAAAACTTTAGACTGAAGTCTGCTTTATATCTCAGCCTGACCAATTTTTGTGCCTTGCCTGTCAAGGTTAAATATTTGTAAAGAGAAAACTCGGGAATAAAGTTTGCTTTATATCTCAGCCTGACCCAGTGTTGTGGCTTGGCTCTCAAGGTTAAATATTTGTAAAGAGAAAACTCGGGACTAAAGTCTGCGTTATATCTCAGCCTGACCCAGTTTTGTGGCTTGGCTGTCAAGGTTAAATATTTGTAAAGAGAAAACTCGAAACTAAAGTTTGCTTTATATCTCAGCCTGACCCAGTGTTGTGGCTTGGCTGTCAAGGTTAAATATTTGTAAAGAGAAAACTCGAAACTAAAGTCTGCTTTATCTCTCAGCCTGACCCAGTTTTGT
This sequence comes from Stictocephala bisonia, assembly GCA_035578905.1. Taxonomy (NCBI): domain Eukaryota; kingdom Metazoa; phylum Arthropoda; class Insecta; order Hemiptera; family Membracidae; genus Stictocephala; species Stictocephala bisonia. The sequence goes on from JAQJVL010000040.1 coordinate 3,415,369, forward strand.
GGCTTGGCTGTCAAGGTTAAATATTTGTAAAGAGAAAACTCGGAAATAAAGTCTGCTTTATCTCTCAGCCTGACCCAGTTTTGTGGCTTGGCTGTCAAGGTTAAATATTTGTAAAGAGAAAACTCGGGACTAAAGTCTGCGTTATCTCTCAGCCTGATCCAGTTTTGTGGCTTTGCAGTCAAGGTTAAATATTTGTAAAGAGAAAACTCGGGACTAAAGTCTGCGTTATATCTCAGCCTGACCCAGTTTTGTGGCTTTGGCAGTCAAGGTTAAATATTTGTAAAGAGAAAACTCGGAACTAAAGTCTGCGTTATATCTCAGCCTGACCCAGTTTTGTGGCTTGGCTGTCAAGGTTAAATATTTGTAAAGAGAAAACTCGAAACTAAAGTTTGCTTTATATCTCAGCCTGACCCAGTTTTGTTGCTTTGCAGTCAAGGTTAAATATTTGTAAAGAGAAAACTCGGGACTAAAGTCTGCGTTATATCTCAGCCTGACCCAGTCTTGTGGCTTGGCTGTCAAGGTTAAATATTTGTAAAGAGAAAACTCGAAACTAAAGTCTGCTTTATCTCTCAGCCTGACCCAGTTTTGTGGCTTGGCTGTCAAGGTTAAATATTTGTAAAGAGAAAACTCGAAACTAAAGTCTGCTTTATCTCTCAGCCTGACCCAGTTTTGTGGCTTTGCAGTCAAGGTTAAATATTTGTAAAGAGAAAACTCGAAACAAAAGTCTGCTTTATCTCTCAGCCTGTCCCAGTCTTGTGGCAAGAATGAAGGCTTCTTAGGGTTTTTATTAAAGATAAAGACTATTAAGACAACTACATTTAGCAGGCCAACAATAAAATATTGCACATATGTGTTAAGTTTTGTAAAGAAAATGCACATTTATATATAAATACAAATAAACCAATTTAATTCTTTTCACTTAATCTTCAATTCACATCTTGTTCAAAATCACTGTACAGATTTCGCGTACCCTAAATTTGCATAGCTTAATATCTTGAAAGAAATATTACGGCAACAAAATTTGAGCACGAACGTTGTCGTCGTAAAAGTAACGGTTTGTGCATAATGTACGCCTTTATTACGTTTTTAAGTACGTGTCCCAGATTTAAACATAGCCTCTAGGCTCTTAAGAGAAATGAAAATATCGTTAAAAATAATGTTTGATAGCATCATGAGGAATTTAGTTGATATTAGATAGATATTTTCTGATAAAACTATTACGAAAAAAAACTTTTGATCGAAACCATATAAACATCTAACTAACTGCATAATACTTTTTCACTAGCCTTGTAATAGCATAATGAATTTATGAGTATAAATAATCTTGAAATTGGAAAGAGCAAATAAACAACAATAAATAATTTAAAGGTCAAATATGGTAGACTATTATATTTAAGCTCCAATCAAGTTTCCACCAACATTATGTGTTTAACAATGCATGTATTGGGAGGGTGGTCATAGGGGTTAGTGTGCTGATTACATCCCTACAGAGAAGGCCCTTTGTACACGTTGTGTGTTTAAGGGTATTGCTGACACCACTGCAAGACCACACAATGTCCTCGTTCATCTATTTACTTTTGATTATTTTGTATAAAATATAAATTTACTTTGATTGTTTTACATGTTAAGACATTCATATTGAATTAACATCATGTGCACCCAACATAAAATAGGTCTATGCATTCACACATCGATCATGAGCTTATATTTTATTTAATGAATATCATGACGATATGAGGACATTCTGGATACATGCCACTTGAACAAAGGGGACGTAAGAGTTAAAACATCGTATTATAACGTTTCAACTCTAGTATTTCAAACAATATAAGCATTTTTAATTTAAAAACTTTTGACATTTTTAGCATGATTTTTAGGCTTGGTCCTATTAGAGTAATGTTGAAAATTTTAATGCATGTTTTAGGAACTGTTTAATGTCAAATAAGTTTTAAAATACACTTCAATACCGATAAATGACAAATATTAAAGGCAGTTTATCCCATGTTTAGAGGATCTATATATAATTGAGAACAATAGGTAAAATATAATAAATCTATTTTTTAACAAAACTGTTTTCAATCGACAGAATATTGCTACTTTTAGAAAATTACTTCAATCCCTACTTTTTAAGTTGAATCAAAATACACGCAGAGAAATATTTCAAACAGAACTATTTTGAACTTTTAACTTTGTAAAAATGAATACGATAAACATAGAATTAGGTATTTTGAAACTTTAAACGTGGTTTAGTTATGATAGGATTATGATCAAAACTGTTGAAATTAGTTTTATTTGTAAAACAATGGTGAAAATAAGTAAATTCAATGATGGTTAATGTACTTAATTAATTAACTAAGTTGTTCACATATTTACTTCTTTTGTTTTTTTTCTCATTATTTATTTGTATGTCTTGATATATGTTTTAAATGTATATCCATTTACGCTTTCATTGTTTATTTTATTCATTAAATTGTTGTATGTACAAATCTTGTGAACTAATACTTTACTAAGGGATTATTTACAATGAAATCTATAAACATAAAATATGCATGTTGGATTAGGCTCAAATAGTTATAATGTTACTTTGATTAATTAGGGAGAAAAAAGAATGTATATATATATACATACATATATATGTATGTATCCAAGATATATGAATTCAATATTAGGATACAGATTATTTATTTGTGTATTTTTTTTACTTCAGCGTTTTCATTGCCGATAGCTGTTTTACTTGTATAAGATACTATAATAAATCCTCCAAACAGGCTAGCCTTGGGAGGTTAACCCTTTATTTCTCATTATAATTTATATTCATGTTTAAACATACAATAACAAAATTCTACAAATATATATATTACAAAATGTGTAAATATTAATAAGGTGTGCATATAATTAATTATTGTTAGTGGTTTATAACGTTGCACAGTGATTACCTAAACAAAGTGAAGTTTGTATGCCGAAGATGTGTAATGTTTACTGTCATGTAAAACTAATTCTGTCATTATGTATTCATTGTAAATTATGAGAAATAAAGTTTATTATTATTATTACTATTCTATTCGTAATATTAATAATATTTTATATTTATTTCTCTATAAATTTATCATTTGAAAATCCTTAATCCATTTAGAGACACTAATGGAATGGGGCAGTTAATAGTTTATTGCCATCTTGGTTCTACTCAGTTACTTAATACTATTAGCTTTTAAAAGTCACTTGATACCGTCAACCGTTCCAGGGTACTAAACAGTTAATGTCCAACAGTCAAGCTGTTCCTAACGCACGGGTATTTTATTAACATAACTCTGTTGTCAATATTAGTTATTAGTCAATATAGTAATGTTGAAAATTTTAATGTATGTTTTTGGAACTGTATAATGTCAAATAAGTTTTAAAATACACTCCAGTACCGATAAATGACAAATATTGAAGGCAGTTTATCCCATGTTTACAGGATCTATGTGTAATTGAGAACAATAAGTAAAATATAATAAATCTATTTTTTAATAAAACTGTTTTCAATCGATAAAATATTGCTACTTTTAGAAAATTACTTCAATCCCTACTTTTTAAGTTGAATCAAAATACACGCAGAGAAATATTTGTATGTAACATATACAAAACTGTATGTAACATATACATAAGTTCACTTTAAACTTAAGTGCCGTTAAAGTACATGGCATTTCTTTCTTTATCTTTCGTATGATAAAACTTGTTTTTATCAGCTTAAACTATATATTGATTGTTTTTCCTTCAATTACATTATTTACGATATGTTTATTATTATTTTGTCTGTGCCGGTTTCTGAATTGGGTTATATCATATTTATAACTTATTAATGTAAAACCCATAATGTAACTTGAACCTGTATTCTTATATGAATCTAAACATGCATCGAAATATATTGCATTAAATTATTACAGTGAGTGTACCCTTAAACAAATACTTATTATTGTAATTTTCCAAAATAATTTTCTATATAATATTTGACTAATAAAACTGTGAGATAACTTGATTGTAAAATATTTTTTCTCTTTGTAGACTTCCTATTTCTGAAATGATAAAATTCAATTAAAACATGTTTGAAATTGTATCATAATCTCTACTTTTTAAATTAGATGACCTCTTACTAAAGCCCCTATTATAATTTACGTAATGTGTTTCTATATAAACATGAATACCTGGATTATGTAATGCAATTATACGACTACAGAATACACATAGATAGATTTGTGGTAAGATAATAGATCTTCTTAAACAGTTTGAATTTTATAATTCAACCCTAAACTATTCAGGGAGAAGGAGTTTTTGATACATTAAATATAACAGCAAGGTATAGTTTATTGAAATATTTACTTAAAAATGTAACTAGCAGGTTGACTGCCATGAGTACCATATGTGGTACTCACGACCAAAGGCCAGACTGCCACTTAATATTTGTTGATTGCCTCCCTGAGGCCACAAATTTTTTTTGAAGAAAAAATAATAATATTGATTTTCCCCCCTTTGTAGACCTTTAAACTAAACTTTGATCAATTATTTCCACAAAAATAACATTAAATTAGCTGAGTACCATTTATGGTACTCATGGCCTGTGGCTGCAATTGTATGTTATTGAAAGTTTGTAATCGTTTGAACTAAGCCAATGTAAGCTTCAATAACACCTTATTCTAAAAAATAGTACTGTATTTGTCATATAAATAAATGCTAAGGTTCATAAATTAACAAATAACTTTCTTTAGTAACAAACAAAACAATGAGGTGCTAAAACAGCTGATTATTAGATTAGACACGAATACCAACGGAATAAAAAAACTTATTTGCTAAGACTAGGGAAAGGTGATTTGGTATGTATATAAACGACTTTATATGCTTTTAAAAGAATCATGATCATTGGTATGGAAATAAATTAATTTTTTTAAACCCTTGAATAAGATGGGGTGAGTACCTTATATGGTACTCATGGCCTCATGTTGTATTTAGTCGAGTACCAGATATGGTACTCATGGCAATCAGGCTTTGGGTCAAAAATACTGTATGGCAGTCAACCTGCTAGAGAAACACATTTTCACAGATCTTCCAAACCAGTTAATTCAAGTTACATTTAATAGTGTTAAGGGCCTTCCAATTCGGAAAAACGCTACCCCCTCTCTGTCCAACGGAGTGTAGCAGGTCCCATCTTGTTGTAGCTACCCCCTCTCTGTCCCACGGAGTGTAGCAGGTCCCATCTTGTTGTAGCTACCCCCTCTCTGTCCCACGGAGTGTAGCAGGTCCCATCTTGTTGTAGCTACCCCCTCTCTGTCCCACGGAGTGTAGCAGGTCCCATCTTGTTGCAGATACCCCCGCTTTGTCCCACGGAGTGTAGCAGGTCCCATATTGTTGTAGCTACCCCCTCTCTGTCCAACGGAGTGTAGCAGGTCCCATCTTGTTGTAGCTACCCGCTCTCTGTCCCACGGAGTGTAGCAGGTCCCATCTTGTTGTAGCTACCCCCTCTCTGTCCCACGGAGTGTAGCAGGTCCCATCTTGTTGTAGTAACCCACTCTCCATCCCACGGAGTGTAGCAGATCCCATCTTGTTGTAGCTACCCCCTCTCTGTCCCACGGAGTGTAGCAGGTCCCATCTTGTTGTAGATACCCCCGCTTTGTCCCACGGAGTGTAGCAGGTCCCATCTTGTTGTAGCTACCCCCTCTCTGTCCAACGGAGTGTAGCAGGTCCCATCTTGTTGCTCAGCTAATCAGGAAGCCCTCAGATAGTTTGACAGTTTTCTGGTATGGCCGCCAGGTGAAGCTAGAACCTTCCAGATAACACCTATAGAAATGGATTGAAGCAGCGCCCTTCGGCCGACAAGTCAGTTAGTGTCTATGGCTATGTGAGCCTTCCTAAAGTCGTAAGTAAAGTGACTGTTGACACATAGTGACATACATTGAATGAAGATACATTCTAGTGCGTTAAGAGACAATAATTACTGTAAATAAGAGTGATTACATTTCAAGATTTACTTGGTAAATAGTAATTTATATTAGTAAATATGTCGTAGTGTGCCATTAGTGTGTGTAAATAAACTTAACAGTAGCCACAAAATTGAATACTCCTTATTTATTCATTTTGTTTATTAGCCTCCAGAACTGTTATATTATAGAAATAATACTGGTTAAATTACCTTTTTTCTGCTAACAGTTCTTCAAACATAATCTGCTATGTACATTTCGAAGCATAAAGCTTCATCATCAGGCTTTTCAAAAACGTCACTATTTACATTAAAACACTAAAAACACTAAAAACATTAAAAACATTTAAATATATTAAAATAAAACATTTGCCGGCCGGCGATAGACACCAACTGATGACCAATGAGCAGGTAACGAACGAGTAGGGTAACATGTTTGAGTTCGTTACCTGCACATCAGTTGGTGTCTATCGCCGGCCGGCAAATGTTTTATTTTAATATGTTTAAATGTTCAAATGTTTTTAATGTTTTTAGTGTTTTTAGTGTTTTAATGTAAATAGTGACGTTTTTGAAAAGCCTGATGATGAAGCTTTATGCTTCGAAATGTACGTAGCAGATTATGTTTGAAGAACTGTTGACAGAAAAAAGGTAATTTAAACAGTATTATTTCTACTCCTATTTGAATCCTTTTCTACTCCTAATCCTAACAGTATTATTAGTAGTCCTATTTGAAACCAAAATATACCAGACATTAAAACACAACAATTTGATGTAAACTCTCTACCATACAAAGATATCCCTTAAACACTAAATTATATTCATACTAGAAGATCATTTTGAGTTTATCTTCTTTTTGAATAATACACGCATTTTGTATTCACCTATCGTTTCTGTATATTGAGTTAGAGAGAATGGAGATCCAAGTATGTGACTTGCTTAGAATTCCATATATGAATCCTAATATATTATTTTAAAATGTATTGTGGTAACATTTTACATGATCAAAAACATACTAAAAATCAGATTATTTAAATTAAACTACAAGACATGGTTTTTATTCTGTAATATAAGTTAAATATTGTTATTTAAAGAGCAATGAACTATATATGTATGTATAATTGTTGTTTTTTCTCTAAGGGACAGTATGCTCATTTAAAAATGAATACTTAATAAGATTGAGACAACTGAAATCATTTGAAATAAACTATCTTCAACATTCCAATAAACGAACTTAGAAACTAAAATTATTAGAATGTTTGAGATTCTCTATTTAAAATTATATACTTCCCTAAAATAAGAACTTGAAAATGTAAACTTACTCGAAATAAATCTGGAATAGGTCGTTTCTCATAATAATATAAAAAAATAAGGAAATCGTTGATTGATATTAAAAACCATCAATCCTAAGTAAACAATTATATAAGAAAATTTACACAGAAGTTACTAACTAATTAAATGGAAATTGTATTCCTCAGATTACAACACTTCCTCTCAATCCGACCCACCGTCATACAAACTGAGCACTACCGAGAGTGGTAGACAGTACACCAGCTCAAGTGGAGAAAAATTATTTAAATTGAAATATACTGTTCATCGTCATAAAATAATTTAAATTGTTTAATTTAATGATTTTAAAACATTAACAGCTGGAATATTTATTTTGTCTTATTGACAGCTGGACTCAATAAATCAAAACAAAAGTAGAAACCCTCTTCACATAAGATTAATATAGGAACTTTGAAGACCAATGGGCGAAGCCCTAGAGGGGAATTGCAAAACTTTTATTTTTCCCGCCATCTACAATATCAGATCTTTAAAATGAGCCATTTCCAAAGGCAGTAGGTGGAGTGTAACGCTTGGAATTTTGACGGAACCGCCTTACGATTCCGATTCGTCTTACAAAATTAAATATATAAATTTAAATTGAGAAAAGTAAAGGTGTGTGACTTTAATGAACCATTAATAATGCTGGAAAAATATTGAAATTTGCGCCGAGGCCTTAAAATAGAAGAAAAATAGGAAAATAAATTAACAATGTAATTTGTTGGAATATTAAGATACATCATGACATTTGTGGCCAATAAAACTTTTACATGAATTGAAAATAACAAACACTTAACATATTGCAAAACGAAAATTTTAATAAATACCAACTAATAGAAAGATATAAACAGATAACAAACACAAACATAAGAATACGCCTTATACTATGAATATTTAGTAAACACTTTTACATTATCTGAGACAACATTTTGGAGATGGCCAGTTTTGCAAAGACCAACAAAATAAAAAAATGAATAATTTTAGAGTTAATTTTTACACTGAATCCTAATGGGAGGTTAGAGTGGTTCCAAACTGGTTTAAAAATTTTGCAATAACCCCAGAATCCAACCCTTTAAAAAGTTAAAAATAGACAGCTAGGTGATGAAAGGGACAAAAATAAAAAAATAAAAATAAATACAACTAAATAAAATATAAAAAGACACAAAATTAAGTTCCAGTCCTTAAATTGATTGGACGTCTTACACACAGAATTCTGTATCAAAACAGACCCTTTTTCACAACATATGACAAGTGAAACCTGCACTGATAAAAAATAAAAGGGTCGATGGATGGTAAAAATGATAAGAGATCACCTGGTAAGATACTGTGGACGCATCAAGAAAGTGGAAATAGAGTGGATGCCCCCACTGGGCCTCAGGACCACTCTTCTCCTTCTCCTGGTAAATGAGTGGCTTGGTCCCCCTCCCCACCTCGACCCTTCCATGATTACAACGAGGCTACGAGAGTAAAGAGAATAATAACAAGTGATGCGATTGCTCGGGACGACGAAAACAGAACGAATTACAACACACAATCACCAACGAAACACACACGAAAACACAAACAAGCACACACTATATGAAGGACGAAAGCTGTAAAATGGCACGGCACAAATCTTACTTGATGAATGGTAAGAATATTCAACTACAAGAACTTAATTATGGTAATGAAATAAATGTGAGGCTATATTATGAAAAATAACAAAAAATGTTCGTATTAAATATGAAAATTATTTATAAAATAACAAATGTAAAAAAATGGGATAAATTAAAATGTTTTATAGAGTGATGTAGTTAAATTAATAGTAATTTGTTACGCTTTAATTTCAACTTAATGACATTTTTGTAAAGAATTTCCTGATAGACAAATTACAATAGAAAAAAAAGAAAAATATTGAAGTTAACACATTATCCTTCTTAATTTGAATTTATATGCGTTATCAGAAATAATTCTGGGTAATTAGTAGTATATTAAAAGTAGTTTAAAATTAATTTCGTTAGAAAGATTTGATCTCAGCCTAATGAGGAAGTTCATACATTACCGGTTTTTGCTTGTAACCTGCCATGGACACGCTGCCAGGCTCAGCTACACAAATTGATGGCGAGGGTTTCTTACCTAACGAAGGTAATGTTATAAACAAGCAGCTTTAATCCAGGTTTTAATTACTAAAACCCGCTGCGTAATTATCTAACATAGTTTTTATGAACATGTCATTATAAACTCTATTATTTCTTCAATTAAAATATAAGTAAAGTAATTGCAAACATTTCAAATTATATCAATGAATATTTTTTTCTTTAGTAATATTTAGAATAGATTAATATAATTATTACTCTAATTTTCGTTCAGTAATTGATTCTAAAAATATAGCTTGAAAAAAATCATATTACATTATATTTTTACTTCATTTCTAAAATCAACAAGTATCATATTGTTGGAATATTATTTTGTATTTGATGCTATAGCTATTTTTGATTTCAACAAATCATTGTGTGATCGGAAATTTGTAAGAAGACCATGACAAGAGTTTGGTTTTAATATCATACAAGGTATGGACAAATAACATCAATATTTATACTTTCAAATAATCTACTGAGGAAAAGAGTTCATGGTTGTTTTTTTTCCAAAAAGATGTGTCTTCAACGACCATCTCAGCTAAGATAATAGGTTTGCTATACGGTAACTAGAAAAAAAGGTAGGGATCACGTGCATGGTGCACAGTAAATCTCTGTGTCAATGACGTCACACAGACGTATCAGCTGCTTCATCTGTTACACTGAATATAGTAATAACCAGTAACTGCTTTTTCTCAATCACTGATATTTACTAACAACAAGGCTTCATACCCGTTAAGAACTATAAATACATTTGTCTTTTAAATAAACATACGTCATACGTAAAATTTACATATTTATTCAAACACTAGTACAGTACTACGTTAGTAGTTTCGAATTTCGTTCATTTTCATACATTTTGTTCTACTAGCTTTTTTGGGGGAGAAACCGTTCTTTTAAAACTGTTCTTTCTGTTAACCTCTTCCATCCTTGTGAATGAACGTGTTCGAACATAACACATCATGAAAAATTAATTTACGTACCGTACATATTCATTTTTGTTTGACGGTTAGCTAATATTGTAAGATGGTTCCATTAGTTTCCCAATGAATCCAATTAAAAGATGGTTGTTTCGGTTTTGATTTGGAAATGTAAATAAATAACAAGTATTGAAACAGCCATTTAAATTAATCATCATAGTAATAAGTCCGTCTTGAATTAATACAGTTTTCATACTTTTTTAAATAAAAAAATGAGTTATTTTGTCTGAAAAATGTTCTATTTTATTATTTCCATCATAATAATAATAGTATTATAAAAATATGTATATAGACTTATTAACAGTTATTAACGGGTTAAAGCTTTGTTGCTAATAAAACTAGTGATTTAGGAAAAGCAGTTACAGTACTGGTTATTCAGTGTAACCGATGAACCAGCTGATATGTCTGTGTGCGTCATTGGTTTACTGCGCACCATGCGCGTGATTCCTACCGTATTATTATATTTACCGTGGATTTATTAATTGAAAAAAAAAAAAAAAAACGCCTTTGAACGAAACGTAAATTAATCTTATTGATTATGGTTTATTCCTGGGCCATTCATTTTTTTCTAATCTAAACTCTGTACTTTAGCTGTTATCCATGGTAAAAACTAACCATATTCATTTGAAACAATATAAATGTAGTTAGTGCCATGCACATTTTTGTTCCAGGCTATAATGTGTTACACGTCCATTTTGTTTGACCTAATTTTTTGTTTTTATTTTATTTCGACCTTCAACTCTTTCAGAACCCGTTTATCCTTTGCATCTTCACTCAGTAGTAATGGAAAACAAAACGTTTTTTGATGAGCGCAACGGTTCCTGTAAGCAGCGCGTTGCGTGATCAACTGACAATAGTATTAATATAACATTTTTACTTTCATTCTGAAAATGGAAGGAAGAGATTTTAGTAACATATATATTTTTACCCCTTAATAGTGTATGCGTATTATGTAATGAAAGTGTATGAATAGTTAAAGGAATCATGTGTGACTTCAGATTTTATAGTAAAAGTAATTTGTGTTTGATATTAATGGCATATTTTCTAACTATAATTTATCGAATGAAGGTTTGAGTTTGTAATTGGTAGTTTTAACATCCTGCATGAAAAAAATTACCAAAAAGTATGTTCTTAAGGGAAATTCAGTAATAAACATAAATAAAATAAACCTCACGTACAGTCAGTAACGTGACCTATTTGATTTTGTAACAGCACATATATATTTCGAAACAATTCCAAATGAAATGCAATATAGTTATTTAACTGACGTTACTAATTTTGGACCTGCTTGTTTAAACTATTTTAAGATAATATACACAAAGTCATTTATCTTTAGACTTCATTTTAGAAACTTAAACCAATAATAACACCACAAACTTAATGCAGTTAATTACATAGGGCGTAAGGTCAAGTCTGTGAACTTTTCCCTGAGGCAACTGAATATTTAGTTTTATCGTAGCTTCTCAAGATTTCCTAATTAGTTAATTTATAGTATTAGTCTAGATTACCTTTCGGTTTAAACTAAATGAAAATTTTAATAAACAGAAATTTAAACTACCAAAATGCTTATATTTAATGTGAATGTATCAAGCCGCTGAAGAAATAACGTGCATCCGAGTGTGAAGATCGTTTACTAAGAAAACAGGAGATATATGAAAAATCTTGTCATATTATTGTTTTCCTCTACTAATTGTAAATTAAATCATATGAATTTTTAAATGTTATTTTAAGTTTTATAATTTTAATCCTTACTGGAAGAAAAAAGTATATGAATGTTACTAGTTTTCACTGTACATCAAATTTATTCTTTTATTACTAAAAACCCGGTATTTTGATTTCAAAATGTATATGTCACAACGTACAATTAAACAGTGTAGTTGTATTTTTCATAGACCTCTTAGTTCCTTAGTAAATACCCTTCAAACTCAGCTACACGCCGTTAGTATGAATAGGTCTGTCTCCACAGAGGCCCAAACTGTTTACTTACCTCGTAGGTGTGACCAATATGATATGAGTAGGTCTATCTCCACAGAGGCCCAAACTGTTTACTTACCTCGTAGGTGTGACCAATATGATATGAGAAGGTCTGTCTCCACAGAGGCCCAAACTGTTTACTTACCTCGTAGGTGTGACCAATATGATATGAGTAGGTCTGTCTCCACAGAGGCCCAAACTGTTTACCTACCTCGTAGATAGATAGATAGAATAGAAATATTTTATTGCGTAGTTACAAAATACATTGTATTGCAATCGTCAATAGGAATTAAGCTGCTTGATTAAATATCTGAAGTTTTGTCCATTCAAGCTACATCGAAATAACTGACATACATACAATTTTATTGTAACATGCACTCCAATTCTCATTTATTCTAAATTTTCCCACTCTAGCCTCTCTGTCGGTCAGCCAATTATAAGGTCTCCCATTTATGTGCCATAAACTCGTCTGTACTGTAAAATGCTTTTGAAATCAATGCAGTTTTCAGACGAGCTTTAAATGCCTTGGGCATTGTGGCACTTTTAATCGAATTTGGTAACTTGTTGACAAACTGAACTCCTGCCTGTGAAGGCAATCGTTCATAAGCTACCGTCCTGTGTCTGCCAGTACGGTAGTTTTCCCTACCTCTAGTGTCGTACGAGTGTATTTCGCTACCTCTTACGGGTTCGCATTTTGACATGAAAAACATTGATGTTTCCAAAATTTAGAGGCAGGGAAGCGTCAACAGTTTGAGATTTTTGAATGCTGGCCTGCACGACTCTCTCTCTCCATTGCAGTTTTGCAATTATTCGGACCGCTTTTTTCTGCAAGGTGAACATTCTATAAAAGTGAGTGCTTGCACAACCTCCCCATAAGACTACTCCGTAGGAAAGGTGTGGGTATATTATTCCATAATACGCCGTCATCAGTACCTTAGTTGGGCAGTATTTGGACAGCTGTCTCAAAACGTAAATTCCTGAAGACAGCTTTGAACAGACATTGTCGACGTAGATATTCCATGTCAACCCTCGATCGAGGTCTATTCCAAGGAATTTAGTCGACAGCCCCTCGACAGCAGCCTCGGTTTCGTCTAACATGACAGTTGGACTCAGTGCTGTGTCCATTTGTCGTAGGCAGAATTTTAAGAAAGTTGATTTTGTTGGATTAGTTTTAAGATTGAGCTCATTGAAATGTTGGATAGAATTATTTAGCTCGGTGAAAGTCATGATTTCTAGTTCATTCTTTGATTCCGCGCTGAAACAGAGAGTCGTGTCATCTGCGTACTGGACGAGTTGTCCTTGTTGTAGCGATGAGCCAACATCATTGACATACAACAAAAAGAGCAATGGGCTGAGAATGGAACCTTGAGGGACTCCATATCTCAGACACCCCTCCCTCGATTGCATGTCCGAAATTTTGACAAATCGTAGGTGTGACCAATATGATATGAGTCTGTCTCCACAGAGGCCCAAACTGTTTACCTACCTCGTAGGTGTTACCAATATGATAAACACCGTCGTTCATAAGACCTATTACTGTGCTTAGGCTTTATTGTAATAAACACTTTGACAAATAAAATCATTTGTCGTTGAGTAATTTAAATAATTTACAAATTCTGTGCGCTGTAATACTACAGGTTTCTATGTCTGCAATACTCTCGCAGAGTGACAAACTTCGGGAACACAAATTTAAAGAAATATATATTATCTTTAATAAACTTATATTTAAAATTTATATAGAGTATCCTGTATTGTTTTAATAATGTACCAAAAGTAACGTTTATCAATAAATGGTTAGATTACATAACTGCAGCATTAAGTGTTGTATTCCTGCTTCGAGTTATGAAGCAGGATACAAGTAATGTCGTAACTGTGGGAGTATCTGCCTCTGTACCTCTGTAACTTACATCAGTGCTGCATCTACTCACAACTGGTCTGTGTTAGATGAAACGCATTCAATCTAATTTTTATATTTCATCCTATATTAAAACAATAGGGTCATTTAGTTCACTCACTTTCTGAACTTATCACCTGTCCGATTTTGATGAATTTTTTTATTCAAAAGAGAATTTTTATTTCTAAGTCGTAACGGAGCTAGATTTTTTAAAAGGTTTTTGTCCTACATGGCGTCAAAGCTCCAATGTTATTCTTATGGAGATTCATTTTATTTGACCAGTTGGTGGCAAAAACAGATGGTATATGATGCAAATAATTTGTTAGGTTAAACTTAGAGAGAAGTACAATAAAATATCGAGGTAATATTGAAAAAAGCGAATACATTATCAGTCTGTTGAAAAAAGCGAATACTGTTCATCAGCCATTAAATAAAATAAAACCATTTGAAATAGGCTTAGTCATAACAGTAGTTGTTTATAATTACTATTCTATAAATAGAGTGCAAATCAAATGCAGTGAGTGAGCTACTGTAAATTAATTTAAATAGTATAATTTTACTTAATACAGTTCAATTACTAATATTTGAAGTCAATAGTTACATCCCGAGGCCGAAGACCGATGCGTCACGAGCTTGCGAGTGACGGGGTCGGCACGCTTAGCGTGCAGGGGTCCCCTAGTTTGTATTAATTAATAATCAAAAAGAATCTATCCAACGAAGCGATTTTTATCACTGAAAATAATACTTCTCTTCATATAAAAACATTACAGAGCACGGTCTTTTATGTAACAAATAGTGTGAAATCTTTCGTGCCTTTAGATCTCCATTGGACAAAACACTTTATGAATCTATGTTGGAACAAACATTTGGTGCATATTGGGATTAATTTCTTTATGAATTCATTTGGCTTAACTTATTAAGAAAAAAATGGGATCTTTTCCGTTATACGTATACTACTATTTAATGTCGGATCTTTTCCGTTATGTGTCAGCAATCCCAAAATATTTCCATATACATCGCGCCGCGGCAGTTATGGTTAGGTTAGGTTAGCATAGCCTATTGTAAAATGTTTTTACAAATTACAGGTTCATTCTACAATATAATAACCTAACCTAACCATAATTGCCGCGGCGCGATGTATATGGGCGGCCTCGATGTATTGGGATTCTAAAGGTTGAAAATGAGGAAAACATGTTTTAAATCAATAAATTGAATACCGTGTTCCGTTATTTATACCAAACAATGGTTAAAATGTATTATTCAATATATTTAAACAGTGGTATACGTATAACGGAAAAGATCCAAAAAATGATATGTTTTTGAATAATGGAATTTCACATCTTTGAATAATACTTGATAATAATAGAGGTAATTTTAACCTAATAACCTCTTTAAAATGACTTCTTCAAGACATTTATTAAATTATATGTTTTTATGCTGAAAGAGGCAGTATTTTATTATTTTACTTTTAATACAAAGCTACGGTTTCCCTAATAATGGGTTCCTTCAGCTTGCTTCATACTTATATTGCTGTTGCTTCCCTTACTCAAGTGTAGCGTGTGTAACTACTTAATCACTTAAACACACCACTTCATTAAAGTGTATTAGGGGTAGGGATGTCCCCACAGGGCCCCACTGTTTACAATGCAGACGGGAGATCAAAGTGTTTTGATACAGAGGGGCTTAAGTAAAACTAATCTATATTTGTAGAATTATTCTTATAATATAATAGTTACTCGATACTATTAGCATTGGTCTTTTTTTAAATACGGGTCTATAAAAATAAAACACAAAAAATAATCGAGAAAATGTTACGATCAATTACTGTCTACCAATTTTTTTTTTAGTTGTATCTTTTTCCAACATACACACAATCAATACATACTATTGTTTTTAAACTTTTAGAGTTATAGATTTTAAATAGTTTTATTTAGATAGAATCAATAATATCATCATATAATTTACAATACGCGTAATTATATGAATATACATGTTGTTACTTGTCGTATGAATAGACACGTTGTTACTATTCGTATGAATATACAAGTTGTGACTAGTCATATGAATATACATGTTGTTACTAGTAATATGAATATACATGTTGTTACTAGTCGTATGAATATACATGTTGTTACTAGTCTTATGAAAAGACAATTTGTTATTGTTACTAGCCGTATGAATAAACATGTTGTTACTAGTCGTATGAATAGACATGTTGTTACTAGTCGTATGAATAGACATTTTGTTACTAGTCGTATGAATAGACATGTTGTTACTAGTCGTATGAATATACATGTTGTTACTAGTCGTATGAAAAGATAATTTGTTATTGTTACTAGTCGTATGAATATACATGTTGTTACTAGTCGTATGAATATACATGTTGTTACTAGTCGTATGAATAGACATGTTGTTACTAATCGTATGAATAAACTTGTTGTTACTAGTCATATGAATAGACATGTTAGTTTTCTATAGACTAATCATTCTTTAACATATATTTATCGTATTTCAGACAAAATTAATTAAACTATTGAATAATAACGAGACAAATTCAAGTGTATATACCTATCATTTTATTTAATTTCGGTGTCGTTTCGTTTCATTTCGTTTCATTAAGTTTCATTTCGTTTTATTTTATTTAATATAATTTCTTATATGTTGACTTCGTTCTCCTTATAGGACCACAAAAATGTATCTCTGAGACTGTACAAAAATTGATGAGAGTCACACAATACGCCACAATAAACTGGAAATACTGAGTTTAATTGAACTTTTTGTAAACCTTCTACCCTCAGTGGGGTGAACTATTGAGATGAAACTGGAAAATGATTTTCTTTGTAAGACTTAAAACTTATAGAAAAAAAGAATGTTAAGGATTTTAAAAGTTATTATTTTATTTTTAAGATTGTAGGGGTGAAGGAAAGCCATTTCAAGTGTCATGAAAATCGGATGAAAGAGCTCCCAAAATTAATAAATACATGGGGGAAAATTGCCAGGTTGGGGAATACATGGGTTATATTGGGAGGTTTGGGGTATATGTAGGGGATATTGAGAGGTTGGACAAAAGGAGATTTTATATATTATTAAATGTGATTTTTATTTAACCCAAAAACTGTTGCTACTATGTATGTAGATATAGGTTCAGTAGCTAAATGGAAACTACCAAAAACAGTTAAAGCATAGAATGAAAAGTAATGTAAGACATTTAATTTATTACATATCCTAAACTTCAATTTCAATTTGGGGAGACATTTTGTAATTGACAAGGGGAATCCCAAAGAGGAAAAAGGGTAGAAGCAATTAACTAAAGAGCAGGACCACATTATTTTAAGGAATTATTTTATCCATATACGTTTGATAAAATTAATTAAAATATGTTGTACATAATGTTTATAAAATGATACAAAGTGACAAAGAAGAACGAATAAAAGAATGTATATTGAAATAAAATATAATTCCTTAGATAGAAACTTAACATGTTTTTAGAAATCATAAAAGAACAAAATAGAGCAGTGCTGCCGAAAACTATCAACCATAAACATTGCCTATCTTTGGTTTAGTAACTCGAACTATCATCCTCGGTCAGCAAAGAGACATTGCATCATTATTATCTCCGCAAATGCCTTTAGTATTTATTCAAACTTACAGAGAACGGCGAGGGGGCAGGTTGGTGGAATTCTACCTCCAGATATTGCCCCCAGCTGTGTTCAACATCTGAAATAAACCGAAAGTGAACAAGAGCAGGTTTTGGGGTGGAATATTATGTAGAATATATTGTTTATAAGTATGTTTACACATAAATTAAAATACCTCAACACAAAGGACGTTTTTCAGTATATTTGTATTTTCGACGCTATTCCTAAAGCTTCTTTTAAAATAGTGTAAACGTTACCCAACCAACATCACAAATTAATGTAATTTAACGTATTTGAAGTCTAATAGCACATTTAAATCTATCATAACCTGCAGAGTCATAAGTAAAGGAACTAGGAGTAACACTTACGACACTTATTGACAAGTATAATTTAAGTCAAATTACATATTGCATTTATTCCTGTAACAAACATTTCATGTCATAATTAGGTACATAGGATCCTTATTTAATGCTCATAGTTAATTTAATTTATACATAGTGGCATACTATTTAAAAACAACACTTAGCAATAAATGGATAGAAGGAAGCATATTCACCATGCAAGGATATTTTGTGTCACGCTGGGGTCTCAGCAACTATTGAATCGATTTTAAGGATTGAGGTGTTTATGAAAAGGTATAGATCTCTATTTAATGAACATATTTCAATAAAGATGGCAAGAATTAACCCAAAAGTTAAAGGAATCGTCCTTTAAATTTTCAGTAGGCCACAAGTTTTTAGAGCATTTTTTATTTTTAAACAAATTACGACTACAAGCTTACAACAATTTCAACCTTAAAACAATTTGGAGTCCTCATTTATGTTATTCAAATGGACACTATTTTATTGCGTTTTACTTTTTTGTTGTTGCTATTTTTAAGTACGTTTTATTCAGTTATTATTTAATTTTTGTATTGTTTTTATTTCTTTTATGCAAAATGTTATAGAGATAGTTGGTGATTGCAATTACCTGTTTCGTTATGCTCATTTTTTAATGGTCATCAAGATAGACGCACAGAGAAATTAGGCTGCGAATTTTTGAACTTATTTGCAATAAAAGGCACAACTATGAACGGTGTGATAACAAGGACATTTAAAGAAAAATGAAATGTCTAAAAAACAATACATAGCCTATTGTTTTTAAAGAACTGCTTTAAAAACAAACAATTGAAAATAACATTTATACAATTAAAATGGGTGCTGCATTTTATATTATTTGTTCATTGATAAAATTTAATTGCATTAGTTTACGAATTATTTACTTAGTTAGCTTTATCGAGTGCTAAAATATGTTCATAGGTACTCTGAACTAAGAAACAATTTAGTTCCTTGATTTCGAGCAACAGAAACCATTAGTGAAATATTAAATACGTTAATTGTGGTCATAGGATACACAGTCTTTTATTTACTTTGGTGGCTAACATACTTCTTAATCCTTGGTGAGGATCGTATATTAGATTTACTGAAATCCAAATTTTTGTCTTTTTGTACATATATTGTGTTGAACTTGGGTTGAATTTCGTTACATTTGTATGGTTTTTCCAAAACATCCTATTTTCAGTGAGCAAATACTCGTATGTTTTAAAGTCAGTATAATATACAGAGTCATGAGTTATGGTGTCCCGTAAGTAGGCAGCCACCTGCCTAGAGTCATGGTGTCCCGTAAGTAAGCAGACACCTGCCTAGAGTCGTGGTGTCCCGTAAGTAAGCAGCCACCAGCCTAGAGACGTGGTGTCCCGTAAGTAGGCAGCCACCAGCCTAGAGTCGTGGTGCTCTGTAAGTAGGCAGTCACCTGCCTAGAGTCATGGTGTCCCGTAAGTAAGCAGCCACCTGCCTAGAGTCATGGTGTCCCGTAAGTAAGCAGCCACCAGCCTAGAGTCGAGGTGTCCCGTAAGTAGGCAGCCACCAGCCTAGAGTCGTGGTGCTCTGTAAGTAGGCAGTCACCTGCCTAGAGTCATGGTGTCCCGTAAGTAGGCAGCCACCTGCCTAGAGTTGTAGTGTCCCGTAAGTAGGCAGCCACCTGCCTAGAGTCATGGTGTCCCGTAAGTAAGCAGACACCTGCCTAGAGTCGTGGTGTCCCGTAAGTAGGCAGCCACCTGCCTAGAGTTGTAGTGTCCCGTAAGTAGGCAGCAACCTGCCTAGAGTCATGGTGCCCTGTAAGTAGGCAGCCACCTGCCTAGAGTCATGGTGTCCCGTAAGTAGGCAGCCACCTGCCTAGAGTCATGGTGTCCCGTAAGTAAGCAGACACCTGCCTAGAGTCGTGGTGTCCCGTAAGTAGGCAGCCACCTGCCTAGAGTTGTAGTGTCCCGTAAGTAGGCAGCCACCTGCCTAGAGTCGTGGTGTCCCGTAAGTAGGCAGCCACCTGCCTAGAGTCGTGGTGTCCCGTAAGTAAGCAGCCACCTGCCTAGAGTCGTGGTGTCCCGTAAGTAGGCATCCAAACGTCTAGAGATTATTGCAAAGAATAAATTGTGTTACAACAACTAAATGCTCTCTCTCTGTTTTCCATATTAGTAATTTCTTTCCATTCTGTAAGTAGTTTTTCCAAAAAGGTTAATACCCCTGAAGTTACTTAAGACAAAATAATTAAGCTCAGCATGAATCTTGGTCTTAATAATTCACATATACTTTAATACTATATCTGCATATCACACCTTTTTTTAATGGCTATTGTTTATAAGTTTTAATCTTAAATACCTTAAATTATTGTTAAAAACCTGTAGGATACAAAATTATCAAAGAACTAAGCTCCACACATTTGGGTTTAAATAATTTTAAGATTGAACAAATATTAATTGAGAAATCGATTCTTTTGTCTAATAATAACGGAATTCTTGGGTAAGGAAATCTCTTTATTTGATCAACATTTCTCATATAATATTTTTTGAATCTGAAAAATATCTATATCATAATGCGTGGAATTAAGTTCTTCAGTATTTTTTTTTCATTTTACAAGTTTTTACTAAAATATAAGTATTGTTAGAAATTTAGCTTTAAAAATTCAAAATGGCCGGCATTTTCAAAGTAACTAGTGGACAGAAATGTTATTTTCAGGGAATATGTAAACTATCATGACTAATATTCATACTAAGTTTCATGATTTCATCCTCGGTAACTTATGAGATTTTAGGCTTTTTGTACACATTATTTGTATATTATTTATACGGCTTTTTAAACTATATTTTTAAGGTTTAGATATTTATAATTTAGATTGACCTTCATATGGCATACATATTAGTGACGTATTCTTCACAGTCATAAAAAAGATATACCAATATATATTGAATAACTGGGGATACATAAAGTGATGAAGCAGTGGAACTGCATACTGTATAAAACACATGAGGTCCCATATGTGATACGTATTGGCATGTACATGAGAAATGCAGTAATTGTCAATAAAAGAATTTATACAAGTATAAAAATCTCAGACCTAACACTGTATGCTTATGACCGTTAGAGATTATATTTTGATACTTTAATGTTTTTCAAAATAAAATACATCAAAACAAAATAAATGCAAACTGTCACAATAGCATACTAATGTAACAAAATGTTTGGCAGTTTACAAAAATTTGAATAAAAAATATCTCATCACTTATTTCATAAATAATTATTTTTCAATAATAAACTAAAAAGGACGTTAAAAAGTGACATATTTGTACGATTTGATTCTTCAAGTGAAGCTCTATGTGTTTTTTAATAATAATCCAGTACATTAATAAATGTACTTAAATACACAACTGTGGGCTAATGTAACGCATATTTACTGTAAATATTTTAACTAAGTTACTTGTGGTAAAATATTACGTCAACCAAATAATAAATAAAATTTTCAGATTAGAAACATAGGTGTACCTAGCACAAAAACTACATAAATCGTTATTTTATTTTAAGTTTTAATTTAAATTTTTGAATTTGTAGAAGAAATAAAGGACTTTTAAAATTATATATAGTTTTCGACCTGCTTTGAAAGAAAAGGAAGTTGAATATTTAAGCGCTCTAGGCTCTCTTGCTCTCTGCTCTCAATTGACTTGGCAAGTTCGTGGTTCAAGCCATTCCTGCTTACTGAAAACTTAATTACGAAACACATCACTTCACTTACTGGATTAAAGGATAAACTGTCTCTTGATGGTGAGTAAATAGTTGATCAACTCTTCTTAATTACCACAGTAGATGGTGACCGTTTATAGTTTATGCTTTAATCATTTGTATTTATGCAGTTTCTTGGCACCTAACAAAATTTAAAAACCTTGTCTAAAATGAGTTAAGAATTGGTTATATTTTCACGAGGTATGCTTTTTATTCTGTGAAAAACACGTCTTATACTAAAAATAAAAAAAGACAATGTCACAACTATTTGTATTTTTTAAATACCGTTTTTTAATTTGATGTGTTTTTTACGCTGAATACGAATTTGATAACTATTTTGGCCAGTGACAATTATTTTTAGACACCGGAATTTAACACATATTACGAATTGTTGCTGCTGAGTTAATAGAAAGTTAGGTTATGTTTGCTTAGGTAAGTAAAAAGAGTATATTTCGGGCTGAAAAAATAATTTGACTGCAAGCTCAATAACATATTCGTATTCAGCATAGTAAAAACATCTGAAATGAAAAAATTTAAAAAAAAACTTGTTTTTTGAAATTTTTTCTCACTTTTAGATAAAACTAAGTTTATTAATTTTTCTGTACAAAACCAATTTACCGCGGTTCAAATCAACCTCGTCAAAATATATACTCATATTTCAATACCATTTCAACATGAAATAGTATTTTCAGGAGTGGCTAGAAACTACATAATTACCGAATCATTTTCCCCATTAAAATACTTATATTATGAATCAAGCCATACAGATTATCACAAACCTTCACAGCTTGCCGTTGGTGGATCAGTGACTAAGGCTTCTGACTAAGCAGTGCAAATCCCAGGTTTGGATCCCCTACTGAGCTACTTCATTCGTTAAATAAAGTTTACGCACAAGCCTACAGGCCCACGTTAATTGGCAAGGGTTGTAAACAAATCTTGGCTTTTAGTTATTTGAAAATTAGTGTTTGTTTTAGATAAGAACTACTGTTATTTTATATTTATTTATTTATTCATTCAACGGTAACAACCATTTACAATTTGATGCTTATAAACATTGTATAATAACTATATAACCAATTAACTATGAGAACTTTTAGATGGTTAACGTTCAGTGTGGTTCAAGATGATATGCAGGCATGAAACAATATGCCTTACTTATGATATGTATTACTTAAATGAATACGGAACATTGTTTTTTAGTGTTCACATTTATTTATTGTTATTCGTTAAGCATTTTAATAACGTTAGGCCTACAATTGTATTTATGAGATTGAGGAAAACCAATTATATACAAGGTACTTCAAACCAATGGGCTACTCTCTGGGCTGACTAAATGAATTGATATGTTTTCCGGGCGTAAACCTAAATCTTCGACCCCGAAGCATTAAATTATTTAAAACCCCGTTACTTTCCCCAAAATGGCTCTTTTTGGGGTGGGGGAGGAGGTTTGTAAAACATTTAACCTTCACTCGAAAAAGAAGCATTTTATTGCAAATAACAGAGTTTAAAATAATTTCATTGATTTCTTTGGTGTCTGAAATATGGCGTTACAGTTGGAAGAATAATTTCACATCAATATTTTGTATTGCTTACTGGTAAATTTAGATTACATTTGACGATATTATACAGAAGTTAACTCCTTTCCAAAATAAATATGTTATGATTTGAATTTGTTTGGTTAATACAGATTGAGGCCCAGTGGCCCGAAACACCCTGTATATGAAAGACTATCTTTGTATCGTTAGAATGAGACATTCTTTGTTTATGCGTCATTTGATAATTATTGTTACCTTTAACAATTGGAAAAATGATAATTTAGAATAAATTACCGTTCATATAACATTGTTGTGATCGGCGCAAATTGGTTAAATACGCTTATGGTCAACCCAAAGACGACTTAGTCAAAGAATGAACTATATATTAAACCTTAAAATGTAATATTAATTATTCTATCTAACATGCAATAATTTGTAATACGTCCTGTAGCCCAGTTGTAGTGGGGAGGTAGGTAAACGGACATAACCTAGAATGAGCTACAAGGGATTTAGTTAGATATCAATGAAAGCTGGGAACAAAGAGGTTTAAAACGATTCGTTGTAAGTGTACGTATGTTATGACAGTGTTGCCACATTGATACAGAAACTGGGCTCAAGATATTAGTTAACAAAATTAAATCTGTTACTGAAAAAGTACTCTAGACATTCAAGCCAACAACTTAGCTTTCGTGTTTTATTTAAAAATATTTTTATTACGATATATACAACTCAATTTATTCGGTAATACGTTCGTTGAATATATATTAATCGAATAATGAACTACTGACACGTATATTCGTAAATTAATTTTAATTATTATTTTATAAATATCAATGTCAAACATACAACTATAAATATTGCAAAGTTAAGTATTAGAGCTGCTTACGTATTTGTAGGATGTAATAAAATTCAAACTGAAAACATTTTTATTTAAATAAAACATTTTTATTTAAATTATTTTAAAATGTAAAAATTTTAAATAATAATTTTAAAGAGTACTCAGTTTGAATTTTATTACATCCTAAAATTATAAATATATTTTATTTGTGCTAAAAATAGACATATTCTGGGAAACGAGTGAATGGCTGGTGGAGCATGAATGTTCGCGTATTAACAGGAGTCCAGGGACCAATAATAGAACATAATACGCAAATAGCTGTGGTTTACTGAAAACAGAACCAGGACGGCTTTCACACACGTTTTACTCACAAACAACATGACACAGATGTGCCCTCTTCTAACAACAGAGCATGAATGTTCGTGCATTAACAGGAGTCCAGGGACCAATAATAGAACATAATACGCAAATAGCTGTGGTTTACTGAAAATAGAACCAGGACGGCTTTCACACACGTTTTATCCACAAACAACATGACACAGATGTGCCCTCTTCTAACAACAGAGCATGAATGTTCGTGCATTAACAGGAGTCCAGGGACCAATAATAGAACATAATACGCAAATAGCTGTGGTTTAATGAAAATAGAACCAGGACGGCTTTCACACACGTTTTACCCACAAACAACATGACACAGATGTGCCCTCTTCTAACAACAGAGCATGAATGTTCGTGCATTAACAGGAGTCCAGGGACCAATAATAGAACATAATACGCAAATAGCTGTGGTTTACTGAAAATAGGACCAGGACGGCTTTCACACACGTTTTACCCACAAACAACATGACACAGATGTGCCCTCTTCTAACAATATTACACTTACCTACCACTCATATCAGAGATTACAAGATACATGCTTGAGTCTTAGGTTAGTTTATGTATATTATGTATTATACTCCCAAGTCATAAAGTTATACACAATACATGGTGGTCTTTGAGGTTAGTTGCACTTTAACCAATCACTTCTACGAAATAAGGGTGGCATGGAATTATAAGTAAAATGGTGAATCCGCTATACTTACCACCGCATTGTATTTTATTCTCCATAAATCCAGTGTCATATTCAAATAAAAATTATACCTTTATTTATAAACGTAATACTTTAAATTTAAAAAAAAAATAAATTATAATACTCCTCTAGGAGATTTTTGGGATCAGAAATTAAATTGATATTCTGATTTATGTTTTAAATACTATTGATCTAATTTAATAATTTATCTATAAAATACAACTGTTTGGGAAAAAATCTAATAGCACGAGGCTACAGTGACATGTATCGTGTGAAGTATGTCAACATTTAAAATACATTCTTAAAAAATAGTGATAGGGATGTTAGTCTGCAAAAAGTGGGCGTTATCTAAAGATAAACGATCTGCCTCTTAGTTTTAACTGCAGATGAGATAATTATCTGTCACCGTTCTTCACGCAGACAAATATTTGAGAACGGATAGAAGACTTCCACAGGTCTTCTGATAGCCGACGGAGTTGCAAAAGTACTTCCAAAGTCAAAACCAGGTAGAGGGTTGGAGGCTCAACTGTGATAAAACTATTCAATAGTGAAGGCTGTTACAGGATTTCTTATTTTTCTAGGTGACAGTGGGATAAAAGCCCTCTATAACACAAACTGGGGACCAATGGCTTGAAAGATGACTTTTAACTCTCTACTCCCCCAGTGAGTAGATAAGGTGAGTAGATGACTATTAATGGGCCACCCACCAAAGGAACAGCCACGATCGATGTTGCGATGACATCGAAACACTCCGGTCAAGGCTTCTGGCTGGGAACTAGGTAGTACTTTGTACCTTAAGTTACTAAGCAAGGTACTTAAAGTATGAAACCTTACTTCACTTCCATAACAGATTGTGACCTCTAATCAGTAAAGTATAGTACATTCTTGTATCCTTACAAACTATTAACTTATAAAACGTATACAGTTAAGACTTCCTGAAATATGTTGAAACTTAATGAAGCTCCCGTCAGTAGTAGCTACATATTTACAATACTCATATGTTATAAAACCACATACATGTATACTAAACTTAACAAAGTACTGTCTTGAATTCTGACAAATTGTATCTAAATATCCATCTACAAAGACTAATAATGGATTGTACTTACACACTGAAGTGGTAGACAAAGCACACCCAGCCGACAGGATGTTCCAGGAACACGTACACACGCTCCTGGAAGGTCTTTCCTCTCCTCTGATGGAAGATGTACTTGGCCTTGAATGCCTGGTCTATTGGAAGATATATGGGGTAGTAGGGGTCTGGCACCCCCGGAGGTGCCGGCGCCTGTGGGGGAGTATCCTCAGTGTCCTCCGCCTCTGACGTGGGAGTCGCGGGCGTCTGGTCGTAGCGCCGTTGGTGTCTCCGCTTCTTCATCGGCGTTGGGACGCGCTTGTGGTGGGCCTGGCCATAGCGTGGCATGCGGCGCTGGGCGAGTGCGGATACACGGGAGTCCTATCACACGTACACTTTCTCTTTCACACTCACTTTTTACTAAATACCATCATTTTTTAATTAAAATCAATATGCATAAGTATATACTAAACCCTTTTAAGTACTTACTAATAAATAAAAAACCTACCAGCTCGGCTCGACGTATATTTCACATTCTGATATATTTTTAAAAAACTTGGAAAGGCACGATAAAAGGAAAATATTTAGCTGATAAGTTTAAAATGATGTATGATTTAAGAATTTTCCTTGCAATCTTCTCCACATAAGTTTTACAAATGTGTTATCTCCACATGACACTAATCATGAATATTACTGAATTTCAATATTAAACAGACCGTACTGTGGTGCATATTGAATATGTTTCCTTGAGAAATGAATTATTTAGACATTTGGACTTCTTTATATTGCATATTTTTTCCATTAACTCCATAAATTAAAAAAGGCTATTGATTGAAATACCATAAAGTTGCATACTTTGAACTTTTTTTAATCAAAGGTTTATTTAACACATTTCTGTTGAAAACTATTCTCGATTACAAAAATAAGTAATAATTTGTAAAATAAATGACCATTGTTAGATGATTTGTCACTTTCCTATAAATATGTAATATATAGAATCTCATTTTCGTATACATTATTTGATTAATTACTAACACCTTTTCAAAGTGAATTAGTACCGAACTAAAACTGTTGTCCACTATATAATATATAATGGCAACAATTGTATCTATTGTATAGCATCGAGGTTCAAAATTAACTGTACTGGTGTGTGCTTCCCGTTTTTTTTTTTTTTTTTTTAGGTATACAGCTCTTAAAAATAATATACAATATACATCCTGCTGTCAAACTATTGTATAATTAATTTTCACACATTTTTTACAACGTAGATCTTTGTTTAATATCAACGTATCGTAAATTGTTTACAAACATACACAAAACATAGTATAATTCAGTAAATAGTGATAAATTCCAAATCACATAGACCCCGGGAGATCGGTAATGTAGACTAAACACATGTACATAATGTCTGCAAGGTCAGCTTGAGTGTCAAGCTCTATGTGGCCAGCCGTAAAGCAGGGACAATACGGAGGTCCCGCCGGTGCTATTGGGCGGCTGGCTATCACGGTGCAGGGCTGCTGTTAAACAGTTTTATCTGCCCTCAACACTACAGCTACAACGTAAAAGTACAGTTATGACTGGTATTAACGTTTATTCAAATAAAATGGTAATGGTAGTTTGTTTGGTTTTAATATATATGTATTAAAATTTACATGAGAAGCACATAAATGGTTATTAACATTATAATATTTGTGATATATATTTATTTACTGTATCTATTTACATAATGTTATTTTTCAGATTTATTACATTTGGAATATAAAAGAAAGTGCTTAATAGTGTATGTTGTACGTTCTTCATTCTTATTTAAAATATTTGGTGATTTCTTCCTCTAGATAAGGTGGCTAAGGCCGGGCATGTGTTAGGTGAGTAGGAAGGTATTTACAATCTTAAACATCTTTGAGATACAGACATAAACAGTAACAATAGTTACTTTCTCGGGGATACTCGAGTTGCGACCTCTATGACCTAGGGTCCAGAAAGAGATGCTTCAGTTGCGCAAAGTGCCCAAGAAGGCCATAAAACTAGTTCTCTAGTAGCGACCTTTATGACCTAGGGTCTAGAAAGAGATGCTGTACGTACGCCCAGTGCCCAAGAAAGCCATAAAACTAGTTCTCGAGTTGTGACCTCAATGAACTAAGGTCCGGAAAGAAATGCCTCAGATGTGCCCAGTGCCAGAGAGGGCCATACAAATGGTGCTTGAGTTGTGACCTCTATGAACTAGGGTCCGGAAAGAAATACTGCACGTGCACCCAGTGCCCAAGAAGGCCATAAAAATAGTTCCTCGAATTGTGACATTTATGATCTAGGGTCTGGAAAGATATTCTTCAGTTGCGCAAAGTGCCCAAGAAGGCCATAAAAATAGTTCCTCGAATTGTGACATTTATGATCTAGGGTCTGGAAAGATATTCTTCAGTTGCGCGAAGTGCCCAAGAAGGCCATAAAACTAGTTCCTCGAATTGTGACATTTATGATCTAGGGTCTGGAAAGATATTCTTCAGTTGCGCAAAGTGCCCAAGAAGGCCATAAAACTAGTTCCTCGAATTGTGACATTTATGATCTAGGGTCTGGAAAGATATTCTTCAGTTGCGCGAAGTGCCCAAGAAGGCCATAAAACTAGTTCTCGTGTTGTGACCTATATGAACTAGGGTCCGGAAAGAAATGCTTCAGGTGTGCCCAGTGCCAAAGAGGGCCATACAACTGGTGCTTGAGTTGTGACCTCTATGAACTAGGGTCCGGAAAGAAATACTGCACGTGCACCCAGTGCCCAAGAAGGCCATAAAAATAGTTCCTCGAATTATGACATTTATGATCTAGGGTCTGGAAAGATATTCTTCAGTTGTGCAAAGTGCCAAAGAAGGCCATAAAACTAGTTCTAGAGTTGCGACCTTTATGACCTAGGGTCTAGAAAGAGATGTTGTACGTGCGCCCAGTGCCCAAGAAGGCCATAAAACTAGTTCTCGAGTTGTGACCTATATGAACTAGGGTCCGGAAAGAAATGCTTCAGGTGTGCCCAGTGCCAAAGAGGGCCATACAACTGGTGCTTGAGTTGCGACCTCTATGAACTAGGGCCCGGAAAGAAATGCTTCAGGTGCACCCAGTGCCCAAGAGGGCCATACAACTGGTGCTTGAGCTGTAACCTATATGAACTAGGATCCGGAAAGAAATACTTCAGGTGCGCCCAGTGCCCAAGAGGGCCATTAAACTAGTTCTCTAGTTGCGACCAACTAACTGCAGTCGTATCGTAAACATAAAGACTTAACTTTCCAAAACTCTAATAATCAATGTTCATATCCAAACTAACTTTCTAAATCATGAATTACGTAACCATACCGTACTAAATATTTTATATAATGAAATAAAAATACCAAACATAAATTAATTGATAGTATTTGAAATGTGTAATCAGTTGCGAATAATTAAAACTGCACAAGTAAGATCCCTAACTGCTCTGATTTTTATTTGTCGATGTATTTCAACAGCTAGGTTTGTAACCTTCAACTATTAATTATACCTATTTTTGTGCTCTACATGTATCGTATGTTGTAAAGTTAATAAAAGGTACCATAACTTAGAGTTGACGTACTTTTTATATACAACAAACATGACACTGAAATTATTCTAAGAAAGAATTAAATTCAAAAAACGATTTTCGATTACCCTCAAAATGCCCTTGAACTCTGTCAATAATTGAACAATTTTGCTAAAATATGTCATAATTCACCTTCCACAAATACCATCACATGTAAGTGTCCTTATTTATTGCCATGCACTCGACAACATCTCACCCTTTTTGGAATATCATCTAAGTACAGAATATCTTGGAACCAATTATAAATTTAATTTATTTTTCTTTTATGAGTATACGTATTCTAAGAATATTTTTGAGATATTTTAAAATATTTTTATGAATTTTAACTATGTATAGTAGTACAATTTTACAATGTTTAGAATGCACAAAATAATTCAAGACAATGGATTATTTTCAATACTTATCCTAGAAAATGATTTGTTTACAGATAACTTCATCATTGATAAGTCATACTGTCTAATTAAAATATAAATTAACATTTAGGAAAATTCAATTTTGATATAATCCTTATTCAAGACAATGTATTCAATTTTATTTAAAAAAAAGTTGTTTGTGTTAATAAAAAAGGACGACATTCTGTTATTGTTTTTATATTATATTTGTTATATAGCGCTAAAATAATGTAAATTCATACACTTTAAATTATTCAACAAAACATTATGTGACAAAATAATAATTTTCTAACAGAACTCACCGCTTAATAACACTGTATATAAGTTACAGCAATGACCAAGAATGTATAAGTTTTGTGGTACTCGGAATCAGACAAGTGGCAATTCAAGATATTTACTGGGAATTGAGCAATTTACGAAAATATTTTATTCGCACATCTTGTAGCCTAAGATGCATATTCGAGTGACCATAACTTCACGGGCTACCGGAGATCGAGAATGGTCACAACTCGAGCACTGGTTAGGGCCATACCTGGAACACCGCTATTAACGCAAGATGGACTTGCTGGAACTCGTTAATTTTTGTAATAACCTTACCAAACCTAACAATAACCATAACAATAACAGCCTAACATAACAACATATAACCTTACTGAGACTAACACTTTGTAGAGTAGTCAAACAATTGTTTTCCGTTTTCGTATTTGTCGTAATTTTACAGGCTTTTCCGCTAAAAAACGATAGTTCTTTATGTACTGTGAAAACATGTCAACTCCAAAAATGACAAGATTCTGGTTTCATGTGATAACTTTTTAAAATCTTTTGGAATATTATGTGTACATTTTTATATTTTTCCATGTAATATATCCAAGTTATTAATGAGTATACTACGGTAATCGTTTTAACTTTTTGTTCTAAGTGTAACAAAAAATCTGTGTAAAAGTATAGTGACTTAGCAATAATGAAATATCTTAGTATTGTTTACACATTTAGCTTGACATAAATTACCTGCAGCTTTAAATATTTCATTAAATTGAACAAGATTGAAATGTTACCAAATATATCATGGATTTATATAGTCCCGTGCTCATACATTAATTATGTCCGTCAAATCAAAAACTCATATTTTTCTTGACAGCAGAACAAACAGTAGGGATCTAGTATAACTGTATTTATTATGTTTACCGCTCTTTTTAGTGATTATTAAGAACAATATTAATTTGTTTACATGAACTTAAAATGTTTCTCATAAACTAATAAATGTTGACTTTAGTGGTTGATTTAAATAAATGTAAATAAGAACTTTAATTGATCAAAATTTAGAGTGAAATTAAAATTTTCTTATGAATAGTACCAAATTGAAATATAAACAAGCATATCAGTGTTGTATTTATATCAGTACTCACATTCACAAACAATCTAACCTCAATTCCATGGTGAAATCATAGCCCCGTCTAGTCCCATCAGGACCCGATTAGCCTGTCCAAACTAAGTTCAAATTTCCATACAAAGGAAGGTTCATACACACACCAGCTCAGCTGATTTTGGTGGTTTAATAATTGGCTGGATATTTCATGTCAGCCAAAAGTCAATTTGCAGCTTATTCATTTATTTGGCTTATGTTTCAATATTTCAACTTAGGGTGCGGTCAAAGGGTCAGTAATTTCTAATAGCAAACATTAGTTTGATAGAATCGCAGTCATTTACTGGCTCCAACATAATGTATGCTTGCTTAAGAACCCTTTTTTCCACCAATATGGTGGATATTCATATTAAATTATATTCAGCAATAGTAAACACATTTAATTAGTGTAATATTCGAGGCATCAAAATTGTTGTAAAGAAATCAATTATTGTTCTTGGGTTTATAATTACCAGTATTGTATTTATGAAGGAATTGTCTTTATTGCATAGTAGTATATCGAGAGAACTAGTCAGAAAGCTCAAAATAACCATTTTTAAAGAAAAGAACTCAACATTTAGAACCAATTTTTTTATGATTATCTATATAACAAACCTATATTAATTTGTTATATAGCCTAGATGACAATTCATCCCTGTTGCAACAATATAATTTGCCAAATAATTATAAACTAAATATTAAGATAAAAACTTTCTTTAAATGGTACTGGTTGTAAAAATAAAGTGGTACTGGATTTCCTTGTAATGCAATAGTGAACCACTTTATCATTGTTATTTTAAATTTATAAAATAATTATTAACATATTCTGAAAAAATATAGCGTTAAGAAATTTATATTATTTTTTCCATGGTGCTTTTTTATAATAATACTTTAATCATGGTCAACCTGTAAATAAAAGTAAATTACTTTATATTTCGGGAATTTATAATTTTGAATAAAAATTTTTGAATCTATATTCAAAAATGGTAATAATGTTAATTTTTTAAATCTGTAAGCAAACATTTTTAATTTCATAAATTATTCCCTAATAAAAAAATATGACTTTGTTCCCTAAGATGAAACATTGAATTAAAATTTAAAAAGCAGCACTTCCTTTAGTATTTATCCACTTACACGTACCATGAAAAATAATATAAACTCTAATACAACCAGATCTTAACATTTAGTTATTATTACGTAGGGAAGTACTAAAAGAACAAAATGACGTACGTTCTGCTGGAGTCTAGTTTTCTCAGAGTCGTCTGGATCCAGGTGATCGTCGTCTTCACTAGTAGTTGCTCCAGCCACCGTGGTATTGACAGCACCACAGGCCCCTGACTGCAGCTGAAGAGGAGCTTTAAGGACACTGAGCACCAGGTCATCCTGGCTACGCAGAACTTGCACCTCGCGAGACTTCCTGAACAATTGCACCTCTTCCGCTCTGTTCATGACCAGCGTGCACGTCCAGGAGAACATCGGTGGCCCATCACCGAGTGGGCCTCGTCACACCCCACCACTCATGTCACTCTAGCTGATGGGTCTAGCCAATAGGTATGTTAGATTTGTCACACGCCATCACTCATGTCACTGAATCATCTGGTTCTTGCCAATGGGAATGTGGGCTTCGTCACACCCCACCAAACATGTCAATCTAATTGCGGTGACTCACTGATGGTAATGTGGGATTTGTCACACTCCACCCCTCATGTTACCCTACATGCTGGATATTGCTATGGGGATGTAGAATAAATCATTTGCAGGAATTTCTAGGTTAGTATGTCTTGCCATCATACTCTTCTCTGGTAACTTTAGTTACTAGGCCACTGTAAAATCTAATGATTTCATGAGTCTTTATTACTCCTCGAGAAGTAAGTAATATTGATCACTAAACATTGACCAAGCTATTGAGACCTTGTCCGAAATAGTACAGCTGGTTCTTTCTTCCAAACTGTACAACGCTAGATAAAATCAAGCACTAAGAATAGTTTAATCTGAGACATCAAATGAGGAACATTTACATGTGTAACATGAGTAGATACCTAATACTGGAATCTAGGTTATTAGTATAAAATAGAAAAGGTTCCTGGTCTTCTGGATTAAAGCAGTCATATACATTAATTAAATTACTTGACAACGCTGTGGACGCTTTCCAGATGTAAAGGCTAACAAATGAGGTATCAAGGCCACAATTACAGCTTTATATGGGTCTAACTTTTCTAAACTTTAGATGACTTTTACATTAAAAAAATTTAAAAAAACATTTAAGAAGAAGTTGCAAGAAAAAAGCAATGCCAACATAAAGGGGAGACGTAAAACCTATAATCCTGCAGACAATGAAGCATCACTTTGTAATAAGACAAACAAGCAGATCATATCTACTTTTGTTGAGTTCTACAAATCTCAGTTGAACAATGTTAACGTGAAAATCTACTTTGAAAATGGTAGTCTGAAAAGAGCCCGACATGTCAATAATAAATTAATATATACAGTTAACATAATGAATTGGGATGCTCGAAACCAGAAGACTACGGACTTTTAAAAAACGGCTTGGTAACATATTATATTATTGTTACAAACCTTTTTAAAACATGTATTATTATTTCTTATAAAATATCACCTTTTGAACTAGATAAATGTATTTAAACATTTTAAAGTTACCTAGAGCTTTGTTAAGGCTTAGACGAGATTAACTAGCCGACTTATGTACGTGTGAATTCCATAACCAGAATGTAGCCGATGTACAAGCGACGTAGAACCACAAACAGAGGCCAGGGAAGGCAGTGCTTGTAGCTCATACCAGTTTACTTTGCATGCTTGGCTCAGAACTATGCTTTTGAGGTCGATCAAACATTTCAGCCCAACTATCTACAACGTTTCGTGTGTATATAGTTTTATTTATCTTAAATATACAACATTAGGGTAACATTTAATAATACCGTGTTTTTTCAAACCACAAAAATGTGGAATATTTGGTTAGAAGATAAAAATAAAACCTTGCAGACTTTAAAAAATTTAAAAAATGTGTATTATTGTGTGGAAGTTCGCATTATTTAGTCTTTACTACAATTTTAGAATTTAAAAATTGACATTTTATTACTATAATCTTCAGTTTCAAAATATTTGTAATGAAAGTAGTTTAATTTCTAAATTCATGAGTCATGATCGTATAAATAAAAAATTATATTTTTACTAATGATTATACTTTTAAATTAATATAAATACTATTCGATTAACATAGCAATTTATATAAAGAGAATTTAGAGCAATCAGTATTTTATGTTTGTTTAGTTGTATCCAGACCTAATTATCTGCATTTTATAATGTATTATATAAATATCTTGGAACTATTATTATATTATATTTCCAAAAAATTCCTTCATACGTACAATTGTATGCTTTATGTTCATTACAATCGAACATAATTCATACCACATCGAAAAAGTTCAAATCAAACTTAAGCATTGAGAAGTGCTCAGAAAAACGTTTCCGTTACAACCAGCTTAATAGACATTATACAAGACAATACAATCAGTATTGTAGAAAAAAAAACTAATATAGAGATCTGGAGTTATATGGAAATACTTTCTTAATTGTCTACAAATAAATATTTTAATACTAGTTACAGAACTTTTCCATTTTAAAATGTTGTCAAATCACGTAATTCGAATATTATTATTGAAAAATGCAACAAAAGCCTTCTTAAATAAATTCATGTAAAAACCTGAGAATCATGTTCCACATACAAGAATGTTCAATCAAATTATATTCTAATGTTATTTGTAGTAAGGAAAACAATTCATAATCAATACAACGATCGTCAAGACATGTCCAAGGATGATTTCAAGCAAGTCAAATTAATGTGTATCAGTGAACGTAGTCTGTGCTATAAACTAAAGTCGACTAGTCTTAAAACAATATCATTAATAGATAGCTAAATGAAAAATACAATAAACGTTTATTGGTTATCAGCTGGTCCCTTCAACATTTGTTTTACTCTGATTGAGATCGGACTGAGAATCTTATTTAAGCTTTAACCAACTTCGTTATCAATACAGTTTGACGTTGAAAATTGTTTCATTATTCATCCAAGAAACCAATGTAAGTGGAATTAATAATTATTCTTTAATGAAATTATTGTATTTCACAGTATTGAAAAGATAAATAATTAAAATTACAATAAAAGAAATTCATATGATCCACTTTTAAACTTAAGATACGCTACAAATCGTAATAGTTGTAATGAAAATTAGTTGCTCGAGAAATAAAAGAGAACAATTTTCTTGTTTACCAATAGGTAGTCGGCTAAGCCAGTTAGACGCATTGTTACACGTTCACGCGGGAAGTTGTCCGAGTTCTTGGTTCCCTTCTACGGATTCACCACTAGCGGTACCCTTATTAAGAATTTACCCCTTTACTCACAACACTAACTCAGATGAAACACTGGCGTAATGCTTTATTATTTAAAACTACGTTTAAAAATACCGATAATCATTCTAGCATTCAATATTTACAAATATTTTTCTTCGTTTATTTTCTACGACAACCATAGTACTAATTTACTGCTTAAAACATAAAAAAAATTTTGTTTGTGGAAAATATTTTGGTAATACGAAATGTTTTATCTAATTGTTTTTCGCATAAACAGTAACTTATGTTTTGAAAATTTATAGAATTTTCATTATATACAATATTCAGTACATTTAAAATTAAATACTCATTTATATGTTCATATCTATTATATATTGTATATTTTTTAAGAGAAGGGAGTTGTTGGGGTATAGCTTATAGTTAGTCTGACACTACTATGGTTTTATGAAGCAAGAATATCCTGGGTTTTAACGATTATGACCATTTTCAACAATTATGTACAAAATACCAATCCCACCTTTACTTCCAACCAAGTGACAACGTTTTGGTGGATAGGTTTACCCACAGGAAACTACAATGAACATAGTAACACACTAGGATGTTTTACAAATAAATACCACTTCTGAAATATTCGTCCTCTTATTCGTGGCAGTAATATTTGTACATCTATATGATACTTTTTGTTATTTCATTATAGCAGTGTAATTGGTGAACTTAAAAATGACAAGTAATATTGAACCAAGAATATAACTTCAAGGTCATCTAGGATTTGACAACTATTCCTTTGTATCATAATCACCAACATTTATTTCGTTCCTCAAAACTGTTCCACGCTATGGCCCAGCTAGTATTGCGTGAGAAGTATTGCTGTATTTGCTCAACTGGAAAGCAGTACGTAGAGGTGGGTTTCAGACCTCTAAAAAACTATTGAATCGCTTCCGAACTGGTGTGATCTGATGTAACTACTAGAAATATAAATAGAGATTGACACTAGATTATTCATTGCGGAGAGTCTATCCAAACAATGGATCACATAGTTACAGATTGCCCCCTGCACTCTTTTACGGAAGGATTAGTCAGCATAAATAGATTCTTGTGAGACAGGTCTTAAATGGCTTGATGGATTCGATTTAGCTTTGTGACAGGACATTACGTAACATTTGTTTAATATGTAACATGAATTTCGGTATTATTCCAAATATACTCCTCAGTTTTTATTATATTTTGTGAACATTTGTTACAATCAAAATTACCGTTCTTTGCTATTAGTTGATCCCAAGAGCATTTTAGTATGAAAAAAAACTTTCAAGAAATAAAATAACAAACAATAGTAATATAACTAGGGTTACAAGAATAATGATTAAATAAAAGAAAGCTGTTATCTTGTAATCGTTTAGTTGTGCTTGAGTTAAGGTGGTATGAAAGTATGAACAGATAAATCTCTCATTGACTATGATTTATTGATGAAATATATACGAAATATTTACAGCAATAAATATTTTAGTTCTATTACAGGCTCACTTATGGACAAACTTACAAAAATATAAATTATGTTGTTTGACCATACAGGGTGCGCCCCTGAAGGTGTCTCAAATATATTGAACATTGCATTAATCAGCTGATCGTAAGTTCTCTGTGACCTATTTCATTTTGTGCTTAACTTAAATAACACGCAAAAGATAAGGGAAAATGAGGTTTTTGTTATTAAAAAAAATGTTTTTGAAGTAAGTGTAAATTAGAAAGTTGTTCAATAATAAAATAAATTTAAAATTAAACCCTACTTGAAATGTTTAGGCCTTCAGTATGGCATTACTGGAGAAATTGAAAAATATCTAAAGTTTAGAAAGTTTTGAATTTTTTGAAAACCTTTCTTTACAAATTGTATGTTGAAGAATATTTTAATTCATTCTTGGCTAAATTTAGCAGGGAATAATATAATTTATAATCATATTTTAAGTTGTTTTTGGTATGTTTGAGATAACTTTCACGGGACACGCTGCATATCAGTTATTTTTAAGGAAAATGTAAACTAAAATAAAACAATATAAAACTGTAATTAATATGTTAAACATATTTTGATTATTGCACGTTTAACATTCCCTGACCAACGAATAGAAATCACAGTCAACCAGTACCAGTGTTATTGCAGGGGATACTTGCAGCCGTTTTCACTGAGGTCAGGGTGGTTACTATAGCACTGAAGAGTGTGAAGCACAAACACTGTCCAGTCGGCAGCACGTCATCGTGGATGATCAATAGCATTCTATTTATTATTGATAGTAAGAAAAATAAACAGGTGGCCTCACGGGATAAGGAGCGTGACGTCACGGGTGACACGGCAGCCAGTGCGCATGCGCGACAACTGACGTAAGCGCGAGCCAGGCACTCAATACTGCAGCGTGGATGGCATCACGTCATGCAGGTCATCGTAGACCGGGGAAATTGTACTACAATATAAGTTTGTTCAACTGACTCCATTATAGTTATAAAGAGCTATAACAGTTTTATACGTGTTTGAAATGAAGAATTTTTAATTAAGATTGGTAAAAATGCTTTATTTTCAAGAATTTATGATTTTATTTTAAGAAAAAACAGAATTGCATCAAGTGGTACTAAAACGAAAGGTTTTTTGCTAATGAACGTACTTATACATCCATAACGTACAGTTATGATTATCTACATGTTATTTAAGTACCGTAATATATTTACCAGGATATAAATAATAAACATTTGTTAAATGTTAAAATGAAGCAACATTTCATGATTAAATAAATCATAATTTATTTATAATAAGATATTTAAAAAATTAAGTAAAACGATACAGTTTACTGTTCCAAGATAAGTCCAAATTAAGCTAGAATTTAAATATACGTTGAACGTAAAATGAACCACCTTACTGTATAACATAATGATAGAGAAAATTCGTTTATTGGTGAAAACGTAAGAAAAGGCTATCCAAATGAATATTAATTCTACCGTACCACAAAGGAACTTCATTAAAAATGTTTATCATTTATTACTTTTAAGACCCTGATTAATTTATTCTAAGATTTGTATCATATCTCCACATGAAAGAACAACACGCTTAAAATTGTGATGAAATCAACGAAACTCATGGACACACTGACGTATAGATCCCTTATAAAATAATGAAATACTTTCACCCATTATACCATATTAAACACTTAACGTGGACTCTTTAGTAACCCTACACCTACCACCCCATTTCCGGTGAAATTAATTGAACTTTTCCATTATTGGGATTCATAGGCAACAACAAAAAAATACAATGTGAAGCTAAAGGTTGGATAGAGTAAAGTTTATGAATCCACAATGGGCAAACAACGTGCATTTTCCTTTGATTACGTTGGAAACTGTACTTCTCGATTTGTTTATGTTATTTACAACGTAATTCAATTAAGTATTTAAACATTATTATTGAATTAATTCTGTGTGAGATTTCGAAGCCTAAATATATTTAATTCTTTGGTTGTTCATTACAATTCTTATACAAATGTCGTGGGACCTACTAAAAACCAAATAATATTACTCACTATTTACTAATCAATCAATAATCTGATCATTGACTGCCACGTATAAATATTAATCTTACTTATTGAGGCCCTCTTTATAATAAAATATATTTTAATACTGATTTGAATCACATTTAGAATACTACTTAAATTAATTGCCTTTATTGCCAAGTAAGAGGAAATTATCTTATATTTGGAGTGAAATATTGAAATTTACCAATTAATATAAGCGAGTTTGTTACAAATTTGTGATTAATTACATAACACAAATAAATTATGGTAACACGCACTATGTAAAAGCCTATACGCATAGCCAGTAGGAGGTTAAGTTATGTTTCTATAGATTATTAATCTAAAAAAGTTAAAAGAAATCTTCTATTTGTTGAATGTTTTATAACATTGTAAACCCTGAATGCGTGAAGCTGAAATCACAATGTCAGTAAATAATTATTTTTAAATAAAACAATTTTAGTATTACTGTATAAAATGGTGCTTTCAATTAACTATAACACATCATGCAAGGTTAAAATTGCTCATACACCATGTCGGATGAGCAATTTTAACTATTTTTATTATTACACTGCTTGCTGAAGTCTGACAAAACTTAATATTTGCCAGTAAGAATAGTTAATGTTAAAAAAAATGCTACCGAATGTGTAAATAAATGTTAATATACACTATAAAACATATTAAATGTAATATCACAATTCGTCACATTGTTACATTTCATGAATTGTTTTGTTAGCGAGATTATTTTGGTGCATAGAAATGTGGCTATGACCTTAATTTCCTTCTATAATTAAAACATTTTAAGTTACAATGGTGCACAAGACAAAGTGATCAGCCAACAATTTAAGACCCCTAAGTATATTGGCTTTGAGGGATGCATGAAACACCTTAGGGACTGGGTATGATTGATTATACAGACATGCATGGCATTGTTATAGTGTACTTACATTTCAAGAGAAATTCAGTACACTGTTAGAACTTTTTGTTTTTTAGTATATTTAAAAGGGACTAATATTTTTTCTATGTTGGATTATTGTTGGTCCGATTCCTTACAATAATACAAATAAAGAGCTAGTAGTAAGTTTTACTGAGTGAAACTATTAATTTAACACAGTAAATAATATCAAAATTCAAATTTTTTATTCATTTAAAATTTTTAGAATACCCTGGAACAGTCAGAATGAACTACGTATTTCATCAATTTTTCTCTGCTCCTTTTCTTATGACAGATAAATTAAATTTGGTATTTAGTTTGTTAATATGATTAATAAATATTTAGTGATACTGTATAAAATATCAAATATTTATAACACTTTTTTTGACTTCCCCAAAATATTTTAGACTTTTAATTCAGAATGATTAAGATAGTCTCCCACCTGTTTCAACTTTCTATTAGCAAGTGAGTTAAGATTTAGCTTCTAGGTTCTGAAATATTTATGAGAACTAATTACTAGTGCGTGTCTCTTCCGTACTTGTGTCCATGTGT
Organism: Stictocephala bisonia; assembly: GCA_035578905.1. Classification (NCBI taxonomy): domain Eukaryota; kingdom Metazoa; phylum Arthropoda; class Insecta; order Hemiptera; family Membracidae; genus Stictocephala; species Stictocephala bisonia. The sequence goes on from JAQJVL010000040.1 coordinate 3,456,626, forward strand.
TGTGTTGATAAGATAAAGCAAAATCATCGCTAAGCCGTTGGTCCCCAGGTTAAGTGTTAGAGAGGGTTTCTTAGTCCTAACTTCGCCTGGTAAAATAAGACAGCTTTTAACTTTTGTTTTAGTGCTTTCATTTTTATACTAATTTAATATTCATATTTATGGATAGAGCTTTCAAATATGAAATAATTTTTTGCTGTAGATTGAAACATTTTTACTTTGTAAGAATAATAAACTTCCAAAAAATGTTCGTATGTCATTATGCTGTCATGAATATGAGGGCTAAAATAAAATAAGACTATCTTTTCAATCACTCAGTTTATTTCAATATCGTGTGATTAAAGAAATAAAAATGACAGTTTTAACTTTTTGCTATTGATGAGATTCGGAAGTTATGTTAAATCATAGATCCGACAAGCGCCCAAAATAAAACAAATTACTTTATAGGAGAGAGATAATGTTTGCATAAGTCTTTATCTCTTCCACTCAAATCCGTTAAGTCAGTGCAAAACAAACGTTTCATACTTTTCAATTGTAATAATTTGTTCAAAGGATATAAATTACAATCGGTTTACAAGTTTATAAATAGTTTTAAAGTAGTACTCATTGAGCTGTAGCTGTACTGTTATTTCTTATTTTAGTGGTTCAACTCTTGTTGTTTAGCTATGGAAGCAAAACGATAGTCGAAATTCATCATAAAATTATTTTATTTATATTCAAACGTTAACGTTGTTAATTTGTTAACTATTACTGACTATAGAGAGAAAAATAAAACTACAATATAGGAGGTTCATATAGAAGTGCAGGTTTAATAGATATAGGAGGTTCATATAGAAGTGCAGGTTTAATAGATATAGGAGGTTCATATAGAAGTGCAGGTTTAATACATATAGGAGGTTCATATAGAAGTGCAGGTTCAATACATATAGGAGGTTCATATAGAAGTGTAGGTTTAATACATATAGGAGGTTCATATAGAAGTGCAGGTTTAATACATATAGGAGGTACATATAGAAGTGCAGGTTTAATACATATAGGAGGTTCATATAGAAGTGCAGGTTTAATACATATAGGAGGTACATATAGAAGTGCAGGTTTAATACATATAGGAGGTTCATATAGAAGTGCAGGTTTAATACATATAGGAGGTACATATAGAAGTGCAGGTTTAATACATATAGGAGGTTCATATAGAAGTGCAGGTTTAATACATATAGGAGGTACATATAGAAGTGCAGGTTTAATACATTTTCTCAATATATCTTATGGTCCTACTACCCTCCCTATATTAATATATGCTAATACTCAACTCACGTCCCAGTTAGGTCTTCACAGTTCGGACGTGTGACCTTTGAGGTATAACACTGGTATTTCACGACACTGCAGTACCGTTATTCTCTCATGTAAAGGTATAGATGTAAAACCCAGTGTTGGAGATGGAAACAATACAACGGAACAATAGGGTCTTGAGGCAGTAGTTAGGTGCCCTTTATGGAGCTTGGTGTTAGCCTTCGTAGATTTCAGAGTTATGAATTCTTGCCCTTGAAATGAAAAAAACTGAGGGACATGATAATGAATTTTCACGATTGTTAAGAATCTGTTAAGGAGCGTCTAGTCAAGCTTTCATTCTTTTCATTAGTTATGTCCTTCAACTGTTTATTTAACTTGGTTATGTCATCCATTGTCTTGCTGTAAGCCATATGTATAAATTATGTCCTTTAGTACGTGCCCTTCGTTATAACTTTTAATGAGCCCTCCCACTCACACTCCGTATACGACTTTGATGAACTCTCCCACCCAGAACTCTCCGAACAAGACCGTGATAGACCCTACCTCTCATATTTTCTAAATTATGATTTTATAAACACATCCAATAACTGATCATTTATCAAAGTGTTATAAACTTAATATTTAAATATAACAAAAGTACAGGTTGTTTCTTTTAAAATGCAACCCTATTTGCAAGTACACAAAATGAATGTTTATGATAATTACAAGTTCATAGGTTGGTAGCCCTGGTTCCTCTCCTTCTTGGCTATCAGCAGATTTACGTTGTTGCATTGTGGTTCACTTAATTTGGCTTTCGTGCAAGTTGAGGTTAGAAACGTAGTTTTGAGTAAAGACCAAAGAGTGTTTATTGAGGAGGAATATTTTAAAACAAAATCGTTTGTTTATGTCAAGATGCTTTCGAACAGTATTCTAAACCTATTGTAGTAACTATATGCAGGCCCATTGTTAATTGTGTACAGATTTTAATGTCAGTAAATAAATTTACTCAATTTTGATTCATTGCCTCCAAATTTGCCTCAACAGTGATTCCTGACTCGACAGAGGCCAATTGAATAAAGCAAATTTTCAAAGTGAAGTAATTACATTACCTACAATGTTTAAAATGATAACCAACTCATTACGTCTTTGTGTCACTGGAGAGGTATCAGTCAATACCTGAGTGATTGTTGTCCCTTCTAGAATGAACGAGGAAAGTCTTGTTAATTTGTAGGGGAACTATTGTTCAAGAACCAGTTCATTAAATTTAGTTTGGCAGGTCGGATACATTTATAATCACTTCATGGTGTATGGTCACAGATCATGGTGACTTTACATTTATAATCACTTCATGGTGTATGGTCACAGATCATGGTGACTTTTTATTTATAATCACTTCATGGTGTATGGTCACAGGTCACGGTGACTTTACATTTATAATCACTTCATGGTGTATGGTCACAGATCATGGTGACTTTACATTTATAATCACTTCATGGTGTATGGTCACAGATCATGGTGACTTTACATTTATAATCACTTCATGGTGTATGTCACAGATCACGGTGACTTTACATTTATAATCAGTTCATGGTGTATGGTCACAGGTCACGGTGACTTTACATTTATAATCAGTTCATGGTGTATGTCACAGGTCACGGTGACTTTACATTTTTAATCACTTCATGGTGTATGGTCACAGATCATGGTGACTTTAAATTTATAATCACTTCATGGTGTATGGTTACAGGTCACGGTGACTTTACATTTATAATCAGTTCATGGTGTATGGTCACAGGTCACGGTGACTTTACATTTATAATCACTTCATGGTGTATGTCACAGATCACGGTGACTTTACATTTATAATCAGTTCATGGTGTATGGTCACAGGTCACGGTGACTTTACATTTATAATCAGTTCATGGTGTATGTCACAGGTCACGGTGACTTTACATTTTTAATCACTTCATGGTGTATGGTAACAGATCATGGTGACTTTAAATTTATAATCACTTCATGGTGTATGTCACAGGTCACGGTGACTTTACATTTATAATCAGTTCATGGTGTATGGTCACAGGTCACGGTGACTTTACATTTATAATCACTTCATGGTGTATGGTTACAGGTCACGGTGACTTTACATTTATAATCACTTCATGGTGTATGGTCACAGATCACGGTGACTTTACATTTATAATCACTTCATGGTGTATGGTCACAGATCACGGTGACTTTACATTTATAATCACTTCATGGTGTATGGTCACAGATCACGGTGACTTTACATTTATCATACAATGTGTGCTAATATAGAATACGAAAACGATATAGCCTGAGGCGAGAGGTTCCGGATGAGTGAATTACATCTAAACATATTAAAAATACTTATTTATCAATTAAAGAGTTTTATTTAGAACTAAATTTGTTATTTTTTATATTATTACCATGCAAATATAACTGTTATTCATATAAAACAATTTTACAAAATATAAATTAATTTAATCTAATTCAAATCTTTTCCGTAGAGTATAAATGGGTTTCATTCTCCAATATTTGACATATTCTAAGAATACATCTGTAATTGGCTTAAATACCCATGAAAACCAACCCTTGTAGTCACTTCCTTGTTTACTATTTACGTATTACCGGTATTTGTTACAACACCCCTTAACCGTCACGTTTACGATAAAACACTATTATTGTCTCCTGCTAAAGGTGACGACTTTTGACTACTAGAAACTGTCTGCCGATGAAAATAAAGAAACTTTATCAATGAAGCTTTATATACTCTTTGCAGTGTCCATTATGTCTGAAAACTCTGTAACTCTCGAAAAATACATTCTTCACTAATCGATATAAAAATTCGAAACTTACAATCGAGATAGTGTATTGGCCACCTACTTTTTGGAACAACGGGTTGTGATTTCACCCTAACGGGGGACGTCCTATTGTTGTATCGACAATATTCTTTATAGAAGCCTATACTTTGTGATATATCACCTTAAAAGTTACAGTTTACTGAATTGAATGCCATAAACTGCATTTCTAAGGAATCAATATAAACAAATTTAGAGCACTTTGAGTACTTAATTTTTGCTGATTTTCAACAATTTCATTTTAACTTCATTGTCAAACTGAAGAAGGGAGACAAATCAAATATTTACTTTAATACCAAATGATGGTAAAATTTCAGTGTTACACTTTTTAACATCATTAATCAATTTTTATTTGTATAATAAACTAATAAAATAAGTAATTATTTCCAACAATCTATTATAACACAAACTAGTAAAGTTAAATCAATAAAATCCAGCTTAAAATGATTTAAACAAATTTTAATTAAACATTTAAATATGTGGAAACTGGCTGTAACACATTGCTGTGGCAAGAAAAAGTTGTTGTAAAATTGTTGAAAATCAGCAAATAATAATAATAATATAATAATCAGAAGCTTTATTCGTAAAAATTAAGTTTCGAATAGGTTTCAATAGAATATGTAATAGAAAATAATAATACATAAAGTGCTCTATTTTCTGATAGAGTGATTCCTTAGATATCACTTTATGGCATGTATCTCAGGGTACAGGATTCCATTAAGAATATTTACGATATTCTCAACAAGATGTCCCCCCCCCCCGTTATTATGAAATGATAAAACATTGTTCCAAAAGGTAGGTACCCAATACCTATCACGATTGTAAAAGTTTTGAATTTATATTATGATTAAAAAATAATATATTTGGGTAATTCCAGACATAATAGACAACCTGTATACTTGTAATTTTGTTTAATATAAAGTTTTTTATCTCAAATATTCTTTATTACAATCGTAAATTAACACTTGCATTTAGCATATTGTTTTATTTATTATTAAAGTTGAAAGTTATATTTGAATAAGGCACACAGTAATAGTTTTGATAGTTTAGACCACAATGATATCTTATATCTATTGAAATAGTATATATCAATACATCTATCTGAAATAGTAATGAAGCTACAATTTTAATAATTTCTCAATACTTTGGTCAGTATTTACATGAAAAGATACTCTACATACTTTAACGCAATCCTGATTTGTAATATTACACCTATTCTATGAATACATTCAATTTGTATCAACGTTGAAATTTTATTTTAAAAATCATGACACACATTTTAAAAGTACTGATGTTATTTAGATAATTTAATTTATATATAGATAGTTTAGTTTTACTTCTCACTTGAATCATTTCTGCAAATATTTATTCATTTCTTTATTAACGATTTAAAGATTAAATACTTTAAAGATTTAACTTTTGTGCTTAACAGCCTTAACATTAAATCAATAATATTTTTAAGTGATTCACTCTTGAATTTAAAATATGTACTTTTGTTTCAATTATATAGTAGAGAGTAACTTTTTGCTGAGTTTTAATTTGTATAGTATTTTAGCCTAATTGTGTAGCTTGAAAAACAATCGTTCAAACCAGAGATACCTTTCAAACTTATTCAAACGAATTAAATTGAATATTTATATGGACTGTGAACTGATTGGGTTTATTTTAAGTGGATCGTGTCATAAACATTTTACTGTCAGCCGACATATAATCTAATAAATATAGATTACATCAAATATTCATAGCTTCAACAATTCACTAGAATATACGACCAAAGATATACTAGCAGGATGAAACTCTCTAGTATGCAATCAAACTTTTGATATTCATACAATTTTATTATTTTTAACCATACAAAAATGTATTGTTTTGGGTATTTAATAATAACTATACAAAATATTTTTTATAAGAACCTGGTATAAATAATTACACTGTGCAGTATACTGCACAACAAATATAAAAATTAAGATGTTTTTAGAATGTACTGCATTCTTATTGTAGGACTATTAAAATAATTTCTCTGAGTATAACATTTCTATTGTACTAATTTTCCTGGGCGTTTACATTTTTAGTGGTAGAGGCTTTGGAATGTGAAGAAGTGCAAGGTCGAATCCATTAACTGGTTGAACAAAGTGCACGCAAAGCATGCATGTTCGTGTGAATTGGCATAAACTAGAATTAATAACAGATTAAATGACTACATTTCCTAGTATTATTATTTAATAAGTACAGTTCATTCGTAATGATTTGATATTTTACTACACAACGTAGTCAAAACAAAGAAAGAAAGGGTAAAAATTGAAAAATGGAAAGATTTCATATTTCGTTTTCGTACGAAGAAATGACAAGTCGGAACAATAAGCAAGGACAATAGACAAACCTCGGGCAATGGCTAACGAATCCTTGCACTGAACTGTTCATACTTCATACTCTCCAGCCGCCTCTGGGTCTCACTTTCAACTCTTCAGATCCGACCCTTCCCCCACAACATCTATCCGCACTCAACGTGCTACCGTTCCGCGACTGTTGTTTGTTTAACTGCCTCTCTGCTGTTTCATTTCTTTCACCGAGATCTTTTGTTACTTTTATCCTAATTTCTCGTGTTAATCCACATCTCAGCCCTTTCTTTATCTGTATTTAAGTAGAACAAGATGAACTTGGGAATAAAAGTTATTTACAGGATCACGTCACACTAAATCAAAAGGTTTCTAACTCAATATTGCTAAATATGTTTCTAAATATTAATGTAGTTAAAATTATTGTATTGGCTCATACATTTACTTTCCTAACTTTACGAATGTACAGAATATTAAATGAAGTAAATGATATTCTGAAATCGCAGTACTCAAGATTTTAATTTCTGTCGTTATCTACAGGAAATTCATACAGTCAACATCTCAAGGAAATTGCAAGATTGAAATATTGAAGTTGCACTAAAGAAAGAATGTATTATTTGATAAACGGAACAAAAAAGCTTGCATATAAAATTTAACTAATTTTAAATAAAATAACGTAATTTTATAAAATAAATAGTTACAGATAACACTGAATATTTTATAAGAAAATATGGAACCCAGTTAAACAACTAAGTCGAAAAAGTATTGAACACTGAAGCTTAAAAAATGTTACCATATTACTTTTTTTAACGTACCATATTTTAACGTATGGCTGACAGCCTCTGCAGACTCTTTTTAAGCTCCTCGCTCGGCTGGCAACCGGCAACCCATCTGTAAGTATTCACTAGAACAGAACAGTTGATAACCTACAGAGGTATCATTCCGACCACTCATCTATACACAAACAGTGATATTAACCCACACGCCCACCCAAACACGTATAGTGGTATTGACCCACCCGCCCACCCATACACAAACATTGGTATTGACCCGCCCGTCCGCCCATATACGAAGAGTGGTATTGACCCACACGCCCGCCCATACATGTACAGTCGTATTGACCCATCCGCCCGCCCATACACGAACAATGGTATTGACCGACCCACCCGCTCATACACGAACAGTGGAATTGACCCACCTGCCCACCCTTACATGAACATTGGTATTGACGACAATTGTGAGTTAAAGGAGGACGATAATTGTGGGTATACTCTACATAGATAATAAATAGTTCAAGTAGACAAGGTAAGGGAATAGAAGTAGATCTGGCAATCGGCCATCTAAGAGTGCGTGTTGGCCACTTTTTCCTCCCCGCGATCCTAAGTCACCACCGAAGTACTTGAAGTGTAATTTACCACTCGCCATCCTGGACATCGAACTCCCATTTTAAGGTCTGAAGGTGAAGGTATCGTACCACTCAGATATAATTAACATTTAAATTAATTACGAAATAATAGGAAGTAAATGATGTAAATTACGCTTTCCAGTATTTTCCAAACATATTATAAAGAAATAGTTACTTAAACATGTAACTGATTTGTTTCATTAAAACAATGAAAAAAACTACATTTTCAGAGAGCTTAATTAAATATGCTTGTCATTGATTTATATATCAAATATTACATTTACTTTATGGATCAATTTTAAAATTGTTCTTGTATTTCTAGCTCTGATGGTTTGGCGTGTCGAGTACAGGGACATGCAAGGTGGTCAGTCATGTACTTCCGGCTTGGAACTGAGGAAGTAATTTAAAAGTCAAACAGCGTACATAAGAAAATAATTCTAGGGTAGACGGTAGATCGCACTATATCATAATCAAGGGATAATTGGATCGAAGGTGACCTTGAAACGACAAGAATAACATGCAAATATTTCCCTCATAAAACACGTAATTACACTGGAGTGAAATGAATAAAAGTGGAAAATAGCAATAGTACGTAATAAATCAAAGATGCTAGGATAAACATTTTTAAACGAGGCATTTTTTATATTAAATTTTAAATCTAATATTTAGTGGTTTTTATCTAATTTTAACATGAAAACACAAAAATACTTTTCCACAGGTTCTGGATTTGTTGGTGTGATACAGAATGAAAAATAAAATACACGATTACTTAATATTATTCTGATATACCTTAAAAGTTATATATTGGGGTATTCAATTACGTATAGGTAGAAAATTCTTTAACAGGAACATTTTAAAAGGGATTAACAAGATATTTAAATAATACATGAAATGGACATGCTGTCTAAGGTCCCCTTACAACAACGTATAACACTACTGGTAAGCAATTCCTACTAATATTATTTACTGTAGAATTTACATTGCATTTACCACTACAAAAAATTGCTTCACAATGATAAGTAAGCTATATCATAAACAGTCCTGCCAACTGCCTTGACCGACACTATCGCAAGATAACGGATTAAAACAACGTCAAAAACTACTAAAGCTAACCTTCCTCCAAATTTCAACAACATCTGTTGCATGGTCCAGGATATTTCGTCATTGGTGAGTACATTACTTTTGGACTGTGTATTATTATCTAAATTTAATAATATATATAATTAATTTGAACTTGACTCTAACTTTAAATTTAGTCTTGGTTCTTTCCATGTTAGAATCAACCCTCCTAATACAATTGATAATATTATGAATATATTTTAATATAGTTGTTTATATCTATATCCCTTATACCTTAAATACATTATAACAAAACTTAAAATCATATGTATTGTTCATATTTATTAAATCAAATGCTAAGTTTGATAACATTTATTCTCGTAACATCAGAGTCAATTCAATACACTTTGATTTTGTACGTGAGAAATGTTAAACATCTTGTTTGCCCAAAAAAGTCAAAGTAGTGATATTTTATTTACTTTCTTGTTCCCGCTAGTGTTGTTACACAAAATATATAATAAACTGATTTATAAATAAAAAAAAAGACGTTATTCTGTTCGAAACAGGTTATGTTAAAAGTAAGAAATTATTGAATTTATGAATTTAATGTTGATTTAGTCAAGAAGCAACAACCTCAAGTTTTAGTGTAAATATATGTTGTACTATAAAAAAGTAAGAAGTTCATCAATCAATATTGATTTAATTGAGTATTTGAGTGATATGAAGTATTTCGGTTTTATAGACAGCTCAACTATAGCTAAGTTGGTTCTCGGATGATTTCATTAGACTAGGGGCGAAGTGTTACGATCTGTGTGTGCAGCCCGCAGCGGGTGTCCTCTCTGTCTAGTAGCACTACCAACTTGTCTCCGTTACTACGAGAAAGGCTCTCTTATACGAAATTATCCACTTCTCTACCAGTTCACTGTGTTGTTGAATAGATTTATTATTTGTTTCACATAGTATAGAAGAAGAAAAAATATATTATAATTTGGTTTTTTTAAACTAATATGTTTAATATTCTTAATTGTTTTAGGTGAGTTATGACCTAAAACAATTAAGAACATTAAACAGTATCGTGAGAGATAGGTCAACATAAACTGTTTCTTTTTAAACTAATTGAGAAAATTCTTCAAATTACAGCTTAATATACCCTATACAATATTCAGTGAATAAATTAGAAAATGAGAAAAGTTTAAAAGTGAAAGCATTATAAAATATAAACCCAAGTAATTTGAGAACGGTTCTAAACAACTAATTAATAAAGAAATGCGCGTCATGTAACCGTCTACTTTCGTGTATTTCAAATAATTATTGATCTATTAAAGAACATGAAAATAATAAAACTTACAATTTGTGGCTATAATATAGAGCTTGATTGAACGTTAGATATTCATAATAAATCAACCTTATTTCAGTTAGAGTTAAAAGTAATATCCTCTATGTCTTTAAAGGAGGACGACAATTGTGGGGGTCCTCTCCATAGATAATAAATAGTTCAAGTAGATAAGGTAAGAGAATAGAAGTAGATCTGGCAATCGGCCATCTAAGAGTGCGTATTGGCCACATTTTCCTCCCCGCGATCCTGGGTCACCACCGAAGTACTTGAAGTGTAATTTACCACTCGCCATCCTGGACATCGAACTCCCATTTTAAGGTCTGAAGGTGAAGGTTTCGTACCACTCAGATAATCCCTTCTCCCAGATAAAATTAACATTTAATTTAATTACGAAATAATACGAAGTAAATAATGTAAATTACGCTTTCCAGTATTTTCCAAACATATTATAAAGAAATAGTTGCTCAAACATGTAACTGATTTGTTTCATTAAAACAATGAAAATTCATTAAAACAAAGTGACAGAGGTTAACAGAAAGCTATTGTTGTTTGAGAAAGAAAAACCAAAATATTGAAGCAATGGTAAGTAATCCAAATACGTGTGTTATTTATCTTGTAGACCTGCTCCTAATTCTCAGTCAGTGAATGTACTAAACTATTCGTGCCTAAGTTACAAAAAACCTATAGTCTGGAATAGTCATGTTGAGTTGGAGTGGTGGAATTGAGGGAAATGACTTGGTAACTCAGTTTAATATTTTATATATGCATAATTTTGTACCACTAGGAAAATCATTTGAAATTGTGTTTGATAGTATCTTCCACGTAGGAGATAATACATATACGATATTGGTGGTCTGTGTATACGACCGCCTGCCTTATTAAAAGAGTGTTTTATCTGGAAACTATCTGGAACTATCTGGAAACTAAGAATTTGATAATTGATTTCTAATAAAAAAATGAACGTTTGCTCGCTTGCATATTCCAAATATTTAGAAGCTTTTCTTCAATAATAAGGTCCACATACGAAATTGTACACTGGCCATTCCACCCATCGATCACGTGCTAACAGTGGGGTGTACGCCATAGACGTTAAACACATGTACATTCGCATAGTTATTATTCGAAAATACTAAAAAAAAAATTCCACAATGTTGCCAAGGATCACGCGAAATATTATTATATTTTTTAATAAAACACATTGTCTAATAATATAAGTAATTCTACCCAAAGTACCAAATACAATATTAAAGTTAAATTACGAAAAGTTTTATCACGAATTGGCTTTAAGTTTCAAATAGATGATGACTTTGGAGAAATTTGTCATTTTCTTAATTGTTTCCTACCAAAAGGCAATTTAAGTTGGAGCTGACCCAAGACCTAGTGGTCAAAACGCGGTCTGTGAACTGACTAGCGTCCCACCCTCAAGTCCTAATATTGTAACTTTCAGTGAGAACACTTTTCTTAGTAATACCATAGGTGAACAATACAATAATTAATATATTAGTAAACAGAATAATATTAATACATAACTTATGCCAATAATACGTTATTGAAAGATGGATATTGTTTGTGTAATTATATAATAAATGAAAATTAATCATATATTCTATGAATATATCTAATGTTTGATTATACGATGTATATATGAGATACGACGCCATTAAAACGCTCACTTAAATATACTATCAAGGTTGCTCTTTACGTTAATTTTACATTAAAAAGTTAGGGATCCTTCTTGAGTTGGCTATTTATTTATTTATTTTATTTTTCTTGCTATAAAACAGGTTATGACCTAACTAAATTATAGAAATTCATTCACATAATAATAATAATTTAAAGTGGTTCAAGTCTTCAATGGTGCTTCAGCACAAATTTGTAACAATAATATAACATAAACAATAATAAAAATAATTAAGTACGACACAAACTTAATAACAATAAAAATATAACTAATATTGTAGTTGTGTTATTTTATGTGTTGAAATCATTTATACCTCAGCTGGCCTTAAAAATGAAACTATGGACAGTTTAAAATCAAGTAAATACGAAGAAGTAAGTGTATATTAGTTTATGTAAAGGTTTGATACTTTACTGACATTGCTAGTATTAAATCAGGTACTCACAGCATAAGGTATGATTTCTTAGACATCAACAGAATACAACTATATTTTGAATAAGAGTAGAGAACAAAAGAATTAGTCATTTCAGAGTGACATTGGCGTCTAAACTTTAACTAAATTATTCCATTTTAACAATAAAAAGCCGTAATGAAGTATAGTTTTTCCTTAATCCACTTTTTCATTTAAACTGAAATGTGAATCTGAACTTGATGAGCTTTATTGTTACGAAAATTAAATAACTAATTATACCGATATTTTAAAATAGATACTACTATTATGAATTTCTTAAAAATAATATTCTGGAAACGATCACAACATGTAGACAATTACAATGAATTACTTCACAAAGTAGTTGTTTTGTTATAATTTTGTATGGACAGTAAAATAAAACCGGGGAACATGGTTAAGACTTTTAATGCATTATATTACAAGACCTATAACAAATGAGACTGATATAAGAGTATATAAAATAACTTGAAAGTGGTCGAAAAAAGAATAGTGTAACTATTTTTACTAGTTATGAATTATCTAATGCTTTATTTTATAATATTGAATCTATGTTACCATAGTACTTTTATTAAGATCATTTATGAGTTTTTGTAATGTGATTTATAGTTAAACTATAACTTATCAAGCGAAATGTTATGAAATAGAATAATTAATAGAGATACAACAACATTGATGTGGGACTGTCCGGATGTCAGCTGACAGGTGCCAGGGAGAGAATGTCACCTTCCGGGGCCATGTTTACTCCCCTTTGGTTAAAATAGATCTATCCAATTGGTTGAAACCAAGGTGAACACATTTCTTTAAATAGTCCAAACCGTTTTCGAACTTAGATCATTCTCTTAGGACAAAGATATTTGTTAGAACATAATAATAATAAATAATTAAATTGCTATTTTTAACATAAAAAAATCTGTTATTAAAACCTTATTTTACTTATTGTTTTTCCTAATAATTAGTATTCAATTTGAAGAAAACTAGATGCTAGGAAGATATGAAATACATGTTTAATAGTATCCCAATATTTTACTGTAATCAGCCATTTTTAAAGATGATTTGTAACAAAACATATCCAACAAAAATATCTAAAAAACATACTTTTAAGGGTTTTTGAAATTATTTTTAAAATATAACAAGTATATAACAAATGGTGGAATCAGATTCTGTTTCTAGAAGATTTTATATTTAATCATAGACATAAGCCAATTGTTTTATAGCATGTATTTTACTATAAAATTATATAAATTTACTCTAAATTCATGTTAAATCTTGTAAACCCTATTTGTTTGAACGTAGAAATAAATATAAATTAACATGTAATTCATGCTCGAATTTATAAGATGCTTTTCAGTCATAAATCTCAATCACGGCTTATATCATTTAGCTACAAACTCATTTGAAGGCTAAATTATTTTAACTTGGCTCATTTGAAATATCACATATAGTCAATATAACTGATACGTATATATATATTTTATTTTATTCTATTTTGCAGTTTGGAAAGTTGCTGGGTGTTGAATAAAAATAACCATTTCACTTCTACATTCGTTTTCATCTGATTTAAAAAAGGTTTAAATAAATAACTATATGAAGAAATTGGCAATAGAACCGATAGTACAAATATTTTCAAATCTATATAATTCGGTTAATACATACACAAAGATGCTATTGGTAGAATTAATATTTCGTAACTGTTTTCCTCACAAATTTGCCTATTGAAAGCCTCCATAGTTACGAAATGGCGACTGTTTCACATTATATAAAAGACTAAGTATTTACGATATAGTATGTTATAACAGCAACAATATCTTGCTTATAAGTTAACAGTAATAAAAACTAGTATAACAGTATAAATTGAAAAAGATGACTTATTTAAAATGTATAAACTATGAAGAAAATTGCAAAACGGGAATATTTAGGTAATAGCATTAGAACAATGATATTACCTAAATATTCCCGTTTAATGGAACATTAAATAATCAAGCATTCTATACAACAGAAAAAACGGAATACAAAATGCACTAAATTATACTAGCAAAAAGCTAATATTCAAAACAATTACAGTAAATTCAATGCCCATTGAGGATAGAATTATAACTTATTAGATAGAGCAAACAAAACAATTCTTGGAAACAATGAACATTGGGGGTGAGCCAAAACATACAAGAGTATAAAGTCACTTGGGTTTTCTTATTGAAAAAAACTTTGAGTACAATATAGACTGTTAATTGATATTTTCAAGCAACGAATACTTATGATAAAATAAATATTAGACAATAATATATCTGTATCAATTTATAAATATGCTCGTAAATCATTTTAATTACCTAGAAAACGTGATAATAGTAAAATGAATACATTTTATAATTCTAATAGCGTACCCTACAGGTAAAACTATTGTACGGTTTCCTTTTCGCTATCCTAAATTTTACTAACTCAATGAGTCAAATTGTCCATTTAAAGTACTGACATTCCATTCAAATATAATTTTACCGCTTCCTCATCAGCCAATATTCACAATGGTAAGCTAATAGCCGATAGCTTTCCTATATATCTAAGCTAATAAATAGGTTACTTTTACTAGGCCTGGTGTCTACTGTATACATTTCTTCTACGTATATGAATCTTGTTTCTAGGAACAAATGTTAAATCTAAAAAAAGGTATATCGATATTTCCATTATATTTAGGGCTAACGCACACGACCCGACCACGACCACGACCATGACTCCGACAATTCTGGTTGTGGCTAGTCCGACCAAGAGCACAACCCGACCACGACCACGACTCCGACAATTCTGGTTGTGGCTAGTCCGACCAAGAGCACAACCCGACCACGACCACGACCACGACTCCGACAATTCTGGTTGTGGCCGGGCCGACAAAGAGCACAACCCGACCACGACCACGACTCCGACCCTGAATGCTTCCTTTAAGAAATGGATGTTAAATAAAAAAAATCTACATGTTTTACACTTCATAAATAAATAATACTAACCTTTCAGTTGATGAATAACTATTACTACCCTTAGTATATTTATTTTATTTACTTACCGGAATCACTATTTTGTTTGGAAATTAATTTGGTAAGTAGATCTTGAGCTTACAACTACAACCTTCGTTAATACGTTAAGTTAAGGTGTAAGAAAACATAATGATCCTGATGTGTTTGACAGATATCCTTCATTGTTTAATGATAATGATCCTGATGTGTTTGACAGATATCCTTCATTGTTTAATGATAATGATCCTGATGTGTTTGACAGATATCCTTCATTGTTTAATGATCCTGATGTGTTTGACAGATATCCTTCATTGTTTAATGATCCTGATGTGTTTGACAGATATCCTTCATTGTTTAATGATAATGATCCTGATGTGTTTGACAGATATCCTTCATTGTTTAATCATAATGATCCTGATGTGTTTGACAGATATCCTTCATTGTTTAATGATCCTGATGTGTTTGACATATACCCTTCATTGTTTAATGATCCTGATGTGTTTGACAGATATCCTTCATTGTTTAATGATCCTGATGTGTTTGACAGATATCCTTCATTGTTTAATGATCCTGATGTGTTTGACAGATATCCTTCATTGTTTAATGATCCTGATGTGTTTGACAGATATCCTTCATTGTTTAATGATCCTGATGTGTTTGACAGATATCCTTCATAATGATCCTGATGTGTTTGACAGATATCCTTCATTGTTTAATGATCCTGATGTGTTTGACAGATATCCTTCATTGTTTAATGATCCTGATGTGTTTGACAGATATTCTTCATAATGATCCTGATGTGTTTGACAGATATCCTTCATTGTTTAATCATATATTCATGAATATAAGTAATCAATTTGAAGGAGTAACAAAGCAAATATGACATAAAAAACAATAAAATTGTATTTACATGAATCAGCTTGTTCCTTTAATGAGCGGTACTCTGTGCTTACAAACGCTATTGTAATCTCCTGCCACATTTCCTTCTTTAACATTGTATTTGAATAGTCATCTAACGATCAATTACGTAAAGGTGACCGGTCTTTAACCGCAAAAATGAAAATGTCACAGTGGCAAAAACTAGTATGTAGATTATTCAAAACTACCAGGCACTAGTGACCTAGTCGGAGTTGGGTCGGGCTTGCTACCGTATGCAGAGCGCGTCATGACCTATAATAACACCAGTCTATGTTGTTATAGGTCGGTCCCGACCAGTCGGAATCGTGGACGTGGTCAAGCTAGTGCGCATTAGCTGTTAAGAATAAATATTATTATTTGTTGTTACCGTGTTTGGCTATATATTTATGACACATTCATTAATGTTATTTAATAGATCGATAGTTTACCTATGTCTTATGAATAATTTTTAGAACATTATGTGGAGATGACTAATTCTACAACATTATTTCGTTGACTAGGTACCTCATACTTCCCACTCAAGACACATCGCCTGCAGTGCACCGTAAAGCAAATCATGAAATTAATTGGTAAATTTATAAATGAAAATCCCTCACTCAGGTATAAAAAATCTCTAACTTCCAGATATCCTGATGTGATGAAATGTGTTATACTGGTTATATGTTCCCAACTTAGGAAAGTTAGTGGTTCTGATCACCTTCGGACATAGAGCTTCCTCCCGCCGGAGGAAAGTTCCCGTTCTATTCCTATTGAGGAATAATAGTTTGTATCCAGTAATTAAATTAAATAGCTGATCGAATCAAAGAAATATGTTCATTTCAAAACACGTTTTTGTCAGGTAGTAATGCTATTTGAGCTTTGCAAAAAACATGTTTTTGGGTCGAAGAGGTTCTAAAATAGATTTTAAGAACACTTGCAAAGCAATTTATGTATGAGCACAATACTTTCTTTATATTTGGCATACAGGAGAAAAAAATTCTCGAAACTAATAACTTTTTCCCGGTTTATTCTTAAAATCCTTCCTTGATGTGTCTTTTTGGCACGGGCAGTCAGTTAGTATGATCTAAATTTACTTATTTAAACTAAGAAAGACTTTGAATATATCTAAGATGGCATTTATATTTTAAATGTATTGTGTTATTTCACTAACATTACATTTTAAATTCAATTAACGGTTTAATTGTTGCAAACATAGTAATTATTTGAATATTTAAACATCAATTAGAATGTACATTTTAGTTTTCCGCGACTTGGCGATTTAGGACAATACTATTACTAACCCAGTAAACGCATAAAAAAGGTTTTAATTAATATATTTTAATTTATATTTTTATTAACATATTTTTATTTTTAGATAAAATTATTTTCTCAACCAAATAATTTTTATTTAGAAATGAGGAGGACATTCGGCTTGCAGATTTCCTGGGATAATGGAACGGTCGACATTTTGTTCACGATGTCACAGCCCGCAGCGGTTCTCCTCTTTGTTTTGGATCAGGCCCAATTGTGTTTCTGCCATTCTATGAAGAAAACGTTGAGAACAATACCCAACTTTCTTGAGCAATCTCCGACTGTTGGACTTAAATTAGTCCTTATCAAATCCATCCATAATTTATGCAGTAAATTACGTACCTTAATAAATATATATTTTAACTTTATTTATTATTCCTTAACATTTACTTAGTTGAGTTGATTTATTGTTTTATTTCACATTAAAATATATCATCTTCTTTTGTTTTCCTTGTTGTCTAAACAATGTGTTATTTTTTATGACAATCAAAATGCGTCCTTAATGAAAAAAGTAGAGTATAAATATTTAGCAGGTACGACTGAAAAACTTGACCAACGGTTTAAAGTAAAAAAGTCATTACTCTATGAGGAATTATTTTTGAGAGAATCGATGACCGAATGGTGTAAGGTTGTCTGGAGTTTGAGGCTGAGATAGTGATAGCACAGGTTCGAGTTCTCAACTTGACTACAACCGTTCATTGGTAATACGAGTGTTCACCTCGTTCTATTCTAAATCTCCCCCTTACTCAGTCTCAATATACCACACAGATCAATAGTCTTTGTGGAATGAACAAATATGGTTAAAAAGAGAGGCATTTACAAAAATAAAACCCAGGTCCTTCGCCTGTCAAATTAGCGCCATAGCTCTTTAGCCATAACCATTACATTTTTCTTTACATATTTTATAATTTTTACTAAGAAGTTGTAAGTAGTAAAACAAACGTGTCATCATAGTACTCGTTTTGTTCATTAATATATCATTATTATTTTAAATTACAAATTTTTAGATGTTATTTTTCTATACATATAAAGATTAGTTGGTACAACAATAGGGATAGCGTGTTTGAGTTTTTTCGTACGGTGTGTTCATAGAGCAATAATGCTAAGGTACAGTGTAGCAACACACATCGTTTGATTCTCTCGCCTTGTTAATTTTATGGCCTCACAGACAACCTTCACTCACAGATAAGCTTTGGGAGTGGCAAACTACGTTCCAAGTGTATGTAGTGTAAATAAAATTAATGCGCTGTATAGGTTCTTTAATTGACTAAAATAGTGGCTTTCAAAAAAGATCTGGGGAACATAAAAATGAAAGCTTAATCTAAAATACGTGGTATTATTAAAGGTGATTGTAAAACAGGATGTTCAGAAAAGTCTAAGATATTTAATTGTTCTAAGGGTAGTCATGAACTAGTTTGTGTTAGTTAAGCCACTCAACTGTATGGCTGTCACACTCCTGGGTTTAAATAACCATAACACCCGTTCTATGCTTTAATATAGTTAAATTTCTTTAACGAATGTTAGAACCACTTTTAGAAATATAATCTGAGGACCAAAATGTACTTGCATATAAAATCAGTTTAGGAAAAAAATATTTAAGTTTGTTAAAATCCTTGTTTACCCAGTTATATTAATAAATAAAGGGGTTGAATATATATTATGATTTATATTCCCCTAGGCTGATAATGAAGAACAATATATATTAACAATCGATCAAATTAATAATAACTAAAATATGTTTGATTAATATTATTATATATTTTTGAACTTGCTCATTTCATTAAGCATGGACTTATATTTTTTAATGTTTAGAAAATTAATGACGTTCTGAACTAAGGTAATGCTCTTATAAAATACAGAAATGCATAACAAATCTTTCATAGCGTAGCGTATAATATTCCAGTTTATAATTTTATTATTTGTTAAGCATTATCGAATAATTTACATGCCTTTTAAATTTACTATTGAAAATAAATGTCTCCGATATACACAAGCAACAGCCCTTTCCTTCCTCCAGCGGGTTGGGGCAGGGACCATCGATCGCTGAAAAGTAAGTGGAAATGTCAAGGGCTTGCATGCGTGAAAGTGACCATGAGGCAAGAGGATGTGTCTGGGTTCAATGATTATATTGCCTGATTCAGTATATAAAGGTAATACTAAAGAAGGCACAGTACTTATTGGCCAATAAAAGTAATCGCGTGCAACATTATGCTATAAGTGTAAATTTTTATTATTAAAGAGTGTAACATAGTTTCACTTCTTAGGGCTATGCTCCCGAACCTTAATGTTCTTCGCTTATTTAGAGGTTTAGTTAATGAAACAAATAACAAATGTTGTGACATTCACCTGAAAATTGCATACCTCAACATTTATATAAAATATCGTGGTACACATATATCAGACACCTAGGTAAAATGTAGAGTAGATCATAATGACTACTCAAGTTGATAGTTACTTCCCAAATTGATCACGAGAGGATACCCAAGTTCATCAAGAGCAATTTGTTCATTGATCAGGTTAGTGGATCGTTTTGCAATTCATCATTAGTAAACCAAATTGACCATGGTGGGCTATCCAAGTTGATCAGTCGCTACCCAAGTTCATCCATGACTACCCAAATGTATTAAAGGTGGCTATCGAAGCTGTTCATGGGCTGCCCAAATTTAACAGTAGCTACAAAGTTAATCCCAGGTAGCAACTAAGATTGATCTTAGCTATCCAAGTAAATTACAGCAGGGAAGTGGCTACCCGACTTCGTTGGTGGCTAATCAAATTGATCACGAGCTGTTTCACTGATTGATCATGAGTGGCAACATAAGTCTATCACGGGCTATCAAAGTAGGTTAGTGGCTACTCAAGTTGATCAGTTGCTACATAAATTTATTAATTCCACTTTTCCTATCGCATAAGAAGCTTAGCTTCGGCCTCACGAAATAATTTAAACTGTAGCCTGAAACTGGGGTGGTCTTATTGTCTTCTAACAGATCCTTGCATATGATAATATATGAAGAGCTCTTTGGCCCACAGATAGCTCATCCCCATTCTAAAGAGTGTTTACAAGTTTTTCGTAGTGTGTAAATTGTCTGTTTTAATGCGCATCGAGTTGCTGTGAACTGGGTGGCGTTGACAGATTGAACTCAGTCAACACACACACTCACATCCCGTTCAATTTACCTAGTTAGAAGATATTAGGAGGTAGTGCAATGCGGTAAAGTTGCATCCTAAAATCACGGTCATATAGCGCGTGTGCCTGAAACTCCTTAAAAAGGGCGTACGGAAACCTGTATACTGTGAGCTAGATGGGTAGAGTTAGTTATCTGTGTTTTGGCCTCACAATTAGTCTTTGGTATATATATATATTAAAAAAAAAAAAAAACTCTACGTATGGTTTTGTCGGTGGAACTTTGAGCCCCGTCTCTATATGGACGTGTCGTATATATACAAAGCTGTATACTTAGTCAGGTGTCTTTTCGTCTTACGTTCACACATTCTCGAGGCCTGAACTGAAGCTATCCACCCTATTCGTCTAGCTGTAGTGGCCTGTTCAGCTTGTCTAAAACAGGGTTAACACCTCCCGTCAGCTATCATATCAAACTGTTAAAAATTGGAAACCAAATGTAATAAGTTTATATCTTTAATGTTCAATCCTAATACTTAAAATTTAAATATAAGTGTTGTAGTTATTTTGTCTATATTGGATGTGAATCTTATTTAGTTATTATAGTAATATATTAATGTTTAAACTATTAAGTCTATTTTTAGTTTAATTAGGCTCAATCCCGTCCCCCTGTATTTTTTTAGCAATTAAATGTTTTGTTTAGTCCGCTCAATGTCATTATGAATTTGTTTAGTTATTGTCTATATTATTGTCAGCCATCCTTATCATGTCCAAAGTATGATATTCATTTCTTTCAAATAAAATGAAGTCATTATTATTGTTTTAATTTTTTAATATTCTGTATATTCTATTCACTACAATACATCAAACTTCAATAATAATATTAAAAAAAAAAAAAAAAAAAACGAAACAAAAACAAACACAGTCAATCGTCTGGTTCATGTAATTTGGTGTACTACAGCTGTTTTAATGTGTGTTATATCGAAGCAATTACATAATGATTTTAGAACTAGCAATACATTTACTGTCCTGTAAATGAAATAAAACGAAAACAAAATTATGTATATTTTTCCTGAACATAAATGTATTAAATCATTAAGTAAATTAAAAGTGTATCTACCTTTTATTTATTTATGCACTTTCCACCCCTCTACGTGGTAAAACACAACTGATCTCGCCTAAAAGTTGTAATCCCTTGAGTAAACCCCGCAGCGTGAGGTAGGTTGACTTCACTGCTTAAAAATAGTGTATACATGATGCATTACTGTATATTGTTAATGACTATAGTTAAGACTATTAATAATCATCCTTTATTATAATATTATATTATAATAAAGTATGAATATAGTTAATAATGTAATCACGATATTTATTAAGCCCTTGGTCAAATCTGTAGAAAACGTTGTCCTATCGTTTACGGTGATACGTACTTTATAAAATAGTGTATATAGACCAATTTTATATCCTTATCAATTCTTCTGCCAACTGATTTTTCTTCATTATACATATTTGATGAGTACTGGATCAAAGGACTGTCAAAATGAGGACAAGATAGATTGAGCCACTGACAATATTGTGTGACTGTCCGGATGTCAAATGACAGGTGACAAGGGGAGAATGGGACTGCTAACAGTTGCCAAACCAAGTTGACCTTCTTCAGAATTATCTAGCAACATTTCATTACGATCACAGCTCATAAATTTATTTTAATTTGGTATTGTTTAATAGATTTACTTCATCTTGGAAATGTACGTGTCACTACAGCGTGAAGATTGGAAATATTTTCAGTATACAGAAAGTTGTATAAACGATTAAATATGCAATATTCATTAGTTACAAGTGTTTTTAGCATTGAAAGGTGTTCACACTAGATTAGCTAAGTGTACTTTAAATTAATTGGGGTCCATTTAATCACTCTTGCTACTGAGTTGTATTCGTCGCTCGTATTATACCGGTACGTATACAAATATACCTTAGCTACTTGAAAAGGCTTTAATGCGGTGGGATTTAACTGATAATGTTCTTTGATATTGTTTACAAACATCAAAGATTGATTTTTTCCACAGAGAAAAGTGAAATAGAGGTCACTTTCATAGCGAATACGTCAGTGGTAGTTATAAATAGATTACCTCTAATGTACATCTTTAAATAATTCTATGTTATAATTACTACGTTTGTCATGGAGAATTTACTAATGTTTTGTACTGTGTATACACATACAAATTATTGAATACATTCGGTAATTCTTCCCAATAAATAGTATTTGACGGCTGTTACTGCCGACTACATGAATGGTTATGCTCATACAGCGGCCACGTGCCCAAATAGAATACGTTGAAGTATAATGATAAGTTAAAGAAGTAAAATTAAAAATTACGTGATATAATAATGGTAATATATAAAACAAAATAACATTATTTTAAGAAACATTTTAAATGGTACATCATGCAATAACGTAAATTGTGAGTGCATTAATAGAAAATCTATTTATGACGATCGATTTATGTTAAGAAGTTAATATACCAGTTATTACATATTTTATCATCTAACATTTTGCATTGAGGCATCCACTGCGCAATACTTTTTGTTAGCGGTCGCTTTAAATAGTGTAGCATCATGAGGAAAATTGGAACCTATAATTTCAGTTCTGACTTGACGTCAAAGTTTAAAGCGATATGTTAAATTGCAAATAATCGCAATCGAAGATATTGTCATTTTCTTCTGGATTTAATTATATTATGGGACATCCCTGCTATATATCACGAGCTTACCACGTCAGTCGCTACGCTCAGAATTCGGCCTGGTAATGCCGGGTAATAGCAAGTCTCACTCACTGCACTAACTAACTATACACATCGGCCTTCGGCCTCGGTCCGCGAACGTTGGTTGCTCAGCTGTACTATAGGACTATTTAAAAGCAACATAACAACATTTATTTTATTTTTTAAAATTATATTCCTAATAATTTAATGTTGATATATTGTTTATTTTGAGATTGTGAGATTAAAGGGTTCTTTTAAAGGCTACTTGTAAAGGAACTTCTTAGTGCCATCTATTATAGAAAATCTGGAACGAATCGAAATTTCAAGTTAATCAGGAGTAACAGAGTAAACATTTACTATTCTTTTTTTATTACAGAGGATTTTTACGACGTTTTGATTTGGTAAAACCGAAACCTTTTTCAGGTGCCAAAAACTAAATTACATCTACACAAACATGTTATAAAACTTTGTTCTTAAACTAATCTACTTAAACTAACTACGTTCTTAAACTAATCTACTTAGACTAAAATTTATTAGTTTAAGTAGATTAGTTTAAGAACGTAGTTTTATAACATGTTTGTGTAGATGTAATTTAGTTTTTAGCACTTGAAAAAGTTTGGGTTTTACCAAATCGAAACGTCATGATTGGTAATTTTCACGTAATGATGGCAAATGTCCATCTACCTTTGTCTCCCTCATCTGATACTCCATCATTAACAAATTTCAAAAATTCAGATAGTTTTAAATACACCCTAAAATTCCCATGTTTACATTGTATATATGCATAAAGAGCTGTTATTTGTTTTAATAAAACACTGTAGTGATAGAAATTCATTTAATCTTTTAGAGCAAGAGGAGTAATATTTTCATTGCCGGTATCCTCCCACCAACCTTGGTTATTTAAGTTTGAACTAATGTAATAATCTCGTCTTCTTCCTGACTTGAAAAAATTGGTGGGGACCGATTTTTTTCCATAATACATATATGGAATCAAATATATTGATTGTGTTTTCAGAAATTAAGGTAATTCTAAGATACATATTTAGAAATCAAGTAAATAAATACTATAATTGTTAACTCTCACTTAAACTAAAATAAAAAATATCTTAACCAATTACCCATCTTGGGTACAATCTTAAGGAATACGTTAAATGTTTTTACTGAGTGAAACATGAATATTTAAACATTAGCTAAATATATTCTGTCACGATCTAAACTCCTGGCGTGCACGTTTTTGTAATTATGTACCTACTTTAGAGTGTATCAAAGTAGTGTACTGCATAATGTTTACTAGGCTTGACAGCTCCTTTCTTTTTTCATAATTCAAGGACATTTTATCACGCTACTTCACACGACTTACTCATGTAAATTACTCTGCGATAAAAAGTACGACTGTTATAATATGGTTCATTTTAATTAACAGCGTTCATTTTGATTAATTTTCCATAGATGTTAGCGAAAATAAACCAGTTTACTTATTATTACAGTATTACAATTATTACAATATTCCTACTTCAGTGCAGTATTTATAGTAGAGTTCATCGAAAGTAAAGTGAATATAAAAACATACGTTCTGGCTCGTACACAGTAATAAATACATTTAACATTCTACTGCATCAATTAGAGAAGAAAAATAGTGTAAAACAAATATATATATGTATCTTAACTTGACGCTTTCTTATTTTAGCGTCATTTGTGTCTTCGTGTAGCCATCCCCTGTGTTAATTGTAGTAATATACATGAAACGGTTGAATGATTTAATATGCAATATATGATAATTTTAGAAAATAACTTTATCTAGGTTGAATTAGGGTAGAATAGGTTATGTTAAGTCATGCTAAGATAGGTTTAGTAGGGTTTATGCAGCCGAGTGGTGGTTGGAGGTCGTAGGCTTTCGAAAACTAATCATATTGTTAAATAGTCAGCTCTGGTGGCGCAGTGCTGTAACTCAGCTACTTGGGGACAAAGTGTTTGGGAGATTGCAGGTGATAGGTTCCATGCTCGGTTCTCTTAATACCGACACGGCGTCCACTCAATGGTCGTCATCAACGTAGACACTACTAGAGAGAGGTCTGGAGTATCCGTGTTGAATGGTAGTCAAGGTTCAGATGTTGTGTAGGGGAGAGAACTGAGTGTTAGACTTGTCAGTTAGCTGAAAATCAGACCAACATTACGTGGTTCGGATTCCACGTAAAGCTGTAGGTCCCATAGTTACTCTGGCTATTGGGCTATTAATAAATAGTCGTTTCTGAGCTAAGTCGAACTCAGATAGTAACAATTACAACACTCGTTTATCTACACTCATCACACTCATTCACTTCTCATATTCGCCCATATCTCTACGATTGGCGTCTTAGAGATGAATGAATAAGCTTTCTTTACCATGGTTTTCAATCATTGATTATTATGTATACAAGAACACCATATTCACTTTGATGTTTCTAAAATAATCTTTAAATATAATATATTTTTTGGCATGTTATATCTTAATTGGCATATTTTTTTCAGTACCACATTTTTAACTGTCCCGTACTGATATCTACCTTTTAATGGTATATCGTTTCTTCTTTAGGTTACTGAGAGGAGGAAGGTAGACTGTGCGCAGGAAGGCGGCTGACGTGCGGTGACAGTGAGCTGTGTTGGCGCCCAGTTGAGCTGTCAAACTACCCTAACTGACAGCCGATCGAAGCGTTCCTGGCTGATTATGTTTGGATTGCTACAAGTGGTTCGAGCCAATTTTAGTCGTCCTCATGGAAGCTATCGATTGAAACATGCAACTCTACAAATGCTACTTTTGGTAATGGCTCAATAAATTCATTTCCCATTAATCTTTATAATAAGTTAGTGTATTGTTTGTTGCGTGCTTTTTTGTCCTAATTTCCCCTAGTACAGTCCTCCGTTGATTTTGGTTTAGTTAAGTTTATCAATATTTTTGTGTTGATTGTAAAAATAAGAATTCGTTTACATTTTTTTTTTTGAATAATTTCACAGTTAATGTTAATATTTTCAAAACTTAAATTGATGTTTAAAATTAAACGTTAAATTTAACTGAAATATATTTTAAAAAAACAATTAATTCCAATTAGGATACTGAATATAAGATAAACTAAGTAAATACTCACTAAAAAGTCATAGTAATCATATATAAGCATAATTTGGAAATATTTCCTAGTATTTTATGGATGAAAATGGTTTAAAATAATCCAAAAATTTTTAATTCAGAAATAAACTATTTGGAATGTGACATAAATACACGCCTTATGTTTAATAGATGTATTAAATTAATTATAAATCTAATATTACTCCTTATTTGATTATGAATCTGAATAAGAAACCGTAATAAAGAAATAAAAGATCTTTTCAATAATACATTCTAGATTAACGAAATAAAGTGAAATAATAAATAAATACGATTGTTACAACTAGTATTCAGAAGAATGTCAACTAAAGATAGTGTTGAAAGGTAATCCTGAAGGAAGGGGCTATGCAGAGATGACGGAACCAAGGGAAGTGTGATATGACGAAGGAGGAGCCGCAGAGGATCATCGGCGTAGAGAACCGATGAAGATGTGTTAGAGCGGTAATAATAACTCGGATATAAGTCGCCATGGTAACAGGTAAGTACGTACACTTAGGAGCAAAAATATAAGTCACCATCGTAACAGGTAAGTACGTACACTTAGGAGCAAAAATATAAGTCACCATAGTAACAGGTAAGTACGTACACTTAGGAGCAAAAATATAAGTCACCATCGTAACAGGTAAGTACGTACACTTAGGAGCAAAAATATAAGTCACCATGGTAACAGGTAAGTACGTACACTTAGGAGCAAAAATATAAGTCACCATCGTAACAGGTAAGTACGTACACTTAGGAGCAAAAATATAAGTCACCATCATAACAGGTAAGTACGTACACTTAGGAGCAAAAATATAAGTCACCATCGTAACAGGTAAGTACGTACACTTAGGAGCAAAAATATAAGTCACCATCGTAGCAGGTAAGTACGTACACTTAGGAGTAAAAATATAAGTCACCATCGTAACAGGTAAGTACGTACACTTAGGAGCAAAAATATAAGTCACCATCGTAGCAGGTAAGTACGTACACTTAGGAGTAAAAATATAAGTCACCATCGTAACAGGTAAGTACGTACACTTAGGAGCAAAAATATAAGTCACCATCGTAGCAGGTAAGTATGTACACTTAGGAGCAAAAATATAAGTCACCATCGTAACAGGTAAGTACGTACACTTAGGAGCAAAAATATAAGTCACCATCGTAGCAGGTAAGTATGTACACTTAGGAGCAAAAATATAAGTCACCATCGTAACAGGTAAGTACGTACACTTAGGAGCAAAAATATAAGTCACCATCGTAGCAGGTAAGTACGTACACTTAGGAGTAAAAATATAAGTCACCATCGTAACAGGTAAGTACGTACACTTAGGAGCAAAAATATAAGTCACCATCGTAGCAGGTAAGTACGTACACTTAGGAGCAAAAATATAAGTCACCATCGTAACAGGTAAGTACGTACACTTAGGAGCAAAAATATAAGTCACCATCGTAACAGGTAAGTACGTACACTTAGGAGCAAAAATATAAGTCACCATCGTAACAGGTAAGTACGTACACTTAGGAGTAAAAATATAAGTCACCATCGTAACAGGTAAGTACGTACACTTAGGAGCAAAAATATAAGTCACCATGGTAACAGGTAAGTACGTACACTTAGGAGCAAAAATATAAGTCACCATCGAAGCAGATAAGTACGTACACTTAGGAGCAAAAATATAAGTCACCATCGTAACAGGTAAGTACGTACACTTAGGAGCAAAAATATAAGTCACCATCGTAACAGGTAAGTACGTACACTTAGGAGCAAAAATATAAGTCACCATGGTAACAGGTAAGTACGTACACTTAGGAGCAAAAATATAAGTCACCATCGTAGCAGGTAAGTACGTACACTTAGGAGTAAAAATATAAGTCACCATCGTAACAGGTAAGTACGTACACTTAGGAGTAAAAATATAAGTCACCATCGTAACAGGTAAGTACGTACACTTAGGAGTAAAAATATAAGTCACCATCGTAGCAGGTAAGTACGTACACTTAGGAGTAAAAATATAAGTCACCATCGTAACAGGTAAGTACGTACACTTAGGAGTAAAAATATAAGTCACCATCGTAACAGGTAAGTACGTACACTTAGGAGCAAAAATATAAGTCACCATGGTACGTACACTTAGGAGCAAAAATAAATTCAATTTATTCATTGCAGTATACATTTGTATTTACATTGCATTTCAAACGTCATTTTTATCATTTTATATTTATAACATTTGGTCACATTCACCCCACAAGATTCTCTTTAAAACATACCCGTAAGTTCACTCAAACATGATGTGGAGTTTTACAAGTGGGAACACTCACTCTTGCCAATCATTCCCACTTTCAGAAACGGTGTCATTCACAGGTTATAAGGTCTCCCAATTATTCACCATAAACTCGTCTACACTATAAAAAGCGTGTGAATCTAAAAAGCCTTTTAGGGGAGTTTTGAACGCCTTGGGTGTTGTGACGTATTTTATTGTGTTGGGCAGTTTGTTGACTAATAGAACACCTGCCTCTGACTGTTCTATTCATCCTAGTCCTGTAGTTATCCCTGCCTCTTATGTTATGCTCATGCACGTCTCTCCCCAAACTAGTGCTTTTGCGGTATTAAACAGCGTCGTTTCAAAAATGTAGATGCTAAGGAATGTTAGAATGTTGAGTTATTTAAAAAAGGGCTTACTAGAATCTCTGTATCCAATTTTAGCAACAAGGCGGATTGTCTTTTTGTAGTCTAAACACTCTTAACAATTGATTATTTGATCCTGCTCCCCATCATATACTCCATAGACAAGGAGGGGATATATAAGCCATAATATGCCATCATCAGTGTCTGAGTAGGGCAGTATTTAGCTAGGGATCTCAGACAAAAATGCCTAATGATAATTTAAAATGGTTTTGTCAAACCTTAAAAACAAACAGTCAAAATTTTAATAATAATTTATAATTGTAGGATTATTATAATTTGTCAATGTACTTGTGATTGTGATGACTAATATACAATGACCATATACAATTACTATCTGTAAAAATTCTCAGTAGTCGTCTTTTTATATTTTATTTAACAATTAAAAATGTCAGATATCTTTACTTCTTAGTGATCGAATCAGTAGTATTCTAGTATTTATGGAATGCTATTTTTTACTCACACATTATAAATTAGTGACTACAGGAAAAATCAAAAAAATTTTAATCACTTTTATAAAATTTTTATAAGTTTGACAGAATATTTTTATAAAGCTGTGGATTTATTTGGGAATCTGGTTCCACACAAATATAACTTATGAGGTACTTCTTGACATAAAAAACACATAATTTAACCCCAAGTCACCTATAAAATCGTACCTTTTATTTTGTCTCACGATTCTGGATCATTAACACCGATCAATGGTAACAATACAGCCCTAGCGGGAATTGAACTTGTAAGTTCTACACGATTAACTGCACACTAAACTACTGGTAATTTCTTACGCAAAGAAACATGCTTCAATATTTTCAGATGTACTATTTATACTTATTATTCCTTGTGTAATAAGAATAAAAATTCTATAATTTCATTATAGAAGAGATCAAGTTTTTCCCATTTCAAAATATCCCTATATCAGATAAAACTTCTATCAAATGCTGCAAAAGGTTCTTTAGTAGATCTTGCATGCTTCCTTAGAAATTATTGTTAGTATTGTATCGTACTAAATTTGTGGATGTAAGTATGACATGTGACACGTGTATTATTAAGTATTAACCTCACTTATTTTGTTAATTAATTAATTAATAAACAACATATGCTATTACATTTTTTAATTGACTTGTGAGACATTTTTTTCGTAACTTGTTGTTTGATTTATTTATATCACTATAAACACATTTAATTAGGTTCTTATTTTTGAAGACACCGAACAAAATATAGCATGTTTTATTGAGATTCCCAATTTACAATGAGCTCATGGAGTAAATCTACCACGATAACAGTTTTCAATCTTATAGAAAATACTACATATAGACAATACTCTGGTGAAGGTCATCGTGGTTTGGGAACTTTTCTCCCCTTGTCACCTGTCATTTGACATCCGGACAGTCAGACAATATTGTCAGCGACTCAATCTATCTTCTCCTCATTATGACAGTCCTCAAAATTACGTCCAAAATATTTTGTAGGATGAAGAAAGGGAACAATCTGCTTGTGTTTGGTGCGAAGTGATTTATATACAAGTGTTGATATTCAAATCAAAATAATGTTTTTAAATCTTATTTTAAAAAACATTATTTTTAAACAAAGTCCAAACAACACAAAATGTTCCTCAAAGTACAACAGTTTGTGACTAACAAGTACTGAGATTTTATTAAAAATAATTCTCCTGTGATATTGATCAGTTATTGGTATGTTTTATTCAACTTTATATTGTTTTCTAGTAACAGTCTGATTGGATTGGGTGAGAAGGATTTCTCAAACTTCATGCATGCTGATATTTATTTCAACTCAATGTACACATTTATTTCATAAACACACATAAATTATCCAAGAAACTTATTTGAATGTTTAGAGTCTATAAATATTATTTTAATACTAAAACAATCTACTATTCTTAGCAGGGGTAAAACAATCGATATAATGGATGGCATTGCTCGTTTTCATTAATTGTTTTGAACCTTACCTACAATCTATTGAACTATTTATTTTCAACTAGGGGACACTCCTGCAGACTTCGTGATCCCGCCCACTGCCTTTGGCCTCAGAATGTGACTTTTGACTACAAATAAATAGATAGCGTAGAATTATAATATTAAAGTTACGAGGGCGGTTCAATAAGTCCTTAGAATAAGATAGAAAAAGACATTTTTTCGGGTAAACTATTGTTTATTTTTCAACATAATCTCCTTTTAGCTCTATACACTTCATTAGGCGTTTCTCTAACATGGATAAGCCATTTAAAAAGTAGGATTTTGGCAATTCCTCAAAATAGGCATCCGTTTGGGCAATCACTTCTTCGTTTGACATAAAACTTTGTCCACCGAGCCATTTTTTCAAGTTTGGAAATAAGAAAAAGTCACTGGGGGCTAAATCTGGTGAATAAGGTGGATGTGGTAACAACTCATACTTTAATTCCATTATTTTTGCCATGGCAACTGCGCAGGTGTGTACACGTGCATTGTCTTGATGCAGAAGAACTTTTTTCTTTTTCAAGTGCGGACGTTTTGTCTTGATTTCTTCATTTAGTCGGTCCAATAACGATGCATAATATTCTCCAGTTATCGTTTTTCCCTTTTCCAAGTAATCAATGCAGATTACTCCTTGTGCATCCCAAAAAACTGTGGCCATAACTTTGCCGGCGGATTTCACTGTCTTTGCCTTCTTTGGAGCCCGTTAGTCATCAAAAACCCACTGTTTCGACTGTTCCTTTGACTCTGGAGTGTAGTGGTGGATCCATGTTTCATCTACAGTTATGTATCGACGCAGAAACTCACCATGATTGCGACGTAATACTGTCAAGACAGCCTTAGAATCAACCACACGAATGCGTTTATTCTCCTCTGTGAGCAAGCGCGGCACCCATCTTGCAGAGAGTTTTTTCACATTTAATTTTTCATGCAAAATTGTGAACACTGTGCCTTGTGATATGCCTGTAGCTTCAACTATTTCACGCACTTTGATTCGCCGATCACTCAAAACCATATCGTGGATTTTGTCAACCATTTCTGGGGTTGTCACTTCCACTGGGCGCCCTGAACGATGTTCATCTTTTGTGGATGTACGGCCACGTTTAAACTCGTTTACCCAGTTATAAACAGTTGCCAACACAGGAGCAGATGTACCATGAACAGCATCCAACTCAACTTTGATTTCCTTCGGTGTTAAGCCTTTCAAATGAAAGTGTTTAATCACAGCACAAAACTCACTTGTGTCCATCATTCTAAATAAACAAACCTTTCCTGATTCAATCAACGACAACAATGAAATCAGCTGATGAAATCAACTGAAACTTTCACAGTTGTCAAGCAACAGATGATAGTAAATAAAAATAAAACAATATTGATACTTTTTGCGACTTATCTTGTATTTTCTAAGGACTTATTGAACCGCCCTCGTATTTACAGTATTTCACTCAAACCACTTAAGTTATATTTAACCGTATTTAGACTATTTTAAACGTGTTTACTTCATTTGTTTTTGTTTAACAGCTGAAGAATAAACGCATATTATATAATCACAGTTTATACTGTGGTATAATATGAAAATGCATCAATCACACATCATATTTGTTCTGTGGGATCAATAGTATAATGTCAAATATACAAAATAAACATGTTTATTTATTTACAAAACGGCTGTTTCAATTTACTAAAATCGACACAATGTTATCCTTATGGAAAAATCTTTAAGATGTGGTTTCTACCCCTTTGTAGTACATTATCAAGATCAAAATACTTTAGTTGTCCTATTTAAGACCTAAAAAAAATTG
Source organism: Stictocephala bisonia (assembly GCA_035578905.1). Lineage (NCBI taxonomy): Eukaryota > Metazoa > Arthropoda > Insecta > Hemiptera > Membracidae > Stictocephala > Stictocephala bisonia. The sequence continues at coordinate 3,489,699 of JAQJVL010000040.1, forward strand.
TAAAAAATTTCAGCTCTCTACCTACATGGAAAGTTGGATAATTAGTGTTGAGTGCGTGAGTGAGTCAGCCTGAGCTTTGCCTTTTATATACTGTATGTACTCGTACATAGATATATTTTACTTTTCCTTTCAACAAAAACCCGGGCCTGAGCGTGAACGTTATTCAAAGAGCGTACTGACCATTAGCTCAATTGTGGATCGAACCTTGAACCTAGCACTCCACGGTCTGAAGCCTTTTACTGATCTACAGTCTGGATTAGAAACAAGAAAGTAAAACACCCTACGTTTTTCAAAAGTTAGGAGATACCATAGCCCAAGAGGGGCTTGACCTAGGAAGCGTGTTAAAGTAGGATCTATTGTAACAACGCTATTGACATATGGTTGTGGATGGTGTCATTTTTTATTTGCATTTATAAATTGTGTTAAGTTTATGGATAAACCGGCCTGGGACCTTTAGTTTGGCTACCGTCATATCAGTTATTGGATATGGGTTTATGGCCACCAGGTGTAGGTGGTTACTTCACCCCCTCCCCCAAACATAATTTATGCAACATGGCATGTGAACTTACATTTTAAACACTAGCCAGCAGTCATGTTCATATTATCTATCTCATTATAATTGCTTAATTCACCGTTATTCATGAGGTAAAGAACATTATAAAACAAGGTTTTAGTATTTTGAATTGTATTTGCAATAAAATTTAGTTATTACGATTCTATTGATAAAAAAGTGTATGTCATTTCATAAATGCCATTTTTTAGCATCGTTAATTCAAAATGTAACTAAACCACTATTTATTTATTAATATTTTACATTTCAACGTAAAAATGATTTTAAAATACAGACTTATATTGGTTTTGTCTAGTGAAATTTAACACGATGTGAACCAAATGAAAACTATAATAATTTTAGTTTCATGAATATTTCATTCTATAAATAGTTATTATAGTCAGTATTGAATATACAAGATATATTTGGAATGAAACTAAAAGTACCCGAGATATCTGTTAGTATTTTCTGTTAAACTGCGTTCCGATTGACATATCCACATAACGTGTATTTAATTAATGTTAGTTTAAAAACATATTGATGCAATAGTATTTATATATTTTTTTTAAAAGAAAACAAAACATGTAGTCTGGAATGTTAATATGGGTGTATTACACAGAGAAGAAAGAAACAGAGGTCACATCCAATATTGTGCTTATGGTGAGTCGAGTAGTTAGTTCCTGGTTCGCTTAAGGGAAGGCAATACGAGAATCTTGCCAATCCCTCATTTTAAATAACTCCCCCCAAATCCTGTAGAGTAAATGTAGTAATTGTTACGTCATACTTATAAAGCTGTACATTACTTGTTATCTATTTATAGCCACAACTGAGGCATTTGCCACTGCAATAAGAAAGCGCCCTTTGTTTACTTTACTACGTGGTTTCTTGTTTGATTCCTAGTCGAAGAATTCAATTTAATAAAAATGTTAAAATATCAGTATAATAGCCATGAAACTAATTAATAAACATATAATTTATTTCCCGCACTGTGACTTAATTTATTTCGGACATTTTTGTATATCCTCATTAAAAAAAAAATGTTTTCATTACAAATTATTTATAATATCAGAGATTTCACAAAATCTATAAATATAGCTTAAAATTAGATATTTTCGTTGATGGACATGAAAAATAGCATTTAAATCGTTAAGTTCAATCAATATACTTGATTGATAAAAATATTATGAAAATTGGACTAAAAATTAAAAAAATTACACTAGGCTGTAACAAATCATTTCGAGTAGTTATTTGAAGTTTCTAGAAACGCTAACTAACTATGACGTTCAAAGGACAACAGATGGATGGCTTATCTTGCGTTCATGCTTCAGTTCATGAGGGCAATCAATAATCTTATCTAATTAGAAGTTCCCCTTCCCTTCGTTACTGATAATGTCTACCCTTGGTGATGTGCTATTCAATATACATAAACAACAGGTAAACATCAGGGTTGACGCTTGCGTTCTTATTAACGTACTAGACCTTCTTTAGCATTAGTATACGAGTTAACTACTTAAATTTCATAGTAACTTCTCTTTATAATTTAATAGAATATTTGAAATATTTGAAACATAAATAAATCCTCGTATCCAAATAAATTTTATTAGTCTGGTGATCATATACAGTTTTTAATATTCAAAGGTCAATTTAGGTTTGATTACTTTTGGTTAGGTTAGGTTTATGTTGTTACGTTAGGTTTTTAACAGGTTAGGTTAAAAACGGTTAGTTTTAGTTAGGTTAGGATAGGTTTTTTACGTTTGATAAATTACGTGGATAAATGAAGATTTGTTAGGTTAGGATATGTTAGATTAAGTACTAGTAACGTTAGGATATGTTAGACGCAGTTAGTGTTGGTGAAGTTTGTTTACTTTTTGTTAGGTTAGGTCGTGAAGTTATATTAAGTACTAGTAACGTTAGGGTATGTTAGACGCAGTTAGTGTTGGTGAAGTTTGTTTACTTTTTGTTAGGTTAGGTCGTGAAGTTATATTAAGTACTAGTAACGTTAGGGTATGTTAGACGCAGTTAGTGTTGGTGAAGTTTGTTTACTTTTTGTTAGGTTAGGTCGTGAAGTTATATTAAGTACTAGTAACGTTAGGGTATGTTAGACGCAGTTAGTGTTGGTGAAGTTTGTTTACTTTTTGTTAGGTTAGGTCGTGAAGTTATATTATGTACTAGTAACGTTAGGGTATGTTAGACGCAGTTAGTGTTGGTGAAGTTTGTTTACTTTTTGTTAGGTTAGGTCGTGAAGTTATATTAAGTACTAGTAACGTTAGGGTATGTTAGACGCAGTTAGTGTTGGTGAAGTTTGTTTACTTTTTGTTAGGTTAGGTCGTGAAGTTATATTAAGTACTAGTAACGTTAGGGTATAGTAGACGCAGTTAGTGTTGGTGAAGTTTGTTTACTTTTTGTTAGGTTAGGTCGTGAAGTTATATTAAGTACTAGTAACGTTAGGGTATGTTAGACGCAGTTAGTGTTGGTGAAGTTTGTTTACTTTTTGTTAGGTTAGGTCGTGAAGTTATATTAAGTACTAGTAACGTTAGGGTATGTTAGACGCAGTTAGTGTTGGTGAAGTTTGTTTACTTTTTGTTAGGTTAGGTCGTGAAGTTATATTAAGTACTAGTAACGTTAGGGTATGTTAGACGCAGTTAGTGTTGGTGAAGTTTGTTTACTTTTTGTTAGGTTAGGTCGTGAAGTTATATTATGTACTAGTAACGTTAGGGTATGTTAGACGCAGTTAGTGTTGGTGAAGTTTGTTTACTTTTTGTTAGGTTAGGTCGTGAAGTTATATTAGGTTAGATTAAGCAATATTGAAAACCTTGATTTTAGTTGTACTCGCATTTTTCTTCAAAATTTGAGATCAATAATCATGAATTCTTGCCGATATGTTTTTTTATAATAATCATAATAATTTTTAAACTAACAGGCTACTCATCACTGTTTTTCTTAAATTAGTTATACTTATTGAAATTAAATATTTTAACGCAAAACGTGTTTTATATTGTAGTCAAATGAACTATACTATAATTTAGTTACTTTAAAATACTTACTAATACAAATAATATATTGTAATCGAGACTTCAATATGGTATATTTCTATGGGGTTCTACATCCTAGACCTATTTCTTGAGAATTTTTCGCCTGAAATAAAAGAGCAATTGGAATAATGACAGGCGTGAATAACGGGCACCGTGCCGTGCAATTTTCAGGCCGTTAAAATATCTAACTTTATCATCCATTTACATTTATAAAACACTTATATTTTACAGATCGAAGGCGATCATACAAACAGGCTGAGACATACATGAGTACAACACAAGACAAAGACATCAACACACAGACTGCAGCTCTCCGCCAATCTTCCCAAAAACATTGGCCCTACATTATTCAATAACCTCTTGAAATGAAATTAAAAGAGCAACAGAGTTTAATGAATTCAAAAATTCACTGAGGTGGTTTATTTTAGAGAGAGTGTTTTACTCGGTCGGTAAGTTCATTAATTAATTAATGGCCTAGAGTTTTATTCTATAGTTTTGTTTATTACAATAATTGACTTATAGTTTTAACAAAGGTATAATATGTTTACTGTATGTTCAGTAGTGCTATATACATATATAAGTTGACATATGTAATACATTTGTAAAATTATCTCCTACATTAAAAGATTTTGATTTGATTGAAATATACGAAAAAAAGTCAGTGATGACCCGAATTCAGAAACTTAAAAGACATGGGAACAATCCAAGTACGAGTAACCTATTACATTCTACACAAAAAATAGTAGAATTGTATAGGACCAACTGTCGGTTATTTGTTCTGCCCCACAATCTCAGGTAAAGTATTATACGTACAAATTTTATCGAGTTATGTCTGCAATGTAGTTGGCATGAAACTGGCATTGGATTGCACTAAATACAGTAAGGGATATTTTATTGTAGGATATTAGAATCAATGGAAGGTGTATAATGGTTATTACATGACCTTGCATAAGGTGTTGCATAAGGACCAACTAATAGAGAGTGCACAACGATCGGCAGTACGTAGAGAAAACTCATGAGGTCTGATAAATATTAACCGATAAGATGTTCATAAAGACACACATGTGTACGAAGACATTTGTGTTATTTTACTGTGTTTACGTTGTAGTGTGTTAATTCTTATTCCTTCCTATTGATAGCTTCAAAATGTTATACACGATCACTGTTTAAAACCTTTGTAATATAGGATAGATGTTTTACACATATATCCTGGAATATAAGGTAGGATAGATGCTCCATTTATACATCTTATGAAGCATGTTAAGGGTGCAGATGTTGTCTAGGGAAGGGAACCGAATACTAACTTGTCAATTAGCTCATCGTACCAATATTACTTGGTTTTGATTCCAAGGGAAGCTTTTAAATAACCTTGGTCTTTCAGTTAACATGACTTTGGGTCTAGCAATTTATATTTTATTACAAATAAACATATTTCTTAATAATAAATAGGTACATAAAATTAACGTTTCATGTTTAGTTGGACAATTCTTATGGCCTATAAAATGTCTAATCCACATTATAGGCACCGACATTTCCGTAATCATTTTCAAGCTGACTTAATACTGTATCAATCATAAGACACCGATTATTATAGGCTCTTAAGCATTGGTAACAAACTTATAAACTTATCAAATCAACATTCAAAGTCATTACATTGTTTTTATTGTAAGTCAGTGTTTTTCCAAAGTTTTTCTAAGTCTTTTTTTATTTGTATATTGCAAAATATAACTGTGTGTGAGGTAAGTTATTGGTCATCATTCAAACAAAATAAAATATAAAATCGAAATTTAATATATTAAAGTTATTATTTGTTAATTTCATTGAAGACTAATTTATGCTTATTTCTTTATATTATTTTTTTAACTTATTAATTGATTAAGTCATTTTAATCGTACATATAAATTAATTTAATTTAGTCCATTGAAAACAAATGTTATTAATTTAGTTTATAATTTTACAAAAAATGTCCAACTTGCACTTTTATTTATTGCTATAATTTTCCTCTCTAGTCTCATTATGTCCATAAATAAAACATATTTCCTAATTAATTTATTTTAAATGTAACTCAGTTATATACTAAAGAATGAAGCTGGAAATGAATTCGCAAGTCTTACAGGGATTTTACGACACGAATGTTGATTAGAAGTTTAATTCAGTTATTTATTTGTTTGCATTCACTAAATCACTGCTAAGTGATATATAAAAGGCGGAAGAAAGAAATTGATAGGTTCTAATATTTATTTGCAACTCCAAAATAAGTGGTATAAAAAATGAAAATAATGAACTGCTGTAATTCCTGATATGGACTCACACTACAAATACATAATTAGTATTACAACTAATAAATGGTCTGTATTGTTTATTTTTGTTTGTTTATATATGTTTACTGTTGTAAGAATTTTTACTGGTATTGTTCACTATCTTTTTGAATAAAGAAGAAACTCCTAATCAGTCAAGTTAATTGTTTAGAACCATATTTTGGATCGGCTAATTTACAAAAATGTATATTATTGGATAAACATTTAACGCCATTTTAAAAATACAAACAATTCCATACGTTAGCTACCTTTAATTTCTATTAGGTATGCAAATAACTTCATATTCAAAATGAATAGGCTTTTATAGATTATTTGGTTTTCAAAAACTAAGGTATGTTGTTTTAGTTCATACCATTACATTAAAGTGACATTGCAGCAGCGTAAATTTAAGCATATATGATTTGCCTCATGAACTTAAAATATATATAAATATATATTTAAATTAGTATAATAATAAATATTCATTTATCCAGTAATATAAATTTAGTTCTAATTTACTGTATTTATTTTACAGTGGAGTAAAGCGGAAATATATGTTATTGGAAAAATTACGTAGCGTTCAAATAAACATTTAGTTAATACACTATGTAAGTAAATGTCAATAAATATCCATTTTGCAGAAATTAAAAACTAAATATTGTGTAAAGAAATCTCACAAAATATGCTTTATGCTTTAAGAAACTGAAAAAATAATAAACGAAGATTGCTTTGTGTGAGCACGCAAGTATCTCCGGGCTCGAATAGGATATGGATTACCAGAGAGAGAAAGTTTTATATACAAACACGAGAATGGTTGTGAAGTTTTGATCAGCAAAGATCACAAAGACAAGGCAAAGGAACGCTGATGTTCTGCAGGATATGGAGATGTAAAGGCAGCATGTGAAGAGTTCTGCAAACAAGAAACTGAGACAGAGTTTGTGTTGCTTCCACACTACTGTGCGTCGTGATAGTATTGAAAAACTATGTAGTGACATTTACTGTTGAAAATAGTTATTTTGAGGGAAATCTAAATATGAAAAGCATTCTACACAAACAGTAAAATTAACCCATAGTGGAAACACGGGGTTCACAGTAAACCGTTAGTGTGAATGAATGTCTCGTATATACATATATGTATCCACATGAACGACGAGTGAATATTAATGTTAAAAAAAAGATGTTAGACGTAAACAAAACTCAATAGATAAAGATAACAACTAATCATAAACAGAAAAAAAAGATTATTGTTACGGTCAGACAGGGTCATAAATAAATAAAGTGATCCCACAGTGGCTACTAATTGTTTCTTGTACTTACACATTCTAAATCACACTAAGAAATATTTTCAAACTTAAATTATTACTTAGACACTATTTCGACTCTAAAATTTCCGACACTGTTCGGTATACTGTCACTAGACTGTCACTGTCACCTTCACTGGGGCTGACTCAATCACTCACTATCAGTAATATAAAACGGCCCTTCACTGGCTGTCACTGACTGTCACTAACTCTTCACACACTGGATCTTGACTGACTGTGAGGTCAGCCGAAGGGTGTCTTTATATAACCAGAGGTGGAAGCCGAGAATATTCTGGAACTGGCGATGGTGAGATGCTGTAGAAGCATCTAGAAGTTCTCGATTCAAAAGGAAGAGTCTGGATTCACGTATAGGCGAACGATCTGCCATTCTAGTCAGTCCTTCCTGGTAAACCTGAATTGGCCCCTCGGGCGGTTACCCGAGCAGGGATGGGGCGCAATGATGTAGACGGTTCCGATGGTGGCTGCCGTGATCCGTAACATTATAACACTGATAAAAATATGAGAAATGAATCCCAAATAATTGGTTCAAACTAACAAATAAAGCATATTGCAGTAATAATAAATAAAATAGAATTGACATACAAACTAAAAACCGATTCATAAAGTGGACTAAAACTGAGTGAAACTGGCACATCAATACAAAGATTGGAACCAACAAGTAACGTGTACTCATACATAAAGTGGAACATACATGCAAAGTGAACATATATGAATGAGAATCAACACAATTTATAAATGGAATTGAAAAAAAATTTGAAAGTAAACGAAACATTTAACACAGGATTTATGAAATAGTTATTTTGTCCGGGTACTAAAATAGTTTTTTTTTTTTTTTTTTTTTTGATAGTGAGTCATCAATACTTAAAAATAAGAGAATATTTTTAGAGGTAGACATAGACATAGACATTCTTAATTCTGAATAAAATACAAAAAGATGTATATCTCATTCTTCATTACAGATAAACTTAAAATAAATAAACAACTAGTGTTAAAATAATATATACAAATGACAAAGTAACAAAGACAATGTAAATCTGTTGTTTTCGGGTCAAGTAGACAGGAATTCCTGTAAACTATAAAATTCCTTGCTGATCAAATAATTCCTCACAGATTTCTTGAATCCAGCCCCTTTTAAACTTTTAATTTCAGCAGGGAGTTTGTTATAAGAAACAGGTCCAGTAAAAGATACTCCCCTTTCAGAGAGTGTCAGGCGATGTTGGGGAGTGCGGATATCGTCACCATGCCTGGGCGGATACCTGTGGTTTGCGCCGACAACTGGGAGATCATCATCATTATATATCGTGGTCATGATTACCCTGAATATGAAAATGGAGGGAAGGGTAAGAAGATTAAGGAGTTGGAAAATTCCTCCACACGAATGCAGTGGAGGTAGTCCTTTCAAGATTCGGACAGCACGTTTTTGCGCCAAGAAAACCTTCAAAGCATGTGGAGACCCACCCCACACTTCAATTCCGTACGTCATGACAGAGGATAAACATCCATAGTAAAGCATAATCAAGGCATTTAAATCTATGAGAAGATATAAGGTTCTGAGTGCATAACTCAAGAGAAAAGTGAGTAAAATTGGCGAGCTTCACATAACTATCATTATCATAGGTTCAAATGTATGTATTTAGAAATGTTACATTATTCTACTTAGACTAATATTACTATGTTAATTCATATGCTTGTTAATCATAGATTTATTTTCAGAATCTTCATTTATTTTTCATTTAAATATATTCTTCTGTTTATTTTATAGTTGTTATAAATTGAGTACAATAATTTGTTACTACTTTAGTTGTACTAAATTTAGTGCAAGTTTTCAAATTTAGCATATAAGCCCCACTAAGCGAGTGCACCCACGCGTCACACATATGTCTACGTTGGGAGTAAATTCCATTTTTTTATAATCTCTATACAAATCTTGTATATAAGAATAAATTGAATAAAAGAATAAAATGAATTCTATTTGACTGTGCCCAGTCTTACATATTCATAATATGTATAAGTGAAATATTTTAAATAGTCCATGATATAGTAACATTTCAATTTACTTAACGATGTAATTCTAATGTGAAAATTATCATTAAAATAAATTTGCTCTTTGTTTGAATCACTACCTAAGATTCTGCTTAAGTATTTGTACTTAATGCCGTTGTTTAAGGTATTTGTACTTAATACCGTTGTTTACGGTATTTGTACTTAATACCGTTATTTAAGGTATTTGTACTTAATACCGTTGTTTACGGTATTTGTACTTAATACCGTTGTTTAAGGTATTTGTACTTAATACCGTTGTTTAAGGTATTTGTACTTAATACCGTTGTTTAAGGTATTTGTACTTAATACCGTTGTTTAAGGTATTTGTACTTAATACCGTTGTTTAAGGTATTTGTACTTAATACCGTTGTTTACGGTATTTGTACTTAATACCGTTGTTTACGGTATTTGTACTTAATACCGTTGTTTACGGTATTTGTACTTAATACAGTTGTTAACGGTATTTGTACTTAATACCGTTGTTTACGGTATTTGTACTTAATACCGTTGTTTACGGTATTTGTACTTAATACCGTTGTTTACGGTATTTGTACTTAATACAGTTGTTAACGGTATTTGTACTTAATACCGTTGTTTACGGTATTTGTACTTAATACCGTTGTTTACGGTATTTGTACTTAATACAGTTGTTAACTGTATTTGTACTTAATATCGTTGTTTAAGGTATTTGTACTTAATACCGTTGTTTACGGTATTTGTACTTAATACCGTTGTTTACGGTATTTGTACTTAATACAGTTGTTAACGGTATTTGTACTTAATATCGTTGTTTAAGGTATTTGTACTTAATACCGTTGTTTAAGGTATTTGTACTTAATACCGTTGTTTACGGTATTTGTACTTAATACCGTTGTTTACGGTATTTGTACTTAATACCGTTGTTTACGGTATTTGTACTTAATACAGTTGTTAACGGTATTTGTACTTAATACCGTTGTTTACGGTATTTGTACTTAATACCGTTGTTTACGGTATTTGTACTTAATACAGTTGTTAACGGTATTTGTACTTAATACCGTTGTTTACGGTATTTGTACTTAATACCGTTGTTTACGGTATTTGTACTTAATACCGTTGTTTACGGTATTTGTACTTAATACCGTTGTTTAAGGTATTTGTACTTAATACCGTTGTTTAAGGTATTTGTACTTAATACCGTTGTTTACGGTATTTGTACTTAATACCGTTGTTTACGGTATTTGTACTTAATACCGTTGTTTACGGTATTTGTACTTAATACCGTTGTTTACGGTATTTGTACCTAATACCGTTGTTTACGGTATTTGTACTTAATACCGTTGTTAACGGTATTTGTACTTAATACCGTTGTTTACGGTATTTGTACTTAATACCGTTGTTTACGGTATTTGTACTTAATACAGTTGTTAACGGTATTTGTACTTAATATCGTTGTTTAAGGTATTTGTACTTAATACCGTTGTTTAAGGTATTTGTACTTAATACAGTTGTTTACGGTATTTGTACTAAATACCGTTGTTTAAGGTATTTGTACTTAATACCGTTGTTTACGGTATTTGTACTTAATATCGTTGTTTAAGGTATTTGTACTTAATACCGTTGTTTACGGTATTTGTACTTAATACAGTTGTTTACGGTATTTGTACTTAATACCGTTGTTTACGGTATTTGTACTTAATACCGTTGTTTACGGTATTTGTACTTAATACCGTTGTTTACGGTATTTGTACTTAATACAGTTGTTAACGGTATTTGTACTTAATACCGTTGTTTACGGTATTTGTACTTAATACAGTTGTTAACGGTATTTGTACTTAATACCGTTGTTTACGGTATTTGTACTTAATACCGTTGTTTACGGTATTTGTACTTAATACAGTTGTTTACGGTATTTGTACTTAGTACCGTTGTTTAAGGTATTTGTACTTAATACCGTTGTTTAAGGTATTTGTACTTAATACCGTTGTTTACGGTATTTGTACTTAATACCGTTGTTTAAGGTATTTGTACTTAATACCGTTGTTTATGGTATTAGTGTTGTGCTTTATTTTAATTCCATTCTTTGCTGGAAATAAATATAATTCTCATTTTTCATTTCACAATTTCAAGATGCACTAAGTACACTTTTTTCAATTGCATAATTTATACATTTTTATGTCACTTTAGATACTCTGTTGTTGACGAACTTTACGTTATTCTTTATAAAAATATTCATAAACCTTTTAGCTTAAATTTATTTTAGAAATAACATAGTTTAATATGTCAAAATATCTACGTTTTGTGTAAATTCTTTATTACCAATGTTAAAGGGGTTTTCAGTAGGTAGGAACGTTCTAATACTAATGTATAGATATTTTCATTCAGTTTCAAGTTGTTTTATGAACGTACGATTACTAGAAGAAAGCAGTGTAACGCTAGGGGGACTAATGTTAGTCAATCGATAATGGCCGCACGCGGGCTAAGAGCGACACTGTTTCAGCATTAGACCGTTCTACCACCCTGGACGAGGGTGTCGCCTGCTTAATGCCCATGTCTTGGTACACATACAGACATGGTACTCGAGTTAAGATCAATTGCATTCATTAACTTTTGATGTAATTAATTTACTATTGTTTCATTGATGTTATATGAAATGATTTAGAAAGATAATAGGGCATGTAATTCTATATTTTTAATATCTTGCCACTAAAGTAACTTTAATTTATATATGGGCTGATATCAATTATTATATTATGAAACATTTATTTATGTTTCATTATGATTCTTCGTTTTATTAAATAACTACTGAATAGGTTTGTTATCAAGGAAGGCGTCCTTTTTATATTGAATAAAACGCGTACAACACTCGTTCCAACAAACAAATCACTTAATGGTGATGGGACAGCACACAATCATTCTACTATCATTTCAAATGCTTTAACTATATTTTACTTTGCGTTATTATTATTATTATATTATATTATTATCCGATATGACATCCAGACTTACTTTTTGATCAATTTTGAGGTTATATCAATAATTATTGTAGTTGTTGTATTATTATCTATGAATCATATACTATGGGAGATCAATGTCTCTTGTAAACATCACTGACATATTTTTATCGCCACCAATTAAATTTGACAAATTTTCATTAAGTAAATTTAACCTCACTCCAGTTCAATACACTTCTGTTTTTATTTCTTTTGTTAAATATTATTTACTTTTCCTTTCATATTTCTATTTAAATTTATTTATTTTTTTGTAGACTAATTATTACAGTTATATTCATTTTATAAAATGTAAAAATATCATCTGATTTTAATTAATTTCTTTGTATTTGTTGATTTCAACAACTCAGGCCTACGAGCAGGCGTCATGCCCATGTAGGCGTAATTGTTTAGTTATAGTATCTACTTTTATGTATCTCTCATTTGTTTTAAACCATAATTATCAGTTTTTAGTTTTGTTACCGTAAGTTTATATGGCATTTTTTCTCTCATTCTAAAATTCAGTGTGTAATGACATTATGTACGGTATTAGTGTTGTGCTTCATTTTAATTTTATTCTTTGCTGAAAATAAATATACATTTTCATTTCATTTCACAATCTCAAGATGCGTTAAGTACCCTTTTTCAATGACATAATTTAAACAATTTTTATGTTACTTTGAATATTATGAACTAAAATATATTTATTTACGATGATTTGAATCCCTTTACTGTGTCAAATAATGCAATAATTAATTTTAAATAATAGTTCGTTTTATAATTTATTTTTACATTGTGTAATAGTATATGAATGAATGGTAAATGTACATACACAAAAAAACTCTAAGATAAATATCTCAAATATTACGGCTCGAACCCCATCTAACGTAGACTGAGGTCAGTTTTTATCAGCTATGAATGAATAGCTGATAATCTTAGAGGCTGATATGAGCATTACTCAACCTTTTTTCAGCTCCCTGTCGTCATATGTCGTTATTTATTTATTCATTTTTTTTTAATTCAAAATAACTTAAGTAAGGTTATCTGACAACTTAGTACTAAACAATGCAATAACCTCAATCCTTCCACTTACTCTCTGGAGAAATCAGCGAGAAGTGATCGTAATTTGAATCCAAGCCCCACCTGTTTCCTCCTTGATCTGGTCAAGTCGTACAGTTTCAAGGGCATTTATTTGTTTTAACATTACCAATCCCTTATTTATATGATATGAATATATACAGCTACATTTTCCGTACAGATAAAAGTATTGCTATATTCCTACAGTATATTGTATTTTATACTAAGGAGAGAGAGAGTTGGGCCTATAAGCTAAATAATTGTGATCTCCACATGGATTGTGACCTATTGGAAGAACTACTGCGAGACAGATGCACTGATTGGTGGAAGTGACAATAAGCATAGCACTTCCCACACTACTGGACCAACATACCTATTGTGATGCACCAAAATCTCGTTTTAATACAAACTAGAGTAGACGTACAAGCACTAGCTGCTGCAGAGTAGCAAGCCCCACCCATTACTTCACCAAACCTCATTACTTCCCAATTAACAATAACATAATAGATAATAATAATACAAACAACAAATTAATAGCAATAGGCTAACGTAAATTTGATTGATACCACAATTACTTTTTACGAAAACATAGAAGGTAACCAAAGATAGGAGCTTGAATGATGCATCAATTACTCATGCATGTGTTGTACAACGGTAGAGTGGTGGAACGTTTACCCTCCACTGCTGGAACCCCTATAGTCACTAAATATAATCTCGTAGATCACGATCTGTTTGGTGAAGTTGTAGTTATTGATCTATGCATACTATAGGATAATGAAATGAATCTAAAAGCCTTGTTATATTGTTGAAAGCATTGAATATTTCCCTTATTTGCAGAGAGTATATAGTTGGTCTGTATTGGATCTTGCAAGAATCATTATCACATTGTCGTAACTAAAGTGTACTTCTTATTAGATACGTAAAATAAAACATTATGTAACATGAAAAGAAAATTGATTACCATGGCTAGAACAACAATTGCTTAGTCAGTTTAAATATTAAAATCGTTCACGCACTCTTAAACAAAACTAAGCCCAAGAAGTTTTTTAAAAAAAAGCCAAGTATTTATTTTCATACAAAATAAAAAGTACATTGTGTTTAAAAAAAAAATTAACCTGCATAACATAATTTTGTATTAAACCATGCTTTTAAGTATTGTAAGTACAGGTTTATTATTTTGCAACACTGAGTACAAAACGCGCTTGTCGCACAGCAATGTTACCAAAATAGCATTATCACTGTAACCTCAATTTTCGGATACGTACGTAACTTCAGCATAGGCAATAAGATAGAAAATCTATTTTTAGACCCAGTAAGGGTCCTTGCAATATATCCATGTTATCGTTCTGTTTTACTACTGTCATCATATTGTAACTGACAGGTCTAAAATTTACGTTGTATTCAGGTCTCTTAGTATTATAATCTAAACCATCCCCCAAACATAAAATACGGTGGGATGCTGCGAACATACGACAGCCTATCAACCCAGAGCCGTAACTTCCCTTTGATACGTCGAAAAAACCAACAACAGATGGTTCAGGTATGCTGGGCTCGCACGAATTTGGCAACTATTACGGCGGCACGTCTACCCGGCACCAAATCTGACCACCGCTCTAAGGTTAATCAGGCGTTACTAATGTCACAACTTAACCCGGCACCGAGACAGTTTGAAGGTAGGGGAGCTGGGTTCCCCCTCCACAACACCAAACATACGCCCCTCATTCTCTTCTTTCCCTCCCTCGAACCCTAGGCATCTCATCGCCCTAACTCCTTTAACCTAACCTAACCTAACCTAACCTAACCTAACCTAACCTAACCTATTGAACAAAGCGTTGCCTTCATTTTACAAAGCTCACCCCCATTCATTTTAAGACCATCACACACCTTCGTTTAGTAAAGCTCGGTCCCCGGACATGGACAGTGCGAACCTACGGCACCTTACGAAAAGGGGAGGTGATTAGGGGAGGGGAAAGAGAAAGGAGGGGTTGGGAGGGGGTAGTGTAGGTGGAATGGGTAAGAGGGGTGGCTGGTGCCGGGTTGACATACTGTCATGGCGGCCAGTGAAAGGTCCAGTGCCGGGTTGACGTGTTTTTTTATAACATATAAAGCTTGGTGCCGGGTTGATGAACTCCCACTATTACTTGCTCCTGTGAAAGAGAGTGATCGTGAACCTATCCGAAAAGAAGGGCATGAACTCAGCAATAGTGGGGGGGGGGCAGTTAGTAACACCCGAATCCATGACAGCATGATTTTCTGAGTTATGTGTTTTAGATATTTTTAATACTTTTAAGATTGTTTTCTTTCACCATGAGCCAAATTCAAGTGTAATCTAAATATTTCACAAAAATTTATTTATGCAAATTTAAAGGTATCATGCGAGCTAAAAGCTTTAAAATAAAACAAATATGTTTAGCAGTTAATAAAATTGCATATTATTTCATTAGTTAAATAAAAATTAAATTATTAAAAGTCACTAACCAAGATCTAGTATATCCTTAACAATCATAACCATACACTTTAATGTACATAGTTTTTATCATACTGTTGTATTAAATAATAGTGATTCATAAGTTAAACATGCTTAAATTATTTTAAAAAGTGAAATAAAACTTGTTTAATTAATATTCAAAATGGTTTTTAGAATAACGAATTTCTACCCAAAACGTTCACATAAAAATATACATATCATTTCGCGAGTAAAAACTTAATTATGAAAGCAGTCTATGAAAATCCATATTGTAAAATATTATTAAAACAAATAGTTAAGAGGTTATACTGTGGATACAGATACCTACATAAAATAATTTGACGTTTTTGTAAAACCAAATGTTTTATAGCTTTACTCATAATGTAATAAAATAACCAGATATAGGACCAATTGTAGAGTTAAATTCAAAATTAAACCAAATAACATTTGTTTAACAATTCTTATAGGAGAGAAACTATTTCTACAAATATCGTACAAACCTTCACACGAGTTTTAAATTACAGCGCTTCCAAATGAATACCGTACTATCTAAAAAGAATAGCGATTGCATAAGTACTGCTGTATATTGATTTTATTTGTTTCTATCAGCAACAACAAATGTGACAAACTTAAAATCCTGGTTTGATAATTTTACTATCAATCAGCTGAATTATTTTGTTTCGTATGGACTGTTGCCTCCATTTTGTGTCAGAGTAAGTTTTTATTTGATGACCCTTTTACGTTTACGCACTGTTCATTCAGACTAATGTATAAATTTGTTCATCCTTCAGACTTTGATTAATCTGTAAATGTTAGAGTTGGGAAACCCAGTTTTTGCACAATTGTAACAATTAATCTACCTTGAAAATTTGTCCAAGCCAATCACCAACCCCATCCCTTCGCCACTATCTTGGTGAATTACTGGTTGGAATTAGCATTTCAGCTTTACAAATTGTTTTTGAGTTCCCGAGTTCGTGTCTTCCCTTAATGCTTTGATCTTACCGCAGTCTACCGTCACAATATCACAATGTAACGCGACGGAGCTCGGCTCGGTAGTGTACGGTCGGCTTTAGTATGTGGTAGATCCGATCGCCAACATGAGGATCGTGATTATTTGGCTGGGACGAGTGCCAAAGCATCTGTCAGTTTTTGATCAACCCACCAAAGGGAAATTATGGCTCTGCTCTTGACTCCGGAAGGTAATATGTCCTTAACATTCTTAAAGGCACATGGAGATGGTTTACGAGCTGCTGGCGTCAGCTTGCGATAATTAGCATGGTTGACTCACGCAAAAATTCCGTTCCCACGAAGCTGGATGTCAGCATGTGGCCAGCTCAGTCAGACAAGAGCTGTGAACATGTCTTTTGGGTGTCCTTTTTGGTTGTGGGTATTATTTTACAAATTTATCGTTGGGAAGGATTAGCCACAAAAATTTACTGTTTGCTTTGAGGATGGTTGTCCAGGAGCTATTCTAAAATCTGCTGAAGAGAATGAAACGTGCCATTTGGGTGAGGAATTGGGCTGATAGAAAACAGTTAGGAGCTTCATACTCAATTGTGAGAGAACTAGCTATAAAAGATCCATAAGAATATCTCAAATGTATGAGAATGACTGAAATAAAATTTTGAGAACCATTGATTTGCAAAAGATTCTCCATTATGAGACAGGCAAATTGAAACTTGAATCAACACTGAGCTATTTAGCTATATATGTGTGAGTGGCGATGCATTTCCCCTTCGTTAAAATATACTATCACCTTTTAGCTATACAAGGTTGACTTTTTACCAAAGAATATATAACTAACATCTTTTAAGGACAAGGAAAGAAACGGAAAATACGTTTGGTATACTAGCTCCCAGATTTAATGAGTTCTCTAGTGCAATACCTATGTCTGGTAACACTGCGGATCTTGTTGTTGAAGCGTTCTGTGGTCTTCAGGCAAGCATCAGCCAGACTATAAGATCAGGACTTTTGTAAAAATCTGCTGAAAAAAGTGCACTTGGGTATCACCAGGTTCAGTTTACTGAAGATATCCACAAAAGACATTAAATTTCTGGATCGTGGCGCGCTGATTCTCTCATATTGAATCCTACGTAAGAAATAAATAAATAATGAGGCTGAACGGGTTCGAAATAAATACTAAAATAAAATATAACTAAAATGAAAGATTTATCTTTTGACAACATTTAGTAATAATAGGCATATATGATTTTTAATTTTGACGCTTATTTAAATCTATACCAATACATTTAAGTGACCATAGTAACTTTCACTTTCTTAATAAGTATTAAAATAAATATTGTTTTGTTAAACCTCTTTTGACTTTTATTTATCATGTTTATTTATTACTTTGATAGGTTATTAATTAGTTTCTTGTTTAGAGATTTCACAAAATACTTCCGCTCCATGATTATCGTGTATTTCTTTCATCACAACGACTCTTGCATCTCTCTTTAAATAACTCGTATGAAATATTGTTCGAGAATGTTGAAAAACTTTATAATATTCTCTATTGACCACTTCAGTCGTTCTTGTTTCACTAATGCTGCCATTGTGTTTTAACAAACCAAGCTATAAACGCTACTATCACCAGAAGAAACCAAGATGATGTTGTTATAGTATATAGATACTATTTCTTTTCTTAAATGGGCAAAACTCTTAAATGAAAAAATGATTTATAACACTGTTATACTCGTAAACAAAGCAATACAATTTCAATGTGATCAAATAAAGGGTTATTGATTGATACATTTAATAGTAAATTTGACATGCAGTGAATCTTGGTGAACACAAAATGTCCAGTAGTTGTGTTCGGTTCGAACTGGTAAAACAGTTCATTAAACATTAAAATACACTTTTAAATTGAAATTTTATAACGTAAAAATAATTGAGGAAAACAACGATGTCAGATTATTCATATGCCTACTATTCTTTTAATAAGCAAACTTTCTTAATAAACAAAATCGATCTCACATAATGCTGCATCACTGGTAAAGCCTACATCTCTTTAAGATTGCTATCTTTTGCGATATTGTTTAGGAGTTTACCTATTGACCCTTTCCAAAAATTGGATTTCATATTGAACTTATGCCTCATTAACAGACCTTTTTATAAATTAGAATCGATATCACCCAAAAGCTTGGTGACTATATTAATTATATGTTGCATATGAACCTATTAAAACTTAGGAAATTATGATTTGCAAATTTAGTTTGTTCGTTTTATAGGTACTTCTTGAAATGATATTTTAATTTATATTCCTATTCATTTTCAACACACAAAATGCTTCGTTTAACCTTAATTTTACAATAAGATGAATTTTTTTAACAAAAAATAAGGTTATAGTACCTTTGTCGTCTTCAGCTACAAAATATTTTTATTGGACTACCGGTTTCAGAGCAAGAACTCCATGGTCACATCCACTGAACGTTGTCAAAACAATCACATTCTGTTTTGTCTTATTATTTGTTATATATTATAAGAGTTGTTATTATATATATATACATATATATATATATATATATATACATATATACACGAGTATATATATCAGCTCAGGAGGCTTTAACAATGAATAATATGAATTTTTATGAAAAAAATGTACATTCATATAGAATAAATATGACTATCTTTACAATGCTATTTATGTATTTAAATAGAGGAATACTCTTAATGTAAATTTAATGAAGTGCTCAAAATACAAATAAAAATGTACTCAATAAACGTTAAAACACTGTGTATCTAAACATGTACTAAGTGTAGTTCAAACGACAGACTATTTTCTAATATTCCAACCATTTTATATTAGTAATAATACGGGGGAGGAAACGGGCAAATTGACTTCACAGAATAAAACTGATAAGTATGGCCCTCGCGTGCTTCAATATTCTAACAACACTGCGCCAGATCGATACACAAGAACTACACTGAATGTAATTTGCCTCACTTTATGCGGCAAAGTGCATTTAACGGACAATACCACCTGACTGTGGGATATACACGAACTACACTGAATGTAATGTGTCTCACTTTATGCTGCAGACTACATTTAAAGGACAATACCACCTGCACTGTGGGATATACACGAACTACACTGAATGTAATTTGCCTCACTTTATGCTGCAGACTACATTTAAAGGACAATACCACCTGCACTGTGGGATATACACGAACTACACTGAATGTAATTTGCCTCACTTTATGCTGCAGACTACATTTAAAGGACAATACCACCTACACTGTGGGATATAGACGAACTACACTGAATGTAATGTGTCTCATTTTATGCTGCAGACTACATTTAAAGGACAGTACCACCTGCACTGTGGGATACACACGAACTACACTGAATGTAATTTTCCTCACTTTATGCTGCAGACTACATTTAAAGGAAAATATCACCTGCACTGTGGGATACACACGAGCCACACTGAATGTAATGTGTCTCACTTTATGCTGCAGACTACATTTAAGGGACAATACCACCTGCACTGTGGGATATACACGAACTACACTGAATGTAATTTGTCTCACCTTTTTGCGGCAAAGTGCATTTAACGGACAATACCACCTGCACTGTGGGATATACACGAACTAAACTGAATGTAATTTGTCTCACCTTTTTGCGGCAAACTGCATTTAACAGACAATACCACCTGCACTGTAGGATATACACGAACTACACTGAATGTAATTTGTCTCACCTTTTTGCGGCAAAGTGCATTTAACGGACAATACCACCTGCATTGTGGGATATACACGAACTACACTGAATGTAATTTGCCTCACCTTTTTGCGGCAAAGTGCATTTAACGGACAGTACCACCTGCACTGTGGGATATACACGAACTACAGTGAATGTAATTTGCTTCACTTTATGTGGCAAAGTGCATTTTAAGGACAATACCACCTGCATGTGGGATATACATGAACTACACTGAATGTAATGTGTCTCACTTTATGCTGCAGACTACATTTTAAGGACAGTACCACCTGCACTGTGGAATATACGAGAACATGTATTTCGTCAACTAATCGGATTATTTATTTTCTAGTTGTATAAACGCTCTATAAACGTCCCAACCTCCCACCACTACACGTTTAGTGATATAGAATCGTTCAACTGCCCCTACATGTACAGTGGTATTGGTACACCTATTCACCCCTACACGTACAATTACAATATACAATATTGACCCACCTACACCACATAAACAGTGGCAAAAAGTACCTTCAAGGGAAAAAGTAATTTTAAGTCACAAAATAAACAGAGGACTCATAAAATGTTGCGCTGAATTTGTATCAATTAGTTAGTGTTCCAGTTCACCATTCGCATGGCTAGGCCAGCACCCTTGTTAGTATATACTCTTTCCCCTCCTCCAAACCATCAAATATAATCGAGTAAGTATAACGGTATTTTTTTGTAATCTATTAGGCCTAACATTTTCCATTTGTACTGAAACCTTTCAGTGTTACACTGAATTAGTTGTCTACATAAACGACATTACTTAAAACACCCTTGCATTTGTTTAACCTACAATGGTAAATTACACTGTTAAGAAAAACACAAAAGCATAGCGTAATGTAATCCAATCTGTTTTCGTGATAGGACCTTAGCACGCATCTTCCACGAATTGACTCAGCTGTGGCACGACATAGAGTAGCACACTACTGTTGAGAAACATAATTTTGATGAGCATTGCATGTTTAACCTTAAAATATATAAATATTACGTATCAGACGTTCAACATTTAAAACTTACACGACAAATTATATGTGTTGGACCTTTTCTGTTAACTCATTACCACTACTTTTTTTATCGCAATTACGGTTAGGTTGGGTTAGGTTAGGTGGCTAATAAAGTTTATCACAAACTGGTAAATCCATTTATTTACTTACCACCGAATGCACTCTCAGTCTGTAAGTTCTTGGAAAGCGAAAAGATCAGCGATATCGGATTCCTAGCAGATAAGGAATAATGGAGTGGACGTAAAAATGATTTGAGACAGTTTTTAGAGCCATAGAATATGTGTCGCTGTAGTGAATTAACGAAAAAAAATCCAATGTTTTAAATTATTTTACAGAGTAGCAGGATAGAAATTAAATTTTGAAAGGGATCACCTGATAGCCACCAGCTATTCATTTGACATTGTGCTTTTAACTTGTGATACTTTCAAAGGTCGGCCATAGTTTTTTCAATTGCTGAATTTTCATTCATCTTCACTTTCATTCATCACAAACATTCGTAATCCCTAGTCCCTAGTATCTTGAAGATCGATGTATTAAGAATAAAAAAATAATAATCTCTCTCCTAATGTTATTTAGATACTAAATTAAATTCAATTTAAATTTATGATGTTTGTATTACGTAATCGATACCTATAAAAAGCAAATACAACTGACTCATTCACTCATTGCTGTAACTAAAAAAGTACTAAGCCTACGAGGCTGAAATGTTATAGAATCAAAGGTTGTATGTTGTAGATATGCAATAAGAAGGGATTTTGAAAAATTCATAGTAAATCGAAGATGGCAGTCTTTTTAGTGCCAACAATTTTAAATGCCAAAAACAGCGTTTCTCTAATTGGACTGTAGCGGCTAAATGAACGGTTCTACAGCAAAACTAACACAATTCTCCGTTTCTGATTTGAGACGATCTACAAATTTGGTCTTATAACTTTTTGTTCTATCTCACCTTTTTCATCCTTAGGTAGAGCTAGATTTTCAATCTGTGCGTGTAAATCAAATTGCTTAACTTACGGCCTCTAAGAGTAGACTTACAGATTTTTCTAAACTATAGCACTTTGTTCTCTAGGAGAACATACTCTATTCTGTGGGAAAATATAAAATTTAATCTCAACACATATACAGCCAGATCATAGGAAATGGCTAAACATGGCGAGAAAAACAATAGTTTATTGATTCAGAGTCAAAGAAAGTACTTTGTGCCCTCTAAAAGTAGACATTTACAACATTTGGTAAGTTAGTTAATGACCATAAATTATTACATATCTCTTTACGTGACTGGTACTTCCATATTTCGATTAATATATATATATATTTCTCAATTCCCAACGTAAACAATACGAAAAATCACCCTTGAACCCAAAAATATTTAAGAAGTATACTCGTTATTTTGTTGTTAATTCATATAAATTGACAATTTAAACTTGTAGTAGTATTGTATAATACTAGAAAAATAAGTACCCATAATGCAAACTACTAAACAAAAAAGTAATTCCATATTTACTGTACTACTGCCGAGTAACGTATGTTCTGACATTTTGAATCGTGTATATGTGTTTATTTTAGAAGAATGAGATAAACCCAGAAACTGGAATAAGTTACACTTTATATAAGTTCAAAATATTTACTTGATAATAACGTCATATCTTAAAAGAAATTATATAAGAACCAATCAGTTCAGTTCTTGGCAATTTCCCTCTGTCCCCATTCCGTATGACATATATAAAACCAGTCTATCTTTCGAAACTAGCTACACCAATTCCCCATCGTCATATTACATTTTCCAAATTGACACGGTATTTTAATGAATTAATGAAAAAGCCTTTATTGTCGTGGTGAAGTTAGGGCTATAGAGTCATATCTTCAACTTAACCACAAATTACTTTAATGTGGTTAATGTTCACAAATTACTTTAACTATAATTTACTTTAATAACTTAATTTTAATTTCAGAAAAACAGAGAATATTGAAAAATACGTTATATTATATTTTCTAAAGAACTGAAACTTGAGCTATTACGTGGTGGTGCCACTTGTTAACACTGTCAAAACTAAATATAAGAATACATACACATGTTTGTAAACTCCTAGAAATTCGTGATCCATTTGTTCAATCCCTATAGTTAATATTAGGCTTGAACACTAAGTATTCACTAACATTAATGCCACTCCTACACAGATACAACGAGACTAAAGTCACTGTTCATGAACGCAATATTAAATCTGGACCATAATTATGAGAATATAAGTACTAAAGAAATTAAAAAGGCACAAGGATTTAGGTTGCGAGCATTATACTTTCTTCTTAGCTGACACTTTTTAAATGCATTTCTCATTGTCTTATATTTAAACGCCTTCGGTAAAATGGAGCTGTAAAAGAATAAGACCAATTATAGAGCTGACTATGTATATCTATTTCAGTCAATATATTTAATTAAATATGTTTTCATCAATATAAAATGCTATTTCAATTACAATTTTAAATAAAAATAATAAACCATTCCAATCCATAAAGCTTATGAGATTAAACTTGCCTAAAGTTGATGTATCAATAAATTGTAGATGTTGAGAGATTTACCAACTTCGATTACCAAGTTAATGTAAAGCAAGTTTGATTAATCGTCTGAATGTTTTTATCAAGATCTCTTTAAGTCATATTTATTTTAAAAGTTAATGGCTTAAATATTTATGTTGCCATATTATTATAGCTTATGAGGGTACTACAACTGAAGAAACAATAATTCTTCAGTAAACGTTTCAAAGTGTTTGGTCTGTCAGAGAATGCATGGAGCTAGAGACCCAAGTGATTATGTAGACGCAGGGCTTCAGGCTTAGACTGTTGTATATTGGTCACACGGTTCTGTCAATACCGGTGTTAAACTACGAATATTTGTTTCAAATACAGTTGATACCATAATGTAGATGTTTCAGAAGTGTTCAGTCTGTCCTAAAGAATGCGCTAAGCTAGTAGCACAAGTGCTTACATGTAGGCACAGCCATTCAGACTTAGACTGTTGTATATTGGTAACACGGTTTTGTCCTAGAGAATGCACGAATGTAGTGACCCTTGTGATGACGTAGACGCAGGATTTCAGGTTTAGATTGTTGAATATTTGTCAAACACAATTCTGTCCTAGAGAATGCACAAAGCTAGTGAACCAAATGATTATGTTGATGGTTTAGAATGTTATATTGGTCTCATGGTTCTGTAAGCACGAAGCTAGTGATATAAATCCTTATGTAGACGCAGGCATTCAAGCTTAGACTGTTATATATTGGTCACTCGGTTCTTTCCTAAAGTATGCACGAAGCTAGTGACCCCGTTGATTATGTACGCAGGCATTCAGGCTTAGACTGTTGAATACTGTACCGAGTCGTTTGACTGGTACTTTTCATTTTGGTTTGCCAGACTGCCTGACATCGCTCTTATGCTGTCGATATGTTACTTTCGTATCACTGTACGTGTATGGGTGGGCGGGTGTGTCAATATCACCGTACGTGTATGGGAGGGCGAGTGGGTCAATACCTACGTACGTTTATGGGAGGGCAGGTGGGTTTGTTAATTGTGGTTTTTTACTTTTTACAGTGGTTTTTTTACTTTTACAGTGGTTCAAAAGTGGTTTGTTACTTTTACAATAGCACTGTACGTGTATGGGCGGGTGGGTGGGTCAATAGCACTGTACATGTATGGGCGGGTGGGTGGGTCAATACCACTGCACGTGTATGGGCGGGTGGGTGGGTCAATAGCACTGTACGTGTATGGGCGGGTGGGTGGGTCAATAGCACTGTACATGTATGGGCGGGTGGGTGGGTCAATACCACTGCACGTGTATGGGCGGGTGGGTGGGTCAATACCATTGTACGTGTATGGGTGGGCGGGTGGGTCAATACCATTGTACGTGTATTGGTGGGCGGCTGGGTCAATACCATTGTACGTGTATGGGTGGCCGGTGGGTTAACTGGGTCTGACAAAATGCCACGGCGCTGTGTAGTCAATATAGGTACAGGACTGTACTGCGGGTTGCATTTGACGCCGTCATACCTTCTCCGGAAGGTGTTCTTTTGTTTTGTGGACAAATGTATGTTGACCTCTCGTACAATCACAGTGCCCTAGCTATTCCCTGTTGGATGTTTGAAGTGATATCTTTTATTTTTGTATTTTAGTTTAGGAGTTATTTAGCCTTGGGGTAGCAATAGGAACCATGGTATTAGTGTTGGCGTTTTTTCGTTTTTTAATTCGTTCGCAAGGGCTGATTGCATGGCTCTATTACCTAATTTACCAATTGGCTTTTTATTATTCCCGGTGGCTGAGCTAGGGGATGAACATTTGTTAATAATAGGCCTAGGCCAAGGAAGAAAAAGGGCCAAGAATGCTATAAACTCTATATTTCACCACAGCCAAATAATTTAATAAGGCTTATTTATTATTTAAAGATGTTATAGGCCTATATATATATATATATTTTTTTTTTTTTTTGAGAAATTTTTTATTGCTGTTAGATATTATTTAATTTGTTATTACGTAATTTCTAAACATTTATTATCTGTTTTTAAATTTTATATTTTTGTTACTTTAAAATTTTTGATTTATTTATCTCTGTTATTTTAGGCCTAGTTATTAAGTGCGTTTGTGTACCTATTTTTTGGTGTTGCGTTTCTTGTTAAATTTTTCATGATAAACCGGTACCGTGCTATATTTTCTTTTTAATTGCTTAATTTTTAAACATTTCACCAAAAGAAGAGTATTTAATAATGTTTTTACTTTTCTTCAATTCAGAACTTCCCAGGGTTTCCAGCTGACTCCCTGGCTTTCGTGGAATCATGGGATATGGGTTAAATTGCCGGTTATTTGGTTTTGTTCTAATTTCTACTACTTTTCAATGAAAATTCCCTAATTATTGTCTTTCTAGTAATTCTTCAGATGGGCACGTCTGTAATGTCATTTTTTGGTATTTGTATCATTCGCTAATTTTGTGTATAATTTGTACTTCATATTTTATTTATGTGTTTCTTGTTTATTCTGAGTGTTTTTGGTAGTGTGGCCTTCTGCCAAAAATAACATTTATTTTTTTAAATAATTTTCCGCTCAGCTGCCGAGTTGTGATTTAACGTTCCGGCTGTCGTCCGTGATCCTATCACTTGTCTGGTTTTGAGCCATCCCCCAATACGGCACGACATCCAGTTTTGTTGGGGGATGGGTCTCAATACTAATTACAAGGTTAGGTTTTAGAGAATGCTTGAAGCTAGTGACACAAGTCATTATGTAGGCACAGGCATTCAGGCTTAGACTGTTCTATATTGGTCACACGGTTCTTCCCTAGAGAATGTTCGAAGCTAGTAACACAAATCCTTACGTAGGCATTGACATTCAGGCTTAGACTGTTGTATATTGGACACACGGTTCTTCCCTAGAGAATGTACGAAGCTAGTGACTCCCGCTCACACATACACGTACAATGGTGTGACCCTCCCGCCTACCCATACACTTACAGTGGTGGTGATACGGAAGGCATCATATTAAAGAAACTATGATTGGGCCAAGTGGAAAGTGAAGTGTGAGTTTAGCACATAGAGCAGATTCAGCAACGAAGGGATGTGCTAATACTGTTATAGTATAAATATTGACCCACCCGCTCACCCGTACACGTACAGTGGTAATCACCTTCCCGCCCATCCTTACACGTACAGTGGTAATGACCCACCCACCCACCCATACACGTACAGTGATTATGACCCACCCGCCCAACCGTACACGTAAAGTAGTAATCACCCATAAACGTACAGTACAAATGACCCACCCACCCACCCATACACATACAGTGCTAATGACCCACCCGTCCACCCATACACGTACAGTGCTAATGACCCACCCGTCCAACTGTACACGTACAGTGCTAATGACCCACCCGTCCACCCATACACGTAAAGTGCTAATGCCCCACCCGCCCACACATACACGTACAGTGCTATTGACCCACCCACCCACCCATACACGTACAGTACTAATGACCCACCCGCCCACCCATAAACGGACAGTGCTAATGACCCGCCCGCCCACCCTTACATGTACAGTAATAATGACCCACTCGCGCACCCATACAAGAATAGTGCTAATGTCCCACTCGCCCACCCATACACGTACAGTGCTAATGACCCACCCACCCACCCATACACGTACAGTGCTAATGACACACCCAACCACCCATACACGTGCAGTCATAATGACCTACCCACCCACCCGTACACGTACAGTGCTAATGACGCACCCACCCACCTGTACACGTACAGTGCTAATGACCCACCCACCCACCCATACACGTACAGTGCTAATGACCCACCACCCACCCTTACACGTACAGTGCTAATGACCTACCTACCCACCCGTACACGTACAGTCCTAATGACCCACCCACCCACCCGTACACGTACAGTGCTAATGTCCCACCCGACCACCCATACATGTACAGTGCTAATAACCCACCCGCCCACTCTTACACGTACAGTGCTAATGACCCACCCGTATACGTACAGTGCTAATGACCCACCAGCCCACCCATACACATACAGTGGTATTGTATGTGGTATCCTTATGTAGGCACAGGCATTCAGGCTTAGACTGTTGTATATTGGTCACATGGGTTTTCCCTAATGAATGTACGACGCTAGTTACCAAAGTGATTATGTAAACGCAGGGGTTTAAGCTTATGTTTTTCTATATTGGTTACAAACTGTTCTGGGAATAAAATTGTTAATTGAGACTATTTGCTACTAACCTAGTTGATACAATTCTGAATCATTCTACCTGTATTTCATATTTTTTTGGTTTTTATCAAGGAATTGAGAGAAATTAATGATAGATAAAGAGGATAAAAATTTCGGAAATGATTCTGGCAAATGGCAAATATATTGATGGACTCACTATAGTTGAATTTCGATCATCTATATGACTAAATAATGCAGGTTAACTAACTACGATTGGTTTATTTTAATAAATATGAAATAATAGCCCAGTGACTAGCGATATAAATAAGGAAAATTGACGTGTGATACGGAAATAGGTTATGTTTAGTAAGGTTGTTTTACGATATTTTCTTTGAAAAGTCTGAAGTAATATCATATCACTGCCATTTATTCTATACCTTTCCAATTTTGTCTCTAAAAATGGTTATTAATTTGATGCTGACTTAACACAACAGTGGTGACCATACCCAACATTAGCATAGCAGAAACATTACATGATTACAATGTTAAGTGTTATGATATCAGTGTTCCATTTACACGGTTACTCATATGTATATGGACTTCTGCTTGAAATGTCACGTGCCATCGTGGCATAATATTGATAGAACCAATATACAGGGCATCCCGGAGCTCTCTGGAACTTTCCAGCAAAAATTGTTCCTTAGGACAAGACAAACATATTTCATAATATAAATATATGTCTACAGCTACTAGTTTACTGTCTGTCTTTATGTGTTTTTTACAAATTATTTTATAACTCATGAATTATTTAAGACAGAAACTTCACATTTAGTATACATGCGTAGTTTAACAGTTGAAACAAAGCAGTAAAATATAATTGCTGTAAATAAAATTATTTTAAAATGTCGGCCTTTTAAATTTTTTAATGTCAAATTTCATGAAAACCGTCATAGCTATAAAAAAGTTAAAAGTTGAGTAACACATGCACAATTAAGAGACAAATCAAACAGCACCTTATTTGCTGAAATCGAATAATAAATAACCTAACAAATTGTTGACACCTAACAGTTAATGCTTACTATTCCTTCTATCAACAATGCGTTACAAATAAACAGCTGATTCATAGTTCAAATTAAATAGTTCACAAATCGCCGACTCATTGTTAACATGAAGTGTATATAAAACAGCTGATGTTAACAAGTGCATTATTAATGTGCAGCGCCTCATATTTGTCGTTAAACAGTGTTTTAGGTATGCATTGTTGTACAGTATTATGGAAATTACATCGGTTTACAAAAATTGTCACACCTGGATTATTTTTAATTAGATTTCAGTAAATAAGGTTTTATTTGATTAGTCTCATAAGTGTGCATGTTTTACTTAACTGTTAACATTTTTATAGCTATGATGGTATTCATGAAATTTGACATTAAAGCTTTAAAAGGCCGCCATTTTGAAAGTAATTTATTTACAGCAATGATCTTTATATTTACTCCTTTGTTTCAAATGTTAACCTACACATACATACTAAATTGGCAGTTTTATCTTAAATAGTTCTTTATTTATAAAATAATTTGTAAAAAACAAATACAAACAGTAAACTAGTCACCGTAGACCCATGTTTATATTATGAAATATGTTTTTCTTGACTTAAGAAACAATGTTTCCTAAAAATTTCCAGAGAGTTCTGGGACGTATATTAATCTTAAATGTCGTTAAAGGAATGCAAACTGTTGTATGCGTTTATAACAATTATTTTAATTTAGTTAAGTTTTCATTAATCATAAAAATACAAGAACGGACTTTCAACAATGCGAGTATAGTAACAATACTACAAATTTTGTGTATCGATTTTAACCATAGGAGTCTTTTGGGAAATTCCACGTACTATGACTAATATTTGACACAAATTTGAGTAATTTAGTATATTTGACTCCATATATTAGAATAATATAAATATTTTAATCACATATTCGTTATATCCCGTAGTGGAGTATTACAAGTAATTCTTTCTTCTTATTATTCATAAACTAAATTGATGTGAGAAAATTAATTTTCAATCTATTATTTAGATCATAAAATATTCTCTCATCGTCTATACTTGATGATATTTTAAGGTATTCCATCAAAGGAATGCATTGTGGAACGTTTAATCGTCGGTTATGTGCCAGTGAATGCCTTGGGAATTGTTGAAAATATGAACTCATATTTTTGTAACGACCGCGTTCGTGTTGAATGATAACAGTCATAATTTTATTTCAGTTCAATTTAATAAAGTGTACTGATTAACAAAAACTAGTGCATATAACTGTTTATATACAAAGTTAGTAATATATAAAGCTATTTACAGATTGTCAAAAGACTTCAAACGTTTTTTATAAACAAAGCAATTGAAATAAATGTGTACTGTAGAAAGCTGAAACGTCAAGAATACAACACCAATAGCATACAAATTAAAAATGTAAAAAGTACGTAAAAACCTTAAGTGGAATATAAAGTAGGCAATAATATGTAAACCCAACGTAATCTACTATATTTTATACACACCGTGTACTCTGCGATCTATTTTAAAACTGTGATTTTTAGTAATTAGGTTTGAAATAACACTTCATTCATAAATTAAATGTCTTTAAACTCTTTTAAACATTTTTGTTGACATTTGTATATCGAAAATTATATGGCTTAGATCGAAAATTAAATTAGGTAATGATGATGGGTAAATTATTGCTTCTCTGGAAATGTAATTATACTTTCCGGCAACGTTATTATTTTTTAAATAACCTTTATGAGTCTAAACATGAGTCGATAATAGTCAAATGTTATCATCAAAGTCTAAATATAAATGTAGTATAGTGATTTCATAACAGGTTTGTAAATAGCATTTAATAAACTCAATAAAAAAGAACTGTCATTTTACAAAAAACGACCTTTTTACTAGTAGGGATTAAAATTTTACAATGTGAAAGGTATTAAACAATAAAGTAATATTAATTTTTACTAAGAGAAGCCTTCAAAAATTTAAATTTTTTAATGCTTCCCATTATTATTATTATTATACTTTTATTCCCCACATTTAAAATATAATAACATCTGTTCTTTTTACAACTCGTTTTAAATATATAAATATTATTTTAGTTGTGTGTAGTTGGTAATGAATGTTAACTTAGTTTATGAAAAGCATCACCAAATAAAATTAATATTACTGAAGAGTGCGTCCTTTAAAACTACCAACTTATACTTGACAGTGTGTTTAGGCACAGTTTGGCATAATATTAATCCAATTCATCTCTACAAACTAATGTATTATGGGAATTAGTATTCACATAGCTTGATGGGTTCTATCTAAATATTATGCTGATATTTGTTGTATTTCCTTTACATATATCAGTGGAAAAATATATAATATTCATTTCACCCCATGACTAGAACCGTAATATAAGAGAACGTGCATGAACAAACGGTTACATTCGTTGACAAACTCTCTGTGCTCCCAAAATGTTGATCACTTATCGTTATTCGATCGTCAATAAGTGCTCAAATATCCATCTGAAATAGTTTTGGTTAGTGTGGGTGACCAGTGCAACATTAGCTACTAACTGAAGTTGATGGTTCCATTTGTAAATTAGTTATTAATAGTCAGGGAAAGGAAAGGACCCACAGCTTATTGTGGATTCCGAATCACGTAATATTAACCTTATATTTTGCTAACTAGTATTATTCTCTCCTAGATATTGGAACCCTTGTCACCTTGTAGCATGTATATTATATAGGCTTCACCGTTAGTGTCCACTTCAATGACAACCATTGAGCGGTCAGCGTGTTGGTATTAACGGAGCATAATTGCTAATGATTTGTTAGTGTTAATTAGTTGACAATAGAGCCTACCACCTACAATATGCACAGTACCTCACACCAAAGAGCCGCCTTTCATTTACAAGATTTTTGTAATGGACGTTGTCCCACAGACATACTTATTTTATTTATTTATTTTTATTTATTTGTAAGACGCCGATCGTCAAGATATGGGCGAATATGGATTTCGCATGAGTGTGATGAGTGTAGATGAGCGAATGTAGTCATTGTTACAAACTAAGGCCGACTATTCCTTAGAAAGTGTCATTAATTAATAGCCCAATGACAAATGAACAGCCGGTGAGTATCAGCTGATCCTTCTCAAAATGTATTGACTCTGATTGGGATCGAACTGAGAACCTTTAGCACATGAAGCTGGGATTGAACCAACTACGCTACCGACCATTTATAAATGATATTTCTGATCTGTATGAAGTATTTAAATTAATTGAAATAAGTAAGTTGGGTATAGTAACTTGGGTACAGTAAGATGGGTACAGTAACTTGGGTACAGTAACCTGGGTACAGTAAGTTGGGTACAGTAACTTGGGTACATTAACTTGGGTACAGTAACTTGGGTACAGTACGATCGGGACAGTAACTCGGGTACAGTAACTTAGGTACAGTACCTTAGGTACAGTAACTTGGGTACAGTAACTTGGGTACAGTAAGATGGGTACAGTAACTTGGGTACAGTAACTTAGGTACAGTAACTTGGGTACAGTACGATGGGGACAGTAACTAGGGTACAGTAACTTAGGTACAGTAACTTGGGTACAGTAACTTGGGTACAGTAAGATGGGTACAGTAACTTGGGTACAGTAGGTTGGGTACAGTAACTTGGGTACAGTAACTTGGGTACAGTAAGTTGGGTACAGTAAGATGGGTACAGTAAGTTGGGTACAGTAAGTTGGGTACAGTAAGTTGGGTACAGTAAGTTGGGTACAGTAAGTTGGGTACAGTAAGTTGGGTACAGTAAGTTGGGTAAAGTAAGATGGGTACAGTAACTTAGGTACAGTAACTTGGGTACAGTAACTTGGGTACAGTAAGATGGGTACAGTAACTTGGGTACAGTAGGTTGGGTACAGTAACTTGGGTACAGTAACTTGGGTACAGTAAGTTGGGTACAGTAAGATGGGTACAGTAAGTTGGGTACAGTAAGTTGGGTACAGTAAGTTGGGTACAGTAAGTTGGGTACAGTAAGTTGGGTACAGTAAGTTGGGTACAGTAAGTTGGGTACAGTAAGTTGGGTAAAGTAAGATGGGTACAGTAACTTGGGTACAGTAGGTTGGGTACAGTAACTTGGGTACAGTAACTTGGGTACAGTACGATGGGGACAGTAACTCGGGTACAGTAAATTAGGTACAGTAACTTGGGTACAGTAACTTGAGTACAGTAAGATGGGTACAGTAACTTGGGTACAGTAGGTTGGGTACAGTAACTTGGGTACAGTAACTTGGGTACAGTAAGTTGGGTACAGTAAGATGGGTACAGTAAGTTGGGTACAGTAAGTTGGGTACAGTAAGTTGGGTACAGTAACTTGGGTACAGTAAGTTGGGTACAGTAAGTTGAGTACAGTAAGCTGGGTACAGTAACATGGGTACAGTAAGATGGGTACAGTAACTTGGGTACAGTAACTAGGGTACAGTAACTTGGGTACAGTAACTTGGGTACAGTACGATGGGGACAGTAACTCGGGTACAGTAAATTAGGTACAGTAACTTGGGTACAGTAACTTGAGTACAGTAAGATGGGTACAGTAACTTGGGTACAGTAGGTTGGGTACAGTAACTTGGGTACAGTAACTTGGGTACAGTAACTTGGGTACAGTAACTTGGGTACATTAACTTGGGTACAGTAACTTGGGTACAGTACGATGGGGACAGTAACTCGGGTACAGTAACTTAGGTACAGTAACTTGGGTACAGTAACTTGGGTACAGTAAGATGGGTAAAGTAAGATGGGTACAGTAACTTGGATACAGTAGGTTGGGTACAGTAACTTGGGTACAGTAACTTGGGTACAGTAAGATGGGTACAGTAACTTGGGTACATTAACTTGGGTACAGTAACTTGGGTACATTAACTTGGGTACAGTAACTTGGGTACAGTAAGTTGGGTACAGTAACTTGGGTACAGTAAGATAGGTACAGTAACTTGGGTACATTAACTTGGGTACAGTAACTTGGGTACAGTAACTTAGGTACAGTAAGTTGGGTACAGTAAGTTAGGCACAGTAAGTTAGGTACAGTAACTTGGGTACAGTAAGTTGGGTACAGTAAGTTGGGTACAGTAAGTTGGGTACAGTAAGTTAGGTACAGTAAGTTAGGTACAGTAAGTTGGGTACAGTAAGTTGGGTACTGTAACTTAGGTACAGTAAGTTAGGTACAGTAAGTTGGGTACAGTAAGTTAGGCACAGTAAGTTAGGTACAGTAACTTGGGTACAGTAACTTGGGTTCAGTAACTTGGGTAAAGTAAGTTGGGTACAGTAACTTAGGTACAGTATCAGTAATTTTCATCTTATATTTATACTGGTTCGTCCCCTTACTCGGTCTTAAAAGTTCCTCGCACAGATCAGTAGTATTTGTGGAATAGGCAGAGTAAGGGCAAGAAGGAGGAGGGAGGATTGGCCTCTCCTTTATATAAAAAAATAATAATAATAATAAACTGTCGTCATATTATAATTAAGGCCTAGTTACAAATAGGTCATATCGTTAAATATCATATTGCTGGTATAATCACTGAGCACTTCTCAATTAACGATGGCATTTCCAATACCCTAAACATTAATTTATTACAAATGAGATTTTTTCTGCTTTATAGAAACTAGTAAATAAAATAAAAATTGTTATAATTTGTATTTAATCATCATTAATCACCACAAAAAAAGATATAAAGAAATATCGCTCGGCAGTTTGGCTGTTGTTCAAAACATTTGATCAACCTTGATGTGTTTCATTATATATAGGCCTACGTATAAGTCTAATACATATTTGTAACGTATGTAACACTATAAACAGTGCGTTACATAAGTTAAGGAATGAGTTGAACTAAACGATGGTAAAAGATGTTTACCTTATCTGTGTGTACACAACAATATTACAAGTAAGTCGTAAGACTGGGAGAAAACTTAAGTTCTTGATAAAAGGGTATAGGTCACATTAAAAAAGGGCACATTTTAGGTCAAATAGATCATAAAATAAATATGATAAACAAACACTACATATTAGCAATGTTAGTGCTTAAAAACATACCACCATTTTCAAAATTATATTTACTGAAGGCTATAGTCTTGATGTGTTTTTTTTTTTTAATTACTTTATAATGTTAATATATCAAAAAAATATTCATTATGTATTACTGGAACATGTTTTACTAATATTTAGTGCAAATTCAAAATAATATGTTAATATTTGTATAAAAAAACTACTATGTATGGTTTATCAAAGTAATGATATAATATATAGTCTATCTATACAATTGACATTGCACTTTTGTATAACAGTTAGGCCACAGAGCTACTAATTTCATTGCAAGTGTTACCATAATAAATAAATTTCATTTATTGGATATAATGGACGTGATATTGATAACTATTTAACAAGCAAAATCTACATTATACGTCGTTTCTTTATTAAAAGGGTACCAGTAAGGGATAATTCACTTACTTAAATACCCTAGTTATAATTAGTAATACAAACAATTATTTTCCATTTTTTGCTTAAGGAGAAGTTAAATAATAAAATACGTCAATAAATTATATCGTATAGTTGGGTTTTTATAAATTTTAGTATAACGGTAAATGTGTAGTAAATAGTACACAATGTTATTGCTCAATATATTCTATTGGTTAGTGTCAGTAAAGCAAAATGATATTTGTAGAATCTATTGTAGTTATTCTAGGAGTAGTAAGTAGTGTATTTTGCTCAATAACGGGTATATAGGCATTAATATAATATTATCTCTTACGTCGAGTGTGACCCAAACGAATCCTGCAACAGGTTGTTCAACCTTTCTCCTTTTAGTTTTTTTTTTATTTTTATTTATTTTAAGTAAAAATAAAACATCGTTATATTGAATTTTGATAGTTTATAAGAACCAATACATCTACAAATTACCAATACAAATTAATGGTGTAAAAATTTGTTTTTAGCAAGTAAATGTTATAATAATTTGTTTAATAAGTGCTGTTTTGAATTCCTTCGACAAAAAGAACTATCCTAACATAGTATTTTACACATACATTAAAAACACACATTCAAATTAACATAACAACCAACAAACCCAACCTTACCAACAACGAAAATCATTTTACAACTTTACAGTAAACAGACAGAAACACATTCGTCAAACGACACAAAATGTTTACGATTAATCTACAGTAACGAACAGTAAACGTAGTGGTACCGGAAATGAAAGAAAACGGCAAACACAACGCACGATCCACCGATATGTACAGATGAGGGTATTCGAGGCGACTGGCGTGCGACGGGCGATGCGCGCGCCGCGCCGTTCAACTAGTGGCAGACCACCCTACCCACCACCCACCACTTCCAACGTGCTATACACTTATTTACATAAATCTATCGGAGGTACTCTACTGGCATGAAACGAGTAACTTGCTCATACACTATCGTTGTCGGCAGCGTTCAAAGGGAAAGAAACATGAGACTGCAGTGGAGCTTTTAAACTGGTGTTTCAAACACCTGTTTACTTCTGACAATTATCAGTTTGGAAAACACAAGCGCAATGATTTTTACTGTCATTTAAAATGTAATACGTTTAATTTAGAGTCTAAACATCAGTCGGTAATAGTCAAATGTTATCATTAAAGTCCACATATAATGATTTGTTTTCATAACAGGTTTGTAAATAGCATTTAATAAACTCAATAAAAAAATATCCTTTTACAAAAAAGGATCTTTTTCCTAGAAGGGATTACAATTTTAAGATCTATAAGGTACTTAAGTAATATTCATTTTTTATTACGAGGATAATTTAAAAATATTAATTTTTAAATGTTTCCCATTATTATTATTATACTTTTATTTCCCACAATTTAAAATATAATAACATTTGCTCTTTTTACCACACGTTTTAAATGTATGAAATATTATTTTGCTTGTGTGTAGTTGGTAATAATTTTAACTTAGTTTATGAAAAGCTTCACACACAAAAAATATTACTTAAGTGTATGAGTTAATATTAATTTTTTAAAACTACCAACTTATGCTTGACAGTGTGTTTAGCTACAATTTATCATAATATTAATCCAATTCATCTCTATAAACCAATGTATTATGGGAGTTAGTATTCACATAGCTTGATGGGTTCTATGTAAATATTATGCTGATATTTTTTGTATTTTCTATTAGGGTTTAACTAGATAGTTTGGTCATTAACTCTACGGACAATTCTCACCACACGAATCTACGTACAACATTACAATTATATACCTACATATCCATTCATACATATATTGTTGTTTGAATGTTATTTATTAGCATTGGATTGTTCATGATATGTAGATAAAATGTGGAGATTCCCAATGCTTTGAGTGTTTAAGATACAAACAAAAGCATTGGAAATCTCCAAATATTATCTACATATATATAAATTTTTGTATGTAGATACAAATGATGATCTTCGTAAGAGTTACGTTGATTTTACCTTTATTGAATATTTAAGTCAAACTGAAACACAAGATTAAATTGATATACTATATAACCCTTGAATATACATGAAACGGCCCCATTCAATTTGTATATTTGTAAACTTGTGGCTATCCTATCCTCTCTCTAGAGTGAAGAACTCTATTCTGTTGAAGGATTGTTTTGCTTACTATCTTTTACCTATTATCATATGTTTTGGGTGTTCTTAAATAAATTTTAATTTCAATCACACACACATTTACTTAATGACTAAACAATTATAAACGGTCCGCTTAATCCGGATAAGTAAGGCCGATTGCTGTCCTCTCCCTGTATATGTTAGCAGTAATCCCTATTACGCAAAGCAATGTCTACACTACACGCCCTGCATTATAAGTTCACCATATAAAACATAGTTTTCCAATCTTCTAGTTTTTTCTGTGAAACATTAATTTTTACATTAGCTGCATCAGTAACATTTTTTATTAGTTAAATTTTTTAACAGTAATTTTAAAACTGTTTCTTCGTGCTTGGATAGTTTTTCTTGAATGCACACATATCTGTAATGTAAAATTGTGATTAGATGATGGCCTTATCAGTGTTAGTACTTTCCTTAGTCATATATAGTACTATTATTAGATTAAATAATTCATTATGCTCTTCTACTTACTAATTCTCGAACACCTACCTGAAACAAATATAAAAATTGAATTAGATTAAGACTGCTATTTAAAAATTCGATATACATTTTGAAATGATTTTTTTTTTCTAAACAATTTAAGAGTAAAATATTTATAAACCAATTGATAAAACTGTAATTCATAGTTATCATGAAAAGTATATTCTTTAAACAACATTTAAAATTTGTGTGTATACCTGTATATATAAATGTGTATACCTATATATATAATATATATATACCCTCACTAACTGACTCACTTACTCGTCACTAATTCTCAAACTTCCCATGTAGGTAGAGAGCTGAAATTTTGTACACTGTTTCTTTGGGTCTTAAATAGGAAAACTAAAGATGTCGTATGTCCTTATTATTGGAAAACGATATAATTTGTAGAAATAAAGTGCACTATTCCAATAATTTATACATGACTAATGATTTCTTTTGTTTACAAAGAGTCTGATGAATTTTAAATAAGGCAACGGAAAACCTGATAAATAAACGTTAAAATTATTGGAATAGTGCAGTTAATTTCTACAAATTATATTATGTTTATATGTCTGGTTCCTTTCTTAAATACCTTCGGTCTGAGGATGACAAACGTGATATATCGAGATCCATCACTATTACTATTTGTACTTGTTGCAATAATACTGTGATAGATGTCTGTTGTGTGTCATTTGCTGTCCTTTTTATTCATACCGACATGTAATATTTTAATCAAGATACTATACGAAGATACAATATGTAATCATTTATCTTGGTTTTAATTTGATGGTTATTTTAACTAAATTATTTATTTCATTCGTATTTATATTTTGATACGTGGTTTACAGGAGTGTTTTCTATAATTTTCATACACTTCATAATTTTAATTTACAAATGTATCGTACTTATACATTACATAAGGATTACATAGTATCCAAATAGTTATGTTTACTACTTCTGAAAGACTAGAAAATATTTTTTTGAGGAAATGGACATCAATGTTTTTCCTTAAAAAGTTAAAATTTTAAAATATATGAAACTTTAATAAAACATTCGTGCCAACTACGAATTAAAATACAATTGTGATATATTAGTGGAGTTTTTAGTAAGAAAGGTGTAAAGTTGATGCACAGTGAAAACTAGTTAAAACTCCGGTACTGGTTTTTGTTTCAACTAGAATAAATATTACTAAAACTGACAATAAAATGTTATTTATTCGTTTTCTAACCCAGTATATACTCGTATTACCGTTATTAAATTGCCTATGGTTTCATGAACTGTTACTGTCGAGATGTCCCCTCCCCTCCCCCAAGTTTGTCGACCACGTTTGAGAACGACGACATGCGTTTTTATGTTCTTCTAAACCTGTTTGGTTTTATGTTATACAATAGGAAATAAAACTGTGTGCAGCTATCAATGTGTGCTCAACCCCCGCCCTCTTTGCTCCATCCTTTGATGTTGAAAAGGTAGTTGAAAAAATTTTAAGAGTTTTCATCGTGTATTTAATTTTAATTTTATAAGTATAAATATACATGAAATTAGTGCAATTAAGTACTAAAATTTTAGTTTTAGGAGCTTTAATAATAATTTTTTATTTATACATTACAAAGTAAGTAATGTTCATTCAAATTCTACATTAAAAAATAAAAGTGATCATGGGGGAGTGTTTAACTAATTGAACGGCAGTAGTTTTAACCCAACAAAACGCATATATTTTAGAAAAAATTCTCATTTTGTGTAGAAACTGCTATGTTTACCATTTAGGGTGCTTATAAGGATTTATGGACAATTTTGTTCCAGGCCCATATTTGTAAAGTCATAAACATTTATAAAATACTTACAATATATCAAAAATTATTATTTGTATTAGTTACTAAGAGCACATTGTATAGTTTAGAAAAATGATACTTTTTTTGTGTGTGAGGTAATTTAAACATTTTTAGGTTGGCCAGAAGGAGTGGGCTCTACAGAAATGATGCATGGGACTTAGCGTGTTAAATTGATTATATCATTACCATTATAAAAAAATTATTAGATTAGTAAAAACTGATTTTCCAGTTGGATATAGAACGTACAAACCGGAGTTAGCATTACTCAGATGGACTGCGAGAGTCCAGTGGGTTCTCTGTGATAAATTGTCCCGTATTCTGAATGGCAGTTCATTTCATCCCTTGGACTGTACTACATGTGTGCCACTGAAAAAATTGTGTTGTAGTTATAAATTACACAGTAATACAGAAATTACCCCTTTTAAAGTCAAAGACTTTTACTCTTACGAAATTGTATAACAATTGCTATGTACATTAAATGATAATGGGACATCCTATTTGTGCAAATTGGCAGTCCTTTGTAATTGGGTTCCAGGGAAAAGAAAGCTGCACTGATGTTGCCACACAAGAAGGATTCCTTTTGTATTACTGAAGTCCTTTTAATTTTAAGTTTGACTAATTTTTTCCTATATTGGATATGTTAAACATTTTCCACTTTCATTTCATGTATTTTTTAGTTAATTGTTAATATCCGGTGAACTTGGAATTTCACATGGAATTACCAATATTTCAATTTATTTGAACAATAATAATTGAAGAATAACAGTTTCTGAATTATTGGTTTTAAGCTTGGTTTGCTACACATATAAAATACAAAAAAGATAATAAACAAATTTTACAATAATTTTGTATGCAAAATGGATTAAAATTAAAAGTATACATAATTATTCTAGCTTTTACTGTCGGCCCAGAAATTATGTGTACCTGAATGTAAGATTCTTAGTTAACTTAAAACTAGGAGGTCTCAATAAATCCAATCACACCATCGATTTTCTCGTTTAATTTGAGGTTAGGACAAATGTATTTTTACATATCTATTTTAAGTTTTAATTAGTTTTATACTAGTTGAAACAAAAAAGTACTGGTATTTCACTATGCATCAACTTTACAATTTTTTTACTCAATAATGAATCACAATCATATTTTAATACGAGGTCAACAGGAATGTTTTATACAAGTGTCATAAATTTTAGAATTTTAATTTTTCACGGAAAAACGCTATTACCTGAAAATTTTCTTTTTAATTTTAAGTGGTAGTACAAATAATACTTCTTTATTTTGTAATACGTATGTAATGTATAGGTGCGATATATTAGTGAATTAAGGTTTATGAAACTTATAAAACTTATGGGAAACACTCCTGTCAACCCCTCGTGCCGCGTTTCGACAAATAATTGTCGACTTGTGTTGATTCTGTACTGGCAATCGACAAAAAATTGTCGACTTGAAATCGCTCGATATTATCACTTGTTATAGTATACCTATTAGCGCTATTGACAATATTCATATACCACTGGAAACGGGAAGAGTTACCAATTGTAGTGGTATGCCTGACTTGGTTCTAAGACGACGGGAACAATGGAAAATAATATGATGAATATTCGTTGTCCAATGTGAAAGCGATTTTCAAACTGACGCTAGCCATTTTGGAAGTTTTGTTTACTTGTCTTTCAATTGTATTTGTAAGTTTTATTATACGTAATTATAGTGTTATTATGATATAATTGTGTTAATTCATCTTCTGTGAAGTGTTTTTAGTGTCGTTTGAAGTGAAATATGTGTTGTATTAGTGTTTGTTTTAGGCTATAGTTAAATGATGCTTGATAGGTTTTGTTTACATTTATAAGAATACATAATGCTCATAAAATGTAGATTTACATTATGATTTACATTTATAAGCATAAGTAATGCTTATGTAAATGTATAATTACATTATTATTATTATTTTTACAGCATTTCTAATAATGTCAGATAATTTGTTTGACAAATCCTCAGACCTCAGAGATCTGCTACAGGTTGACTCTGGGGATGAAGAAGATATTGGTAATGATGTAGAGGGCATATTGGACTTCTCATCTGGCAGTAGTGATAACTATGAGCCAGATGATGATTACGAAAGCGATCACTCACGTCACTCGGCCTCCAGGCAACATAGGCCTACTATTAGCCTAGGACAAGTTGTGCCCGGCCCTTCAGGCCTACAACCCATTGCAGGCTCTTCCTACAACTCATTGCTGGCCCTTCAGTCTTTCAACAAGCCATTGCTGGCTCTTCAGGCCCTCATCGACCGATTGCAACCACCCCAGATTCTGGCTCGGACTGTGACGATGGCGATGATACTTTGCCAGCCAATCCACCCCCTCAGGTTCCAACTCCTACCTCTCTCTGGGTCAGGATTTATGGCAGTGAACCTGAAGTAGATGTGAGTTCGGACTTCACTGTCAGAAATCCTGGGACACGTGACTGCCCTATAGAACATAAACCGATTGAATACTTCAACCTGTTATGTCCTTAGGGTTTTTGAATCTTGTCTGTAGAGAGACAAACAGCTATGCTAGGAGGTATATTGAGCATCGAAGGAGAGAAAACACACTCACACCACGCTCTCGATACGCCAAATGGATAGATGTCACTGTCAATGAGTTACCGAAGTTCATCGCTATCTTATCATGGGTGTCTGTCGAAGGAAGAATTTGAATGATTACTGGTCAATTGACCCAAAGTTGTTATATCCCTTCCTCAGACAGATGATGAGCCAAAGAAGGTCTGA
Source organism: Stictocephala bisonia (assembly GCA_035578905.1). NCBI lineage: Eukaryota > Metazoa > Arthropoda > Insecta > Hemiptera > Membracidae > Stictocephala > Stictocephala bisonia. The sequence continues at coordinate 3,532,667 of JAQJVL010000040.1, forward strand.
AGCTGTGAGCAGGATGATACACTTGACTTCCAGGCCGACTTTACGCATGGGTCAACCTGGCTACGACCCTTGGGTAAAAGTCAGGCCGTTCTTGGATATGTTGAATGAAGCAAGTGTAAGGCATTATGTTCCCAGACAAAACCTTAGTTTGGATGAAAGTATGATAGGGATGAAAACCCGATCTGCATTCATCCAGTACATGCCAAACAAGCGACATGCACGGTACGGAATCAAAAAGTTTGAACTAGTTGATGCCGTCACCTTGTATGTCGTACAGCTTTCCCTGTACAGCGGCAAGGATTTTTTGGCAGACAGACTTAGCCCTTTTACCCAAAAGGTGTTGGACTTACTACAAAAAGGAAGGTGTCTGGATAAAGGTTATCACATCTTTACAGACAACTTCTATACCAAGTTGCCACTTGCACAGGAGCTTACGGATAGAAAGACGTTTTTGACAGGCACTATAAGTAACAGATCTAAGGGCCTGCCAAAATCGTTGGTTGATGCTAAGCTGAACGTGATGGAGGAAGAAAGAGGTCCTCGTAGTAGGTTTCAAGGAGAAACCTATTAGGAAGCCCGTCTTTCTAGTCTCCACAGCATGTGAGGCTCGGCAGCAAGTTATCCGTAACTCACGTGGAAGGCTGGTGACTAAGCCGGTAATGATAGCCAAGTACAACAAGTTCATGGGGGGGGGGGGGTTGACTGTAAAGACAAGTCTCTCTATCACTTGTCCTGCACTAGGCCAACAAGGAGATACTGAAAGAAGGCATTTTACAACTTTCTTGATACTTGCGTACAGAACACCTTTGTTTTGTATAACCTACAATGCGAAGGTGTATGCAGTGTCATGACAAGGAGTAAATTTATCATGGAACTGGTAGATTCATTAGTTTTTGACCTAGTTGCAAATCCAGGCCCAAGTACTGAAACCCTTTTCTTCCAGTCACCCCAGGCTGAGTATAAGCTGACTCCCACTCTGAACAGGTCGACGAAGGTCTGTCCGGTGTGTTGTAAAAGGTCCACCTACTGGTGTCCCGGCTGCAATTGTGGGGTCCACAAACATTGCTTCCACTTTTTGGAACACAAATACAGAGCCACACATAGCAGGACGAAGCCCAGAGCCCAATCAGGGTCTGACTCAGATTACAGATTTTTTCATATCATTTTCCGGCTACGCGCAATATATTTCAAAATTTTATTTCTCTACCATTTATAATCCAAACCACCACATTTGTGTGCGTACGCCGGATAAATTTCATCATCATCTGTGGACCCCTAAGCTCACAGCCAGAGGTTACCAAGGTAATCATTTTACAAATATATTTTATTTATAGAACAAGTAATTCTATAAATTTTAGTACTAGTTAGAAGTCTGTACTGATTATATAGAATTTTTAGCACATTTTTGAGAATTATGTTACCTCAGTAACAAATTTTTGCATAAATTGTACTACACAGGGTTTTGTAAGCATAATTACTTTTATACTTCAAATAACATATAAAACCTTTATATATCCTAAAACTAGATGAAACTTTTAATATTTAGGCTATTTTGGAATTTTGAATTTAGCTATAATATATTGTTTTCAAAGTGACCCCCCCCCCTTTTTATGTTTACAAAAGTCATTGTCCGAGATATCATGAGTCATAAAAAATTTTAGTTTTTCCCAAAGATGTAATATTTTATTATTATTAGATAGCCTGCTTTATTTGAAGTGCATCAATACCAAATACAAGTAAGGTTATATAATTTTACTATTTTTTATCATTTTTTTTTTTTTAATGTTTGCAAATGCGCAAAAAATGATGTGACGGTACAGGAAAAAGTATAACACGGTTCGAGAGATATTTGTAAAGTCATAAACATGTTTAAAATATTTACAATACATCAAAAATTATTATTGGTATTTGCTACTAAGAGCACATTGTATAGTTTGGAAAAATGATACTTTTTTTGTGTGTGAGGTAATTTTAACATTTTTAGGTTGGCCAGAAGGAGTGGGCTCTACAGAAATGATGCATGGGACTTAGCGTGTTAAATTGATTATCATTACCATTATAAAAAAAAATAATTAGATTAGTAAAAACTGATTTTCCAGTTGGATATAGAACGTACAAACCGGAGTTAGCATTACTCAGATGGACTGCGAGAGTCCAGTGGGTTCTCTGTGATAAATTGTCCCGTATTCTGAATGGCAGTTCATTTCATCCCTTGGACTGTACTACATGTGTGCCACTGAAAAAATTGTATTGTAGTTATAAATTACACAGTAATACAGAAATTACCCCTTTTAAAGTCAAAGACATTTACTCTTACGAAATCACATAACAATTGCTATATACATTAAATAATAATGGGAACATCCTATTTGAGCATAATTGGCAGTCCTTTGTAATTGGGTTCCAGGGAAAAGAAAGCTGCACTATGATGTTGCCACACAAGAAGGATTCCTTTTGTATTACTGAAGTCCTTTTTAATTTTAAGATAACCTAATTTTTTACTATATTGGATATGTTAAACATTTTCCACTTTCATTTCATATATTTTTTATTTTATTATTAATATCCGGTGAACTTGGAATTTTGCATGGAATTACCAATATTTCAATTTATTTGAACAATAATAATTGAAGAATAACAGTTTCTGAATTATTGGTTTTAAGCTTGGTTTGCAACACATATAAAATACAAAACTGAAAATAAAAAAAGTTACAATAATTTTGTATACAAAATGGATTAAAATTAAAAGTATACATAATTATTCTAGCTGTTACTGTCGGCGCAGAAATTATGTGTACCCGAATGTAAGGTTCTTAGAACTTGGAGGTCTAAATAAATCCAATCACACCATCGCTTTTCTCGTTTAATTTGAGGTTAGGACAAATGTATTTTAACATTTCTATTTTACATTTTAATTAGTTTTATCCTAGTTGAAACAAAAAGTACTGTAATTTCACTGTGCACCAACTTTACAATTTTTTTTACTCAATTATGAATCATAATCATATTTCAATACGTGGTCGACAGGAATGTTTTATACAAGTGTCATACATTTTAGAATTTTAATTTTTCACGGAAAAACGTTATTTTGTATTACCTGAAAATTTTCTTTTTAATTTCAAGTGGTAGTAAAAATAATACTTCTTTATTTTCTAATACGTATGTAATGTATAGGTGCGATATATTAGTGAATTAAGGTTTATGAAACTTATAAAACTTATGGGAAACACATATTAAAATGTGAAAGATACACAATAAATCAATGTCAAAATACATATTTAATAACGTAAAATCAAACGAGGAAGACAACGGTGTGGTTGGATTTGTTGTAGGCCTCTTAGTTCATAGAAAACAACCTTAAAAGTAGGGCACACATTACTTCTGCGCCGACACTAAATGTCTGCTTATTGTTAAGCTACCATAATTATTGTTAATTTTGATTACTGTCTGTTTAGTTGATAAAATATATACATTATACAGATTAAACAGTTTCTTTCAAACGTTTTAAATATATGTATATTTATATAGCATAAATATAATAGATAGTTAAAAATCATTTACTTTATAGTGATGTGATATCAAGACGATTATAACAAGATTTGTATAAAGGTATAAACATGATTACACGATTTTGTTTTGTACATAATATGTACATGAATTTTAATGACATAATTTACCCTCAATAAATGTGAATGAAATACATTTTTTAATACAAAACGACTGAAGGGTGAAATTAAAATAATAAGATAAATGATTACTTATGCTACACATATAGTTTTTAATTAACATATTACATGTTGGTATGAATAAAAAACAGTAAATGACACACAACAGACATCTATCACAATATTCGTGTGACAAGTACATACTAATTATACAAGAGGTACTTTTTAATCTTAATTGCTAAATTCAGGTATTTAAAGTGAATAAATTAACGAACAATGTGTCACTTCTTAAAAATAACAATTCAGTGATTTAAAAAAAATGTAAACGTATTTTTATGCAGCAAAATAGTTCAATATGCAGAGTGAAATGCAATATCTACCAAATTATCTAGTTATACAAGTCAATTAGTGATAGTTAGAAATTGTTAAATACAGTGATAAAGTAATTGTATGGTATTTTATTTTAAGAGTGCTCTTGAGTAAACAGTCTATGAATATACGAGCTTTAATTAACAAAAAAGTGTTAACTTAGAAGCGGGATATTGTGCTGTAATATTTGTATTCTAATATTTCTCCTGTATTCTAAAGGATACGGGGTTTTTTGGCCTTTAAGTCTCTTACTGAATGTAAATTAAAAAATTTTCTTTTTTAAGAAAAAATTTTATTTCAATTGATAAATAGTTAACACTGGTCGAATATTTTGTAAATTCGTATAGAAATATTAAATACTGAGAGTACTCTTACATTTACGTGATGAAAATTAAGTCCAAATAAATAAAAGACATATTAGATATACGTAACCGTTAAAAATTACAATAAGCGATATTTAGTTCATGTATATTTAAAACCTTTAAACACAAATTTACATTAAAACAGTGGAAGTGCTGAACGTTTAGTGGTTTCAAATCTACCACCCAACTATATGGTATAGGGATAATAGTACATTGTCCGTACGTGGGGTTGAACCTCCCACCATACACGGACAGTGGTATTATCCCTCCCCTCCTCTCCCCAATAAACTACAGTGGTATTGACCCTCCCGCCCTCCAAATCAGGTATTGTGGGGTTGAACCTCCCACCATACACAGACAGTGGTATTTCCCTCCCCTCCTACCCCCAATAAACTACAGTGGTATTGACCCTCCCACCCTCCAAATCACGTATTGTTGGGTTGAACTTCCCACCATACACAGACAGTGGTATTATCCCTCCCCTCCTCTCCCCAATAAACTACAGTGGTATTGACCCTCCCACCCTCCAAATCACGTATTGTGGGGTTGAACCTCCCACCATTCACAGACAGTGGTATTTCCCTCCCCCTACCAATAAACTACAGTGGTATTGACCCTCCCGCCCTCCAAACCACGTATTGTGAGTTTAAACCTCCCAACATCCATACACTGACAGTCGTAGTAATATCCCTCCCCTCCTACCCCCAATAAACTACAGTGGGATTGACCTTCCCGCAAATCTAATCACGTATTTTGAGTTTGAACTTCACACCACCCATACACAAACAATGATATTGACCCTCCCATCCACCCATACTCGTACGATTGGTTGGAGGGTCCCCGATTCAAGTAAGGTAGCATTGCCCTCTCTCCCACCCAATCCCATTTGGCAATATTCTCTTAATTAATGAAAGTGGTCGTTAAAGCTTAAGGTCAAAATTCACTTTTACTTCAAAAATTGCTTATTCAAAACCTAAATTTTCAAAACTCACTCTTTATGTATAATAAAACAGCGATATTAAAATATGAAATATACTAGCAAAAGAGTAATGTAGACTACTTTTAACAATATTGATCACTTTCGTAAAACAGTAATCGCACAGTCAATACAGTTTTACAACATGGAAGATAAGATGGCACATAGTTGTGATGTCAGAAAATACGGGGTTTTTATGCTTCAGGAATCCTGTAGCTCCAAGCAATCCGCCGATATATCATCCCGTAAACAGACACTGATGACGTGGCCACTTTCAGATGTTCTGGTGATATCTCGATTCTACAACAAGCTTTTCCACTCCCTGTCTCAGTGTGACATAAATATATTCCTCAATCCGATGGGTTCCGGCGAGTTTTACGCTCGTGTTGGTCTTTTTGACATAGCAATAAAGGATGCTTACAAACTAAGAACAAACCCTGTTATTTGTCAAAGATAGAAATAAAACAGTCTTAATCTTCATGTTACTTGCTTAAGTATTTATAAATCATAACACGTAATAATTTAAGGAAGTGTTGCTTCCTATTTTTTCGCACAGTAACTATTTTGTCCAATATAACATTTAGTTAGGGCTAGACATAGTTATTTTGTCGGTAAAAAATAAGAATTGTTTAAAGAAAGACCACTTTATCTTAGAACTTAGGCGGTGTCATAATTAGAATCTACAGTTTCCGGTGACAACCGCGTCAAGGTACTATCTACAATATTTACAAGATGACTAGACGTTTCGCCCATACTGTGATGTGGCATCCTCAGTGGTTTCTCTGAAAGAACAAGACAATAGAGTAGATACAAGACAAGATAAGTATACCTCAAAAAAGGCGTATCTCCCTTACATAAAGGGAACAACGGAAAAGATTGGCAGGCTATTAAGCAAAGAAAATATAAAAACCATTTACAACCCACCGAATAGATTAAAGAATTTTCTGAGGCCAGTCAAAGATAAAATTCCACTAGCTATGCCTGGAGTATATGAAATACCTTGTAGTTGCGGGTCAGTCTACATAGGGGAAACCAAGAGGTTAATTTCCACAAGGATTAAGGAACATATAAGGCATACTAAGAATGAAGATACGGAAAAGTCTGCTGTTGCTGAACATAGCACAAAAAGTAATCATGGAATTTTATTTGACAAAACTAAAGTCCTTGCCAAAGACCACTTTACTTTTAAACCTCACTCTTTCAATTCCCAACAAACTATTGATATGTGAGGGGAACTTATTCACACAGAGTAAGGGGGAGAAACAGTACAATACAATGTGAATATTACCGATGTTAAAACAAGGACAATTATTTTAATTAATTACTCAAAATTCCTCTCTGGAAATAATTTAATATTTGTTCAAAAGAACCGAAACGTAAACATTGTGAACGTGAGAAAATAATAATTTATTTATTTAGTTCCAGTCTAGGCCGGATTCGACCCTGAGCTGTTTATAACCCAGACTCAAAGCCCTGACCAATATGCCAACGGTTTGCCGTAACTAATGGCATGTTTGATACTTGCCGGAGAACAAGCTAATTGGCAAAACTAAGTACTCACCCCATATATTCTAAAGATACCAAGTGCATAAGTAATCAATTTGCAACGTTTTCTGCAATCAGATACCAATTGAGACAGGTTAAGATTTTTTTCAATTTTGCAACAAAAATGTTATTTTAAAGAGTTTGTATTACACCTCGTAAAAAAGCCTCCAGCTTGAATAAATAACTGCAAACAATCAATACTTGTACAATGTGTTGATTCAAAATTTAACGTCTCTAACCTCAACGTCAGTTTTTAATTTACGTTATAAGAAGGCGATCATCTTTTTTAATCTTAATCTACACATTTCTCATAGATCTTTGCGGGGAACTCCTTAAGATAGAGTGTATGAGGGAGAGCCAGGTAAATATTACTGATAAAAACAGTCCAGGTCAGGGTTCCAACCGGTGCTATCTCTATTCTCAGTCCTGACACTTAGACAGCTCGGCCACTGACTCACCTCAGGTATTATTTTATAGTATACATATTTACAACGACCTGACTCATATGCAATACTGATATTATATGTCAATCATAATCCAAAGTCACCATGTTTTGAAACTGTGCAGCTTGTTTACTCAATGGCCGGATCTGTCATTTTATATACAGGGCGTTAGAAAAAAGTTGGGTTGGCTACGTATTTTCAGATTCTATGTGTTATTCTAAGCTAAAACTAATGAATAATATATGTCGATTTCCGCTTTGTTTAGCAGCTAGGCGCTATTTTGTTTTTTTCATAATATAATTAATATGTTTGTTGTTATCTTTACGATTATTACAAAACTCGGTAAACAGGTTCATGCTAGAAGGTAATATTTAATAAAAACATTGTTTGTATTTTCTTTATTATTTTCAAAATGACGGCCATTTTACTTTTATTATAACAAATATCTGAAAAAAGCATTGGTTTTATAAAAATTTTGTAAGTTACAAAATAGTGTTTAAATAATTTTACCCTTCCAATCATACTCATTTGTAAAAATCATTTAAGAAATAACTGTTTTATGTATCAACTTTAATTTACACACATGTTAAATTAGTAGCCATTTGTTTGAATTAAAGTTAATTCATAAAATAGTTACTTCTTAAGTGATTTGAACAAATGAGATATCATTGGAAAGGGAAAGTTGTTTACAAACATTATTGTAATTTACAAAATTGTTATAAGACCAGTGTTTTTATTGTTGTTGATATTTCTTAAAATAAAAATAAAATGGCAGCCATTTTGAAAATAATAAAGATAATTAAAAATTGTTTGTATCAAATACTACCTTCTAACATGAACCTATTTACCGAGTTTTTTAATAATCGTAAAGATAATAATAAAGATATGAATTGTTTTATGGAAAAACAAAATGGCGTCTAGCTGCTAAACAAAGCGGAAATTGAAAAAAAAAATATTATTCATCATTGTAGCTTTGACTGACACATAGAATATGAAAAAGCACAGCCAGCCCCAAAGTTTAGTAACACCCTGTATATTAAGCTGATATATTCGATTTCAAAACTTTTTTCGTAAGAGTCGCATAGTGGAAAATAGTGGGAAAGTATGTATAATTTCGAAATTAATAAAAGAATTAGAATATAATAAAGAGAAGCATGAATATAGTTTATTTGCAATGACTTATCAGTATACTGCAGGACTGATATTACAGATTTTACGTTTCGATGAAAAATATAATTACAACAGCAATTGTTTGTAGATACACAACTGGATTGCCTGAGGAGAAATAAGATATAGCAAATGACGTCATGCATTACAGACCGTTCAGTAAACATTGGCTCGTAGACAATACAATGATATAATATAGTCTGAATTATCACAAACCCACGTATGGAATTTAAAAAATCATATTTACAGGTAAAATCATTAAAATGTCAACTTAATAATAATTTTACTTTTGCTATGGTGTTCAATAATTGTAAATGTTGTTGTTGGATTCTATGGCTCAGTTTGTTAAATTAAAATTAAGTAACCATTAATTTAAAACACAGTATATACTACCTGAGGAGTTTGAATGGTGAACCGATTTTATGTGTTTTTTTTTCTAATAAACCTGCCTGTTAAGAAATATAAACGAATATCAATAAGCATATTATTAGTAGCCTTATTTGGGATAACGGTCCATACACTCATATCTACGTAGCTGTCGTATTTTTTTTGTTTTTTCATCACATAGTTTTTAGAGTAAAATTGAATCTAGTATTCAAAGTAATTGACTAATGTCCCTTGACTGAAGTAGTAACTTCGTTTACTAAAGTTTCGTGGTAGAATACGTACTATCAAATTATAATATAATATTTTAAGTAAACAAGACATGTATATTTGCAATGTATGAAGAAACACAGACTCTCAAGACACTTATATATATTTTAAGTAAAAGATTTTCTTAAAATAGATATAATATACAAAAACTCTCTTTACCTCTTATTAACTATTTTCTAAATAAGTTAAATAATTAAACTTATTTTCAATGTGATTTCCTCAAACGTGCGAATATTCCCTTATATTTATTTATTTATACCAAAAATTTCCCCTTTTATACAGCCGATTATATGAAATAAAAGATGATAATAATAATAATACAAAACATTTAAAAGCCACGCTGTACAATAAATAGGTATGTCATTGAAGTATCAATCGTAATAACTTATTAACAAAGCATCAAGTAAAAACCAACAGTCATCAATAACTAACAATGTTTTAATAAAGAAACATTAACTGCTAGAGTAATGAAAACATAAACATAATAAAATAAATGTAACTGGGACAGAACTACCACAACAATACATAGAGTGTATAAGTTTAGTAGTAATAATAATGCAACCAACATAATGGATAGTTAAATTAATATTTTGAATATTAATTAAATTCATTATTTTGACATATTAATATTTTTGGAATTAATTCAGTAATTTTTATATTTAATATAGTCGTTGTTGACATGGTGGCTAATACAGGAGTTTATATAGACCGTATGACATATCACTCACACCATGTTGGTATATCAGTCCTATCCATTTGAGGATTATTGTTTCCTTATTTCTATAATTAGTAATTTAACATAAAAATATAGCTAATATAACATAGTATGTAGATAATTTGTTACGTATGTATTTTATCTATGAAGTTACTGCCTAAATGTTAAGTGCTGTTTGTAGTTGTTTAGTAAGTACCAGATCTGAGTTATGAGTAAATATAAAACAAAATGTATTGTATTATATTTTTTGTTTTTAACAAAATACAGCTCCAAAATGTGTTTTCTTTGTATGTAGTTGTACAAGGGATTAACTAAAGCTTTATTCAAGCCTGAAAGTCATTGATCAAAGACGACCCTCAGGATTCCCCCGTCTATTCCAGGCCTTGGTCGATCTGAGTAGCAGACACTCCTTTTCTTTCTTTTCTCTTAAAAAAAGGAGAGGCCGATCTCCATCTTAGCCTTACTTTCAAAATTCCCTACATACTCGTACTATTGATCTGTGCGGGGAACTTATCTTTGTGGGACAATCAGTACAGTACAAGGTTACTGATAAATAATTACAGTCCAGGCCGTATTTGACCCCGTTACTCTCTCTAACGCAGGCTCAAAGCCATGATACCGCTCGGCCACCACCTTTTCTAAACATTACCGCTCCGATTGTGACATTTATCCTACACCTTTGTTTTATGTATAAAAATAAACAGTATTTTCCACAAATAAAGTATACTTTTCCTGAAATCCTCAATGTTATGCTCTGTCTAAGGGTATTTTACAGGTCTTACTTGAGGTCTAAATACGGTGCCTCAAATATAAAATATAACGATCTGGATGTGTTATAGATTCACCTGACTGCAAAACCTCAATTGTGCCAACAACAACTGTTTTGAAAAATAACTAATTATGAGCTAAACCTATCACTTCCTAAATTAAACAATCCATTCCTTTTTTCATTTATCACCGGCATGGTAGTTCAGTAGCTAAGGTTTCAGACTGCAACGATGTCCAGAGTTTTGGTGCCTAACTGAGCTAACGGTCGGTACTTAACTCGTTGAATGACAATGAAGTGCATTATCAGATCTGCTCAGGTCTGCTGGCCCACAGAGCACAAAATTTACACAATTTAGGACAGAAAAAGAAACTTCTTTGTGTCAAATATTGTTGGAAAATGCGTTAAATGAGACGATCCTCTCTTATAACAATGTAAAAGTACAATATCACTACATCGTTCTTAAAAGTTTGTTGTTCCTTTAATATTAAATAAAAATATAGAAAGCTAAACTTACGTTAAAAAAAGTACTTAAAGTATCATGTCGATTAATTATAAGATTAATATTGTAAAGTAAAATCATAATACGTGTTATTTAAAAGATCCAATGAGGATTTGTGGCAAGAAAATACAGTATACGAAAAATATGGTTAATATATGAAATCATAATAAAATAGAATATAATGTTCTTAAATCGTTGCAGTTAAAATTTATTAATTTAAAAAAAAATCTTCATCGTCTTTAATTTTTACAGAACGTGTGAATTATTACCTTACAAATCAATCTGTATGTCCACCATACTAATTTAAAGTAATATGCTCTTTAAATCACAGCAATTACATTCTAGTTAGTACCAAGAATAAGTAACTCGATACAAGTAACTGGAGTCTCGCATTAATAAAGATTTTTAATAATTCTTAGAGGATAATTATTTAACTCCTTGGATTATATTATTAGTGTTAACTAAAAGAGTATAAAAATATGTTTTCATATATAAGAGCCCAAAACGATCGATCTGTGAACCTTGATGATGTGCTTAACAACTCATTAGATGATTGTTGGTTTTACACTAATTAGGTTGTGAGATCAATAAAAGAAATGAGGTTTCTTACAACAGATTTTAAGTCAATGTAATACACAAATAGCAATTGTTCTCCTTGTGCTGGTCAAATTACAATTAAAATCTTACCATACTTTATAAATATACACACTTAATTAAGCTACTTTCAGCCTATAATTTCGTGACCAATAAAGATTATGACAGCACTGATGGGAGAGCTGTATAAACCAAAGGCTAATTTACCTAACTATCGGTAGGCTTACCAATCATCCATGAGTTAAATATTTACCGTCAATCAATGCCTACCGATTTGACCAGCACTTGAAATACATTTGTTTCACCAAGAGATAAACTAAACCAATAGTTTTAATCCAAGGTAATAGGCTTCATACATTTTCATTGTCTCTGGATACATGAATCGCTTCTAGTTCACTTACCCCTAGAATAATTCAACCTAGAATTTTAAATGTCGTAATTCGTAAATAGCCTGTATCAATATGCATGGTACACAGCTTCGACTGTCACCTATTTTGGAGGATTGTTTATCAGGTCAATACAAGCAAATAATGTTAAGAAATGTTTAAACAGCTACCATTTTGAAAATGATAATCTTAGACATACAGCATTATTACAATAAATGTGTCTTTTTAATTTTAAATGTCATACGAAAATTCAATACTGTATGTCAAATGGTTTTTGAGATATTAATTTTTTTTAACAAAACACATTCATACACACAGACAGAACATGGTTCGAGAAAGAACACATGTTATATTGAATTATTAGCTTGTATTGACCTGAACAACAATCCTCTACACTATGCGACATTCCAATCTGGACACCTTGTATATAGTTAAAAAATTAGATAGTCATAGACCCGGATATGCAAAAATAAATTCTATTGGAAGAACGAAACATAAAAACTCTTTTTACTTAACTTGAAGGTCATTTATTACGAGTTGAAGGAATGAGTTTAAATGAATGTCTAGTTACATTAAACACCTTGCAGTTTTAAAGGTATCACAACCTTAAATTCTTATTCAATTCATTCAATATGCTTCTTTACTAAAAGATTGTAGGACGTTTTTATAAACCTTCGTTTTTAGAACACTAATCTTTTAAAAAGATAACTTGGGAATCACACCAAAATAATTGTTTCATAAAAATCTCTTTTGTACAATTATGATACATCTAGGGGAGGTGTTAAGAAGCAGCATTAAAAATGTATTATCAGTATGTACATGACAATGCAGTATACATAGTAAAAAATACTATCTACTTTGAAAAAGATTTGAATTAAACTAATAAAAAAATATGTGGATGTAGAATTCAAGTTTACTAAAATACTGATTCTATCAAAGAAATCAAAATATTGTGAAAAATTTATTTTCTTAGCCCTAACATAAGTTATAAAAATAACATATTTTTAAAACGTTTTGTTAACAGGATAACGTTTTTCTTTAATACCAGAGTTAATTATAAAATCTTACTACCATAGCAACTATTGTGGCGTATTTATAACAAACCTTATCGGTAGCGTGGCTGGTTAAAGCCTAACTGCATAAGCTAGGTTCTCAGTTCGATTCCAGTCAGAGTCATAACAAATTTTAAAGGGATCAGCACATAACTATCGGCAGTTCATTTCTCATTTTACTTTTATTAATGACACTTTCTAAGTAATGGTTCGACTTAGTTAGCAGCAATTACTTCATTCACTCGACTACACTCATCACACACATTATAAATACAGTACATATTCGCGCATATCTTGACAATCCAACAAGAGTGTACTAAAGAATAAATAACCAAATAGAAATAAAATAGGCAAATATACAGGGTGTTCAGTAAAACTGTTTCAATAATTTGGGATGTTATTGTACACATATAAAAACGAGCAAAAACTTCATATGAAGGTGTGTCCTAAAACCTTTAGTTTTCCATCTATATCTCTTTATGTATTTTTTACAACAATAATAAAAACGAACTATGTCATAAGAAAATAAATTACAAACACTAACTAATTAAAACTAACAATACAATAAAAAAAAACTTAACAGAGACACTCACAAAAACGTGTACATGACAGTGTTCTTATTGTGACTAATGAATAATGCCAACAATGGAAACTAAACCTAATATTAATAACATAAATAAACAGCTGTTCATATGAAATAGCAGACTGACATGAAATCAGCTGTTCAAAATACACGCATATTTAAAACAGCACTAGCCTTTGGTTAATGAGGTAAAACATGGTTTTATATTTTGCAGCATAACTCGGCTGTTTTTTATCCGTTTTTGTCGAAACAAACGCTGTGAATATTATAATAAGATTTACTCAAAAATATTATCTTTGCATTTTGTTTGTAAAATTAGTCAGTTTTTAGATATTTCGGTTAGAAAAAAATAAACGTCCACCATTTTGAAACGGGTAAATATTTATTTTTTATATTTTTATTAAAATAGATCTACTATAAGGTAGTAAAATCATGAAGTTTCACAATTGTACCTTCAGTGGATCTAAAGTTATGCATTTTTATGTAAAAAACACATAAAGACAGATAGACGGAAAACTAAAGGTTTTAGGACATACCTTCATATGAAGTTTTTTGCTCATTTTTATGTGTACAATAACATTCCAAATTATTGAAACAGTTTTACTGAACACCCTGTATATTACAGGGTCAAAGACGACTTTGACGATTCCAGCAGATTTCATTACTAATGGTAATCATTGCGTCAGGTAGTGGTAAAAGGGGTTACATAAATCGGTCATTAGTGCCTAATTATCTGCCTGGAAAACTGAACGGTTCAGTGTAGGTTGAATCCCTTGGAACTTAATGGCTCATATTAATTTGTAACAGTTGTGTAACTTATCACAATATGAACGCAAATATATATTTTATGTACATGTCAAAATCTTTTGATAAGACTCTTAATAGTAACGATGTTTTGATTCCGTTTTGAACTATTAAATTAACTTATAGCATATTTCGAAGCTATCATAAAAGAGCGTAGTTAGTTTCCCTGATATAAAATTCGATTGGGATCAAGTACTGATTGACTCACTCACGGATATAAACTCTTAACGATTCCAAGTCTTATAGAAGTTCAAATTCGGACTGTAAATAGATCTAACATTTGATTATGATTACCATTCGAAATATATCTACCTTATGAAGAATGGTTTATTATGTAATATGAATTAATTGTATTATTGTTTTATCATTCGATGGAAGTACAAGTCTCAATCCTGTTCTTGGGATTGTTTGCTGAATGAAGATGCTATTCTAAGAATTATATATAATGTATCATAACAATAAAAGCTAAAACGAAGTATACAATAGTTTTTTTTTCAGTTTAAAAAGTAAATTTAATACACCCACAGACTTGCATTTTAAAGAGTTTACAAGATATAAGTACATAGTATAACATATAATAGTAAAATATATAACGAGTTGTGTAACGGAATTCGATTTTATGTCACAATATAAAAAGTAACGTGCTGTCGTAACATTCCGGGAGACCTCAGTGTCATTCTACAGACCAGCGTTATTTCCAACACAAAGAGTGTGGGAAATAACGAAGGCCAGTGACGTCATCTCAAAATTATTACTATAGCAAATATTTTCAGGATTTCTGATTATTCCAATATCTTTACTTTGCCAAAAAATTTACAGAATAAAAAATTTAAAAATAACAGTAGAAAATGCGTTATCATCATTTACGTAGAAAATTACTACTCGATAATTAATTCCAGTTATTTTTAGAAACTATTAACCAAAGAACGTATTTTAAATCTATTATTTTCCTAAAATTTAAAGAATTGAATATAAATCAATTAACAACATTTATATACATTATTTAACTGTAAGTCATTAAACATTAAATGTAACTGTTGTATACAGGCTTGTGTCTATACAACATTTATATATCAAGTAAGATTGTTATGGTTATGTATGGAACTATATATTAATTGATAAAACGCCTTATTGAATAACTAAAATTAAAGTTAAACGTTTAAGTTCGTCTTATTTTACCAGGCGAAGTTAGGTATAAGAAGCCCTCTCTAACACTTAACCTGGGGACCAACGGCTAGCTTAACGTGACTTCCAAACCACGGGAGCGGCAGAGTAAAAACTGATAAGGGTCAAATCGGGAATCGAACCCGGACCATTTGCATGTCAAGGAAACGCCTTAGCCCCTTATCTATGGCCGCTTCAATAGAATGAAGCAATTCATCCAACTGATCATGCTTTCATAATCAGTGTTAATCCAAAAAAATATACCAAATGACAATAAATAATAAATTTATGATTGGATAAATTTTTATCAGATAGATGGAGTAATTTCAATATTTCCTCATGAGGAAAATACTAATTTTAATTTGAATCTAAGTTTACTTTTATTATTTATTTCTATTCGTGCACTATGTAAAAACTGTAGACATGTAAGAATATTGAAAATTACATGTAAGACTAATTGTACGTTAGAAAGTATGAAATATTTTGTTACGAGTTTGTTATTAAGGTCAGCTAGCTGCGAGTTAGCTTTCGAAAATTACTTATGATATTGAGTAACCTAAGAACAACCCTCAAAAATAAAAAAAAATAGGTTTTTATTTCACCGAGTTCAATATTGTCATACTAAAGTATAACTAAAATAACAATAAATACTTCTGATTTTTAAACGATAATTTGAAGTAAATATTTTGTGACCAAATTCACGTTAATAGATTTACCTCATAACATATTTACCTCATAACATATTTCAACCTCATTTTGGTTATAAACGAATGCAACAAAGCGTCCAGAAATGGCCTAACAAACTAGTAACATGTGTTCAATGGCATTACATTTCATTCTCATTAAACTGTTTATAGTTGTGTTAATGGTGTACTATTAATCAGCAAATATTAGTCCATGAAACAAACAAGATTATCATATATTGGCTTATTTAGTGGCTCAAAGCATTGTTTATTGTCATTTCAACATGCTAATGCCAATAGTCATTTGCCGTTTTACAGCAGCTCATTCGTGTCTGTTGTTTTTCCTGTTCTGAGTAGTTATTAAAAGATTATTTGAGTTGTGATATAATTATTTATTAATCAGCCATTATTTATAAAGTTAAAGCAATAAAATCAGTTTAGTAAAATTGAATGAACTTACAGATTATTTATTTAAAAAATTACTCCCAGATGAACTCTCGAGGTACTCCAATGCTTATCTGAATTGGTTTAATTTAGATATTTCTATCCAACAGTTTGAATCATATCTTTTAAACAGCACTTTAAACATTACGATCTAAATATACATTTCTTACTCCCATATTATATATAGTATATAATTTAGACAAAAGAATTATGTGATTAACTGCATCGAAATTCTTTACAATAATCAAACAAAGCAATTGCAGTTGGCCTGATTTTATGGATTTTCTAGAAAATGCAAAAAAAGATTTATATTTATCTTAACACTTATTGATATACAATAATTTTAAACTAACATAACATTACACTATTTTCAGGTGTTAATTTTCAAATACAATTAACATTTTTCTCAAACGATCGTCTGATAACATTCTATACATCATGACGTTTATAAGGGAACACAAACCTGTACTAGCAAGCATTACGGTCATTCCTGATAGTACAGCAATGGAATGTTGGACTACTTCTCAAACTAAAGGTTTATCTTATTAGGGGACATGAGGGTTTTAATATCAATTATAATATACAGTAAATATTAAGGCTGAAAGAACAGTCAGTTCGAGTTTTAGGCTTACTATACGAGATAAAAATGTATAGATATATTCAAATCAGTATCCCATGTTAATATAAAATAGTTATTCCTATATTTAAATAAATACTATCTCCACCGGTTGGCTATGCAAACAATGGACAGCTAAAACCAATAACTCGGTCCGAAGGACAGTCAGTGATAACAATAAACAATCATCTGATAATGCTTGCCCGTCGCATGAAAGCCGCTGCCTCACAAACAGCAACTCCTCCAAAACGATATTCGTTATTGCACTGGACTATTGTCGAAGAACCATCAATGTTATATAAACTAGCTTCTACGTAAACCAAAATCTCTGTAAAATAATTATGACTAGAATTCTTTCTGAATTTATTATTTAACATTCAATCAACATTTTCTCTTCAACTACATTGTTTTGGCAAATAAAAATTGAAATTAAATTAAATATATAAATTAGTCCAGAGTTATATTAACCAATACTGACCAAACTACAACAATATCAATAATGTTTCTTTTTTAATAACGTAACTTAAAACTTAACAATAAGATTAACTTACAGCTTAGATTACAGAACATATTAAAGCTACAGAGATTCAGTTTTTCTTTTCTAATTTAGTTTGTACAATCATCACAGTCTATGTTAAACTAAATAATTTATAAAAGAAATTAATTAAAACTAAGACGCATTAAATAAAATAATAGTACACCATTTAGTAAAATGGTAAAAATTAGATACTACAGTTAGCAAATATACAACATACATAATATAAAAATCAATAAATATTGATTATATAAAAATATGAGAAAACTGAATGCCCAAAAAAATAGAACTTGATCTGAAAACACAAACATTATAACAAATTGCATTAAAATTGGATCTGTTGAAACAAAAGAAAATACACCATTATTTACAATGACAACTAAAATACGAAATATAATTCATTACAAGTTTTTGTCCAATCTTCAAAACATAATTAATGTAAGTAGTGTGTTCAGTTGTCTTGTAAAATTGAGATAGTACTTAACAATACATTTTTTAATGTCTAAGGCGTTTAGTATTTTATGACATAACATGACGTCATGACCAAAGAGTCTAGCTGGACGCTGAATATATTGCACCAATCTATCACACTTCCTTACAGCATGAAGGAGTGCAGTGTATTGATCTGTGTGTTCCTCTTTGATTTCATTTTTAAAATTTCTTCGTAACTAATGTAAAATATTAAAAGTGTCCCACAATAATTCTATTATCATATACTTACATTTTATATAAGATATTTACAGTAATTTGTATTCCTTGTATTAAAATACACACACACACACACACACACACACACACACACACACACACACACACACACACACACACACACACACACACACACACACACACACACACACACACACACACACACACACACACACACACACACACACACACACACACACACACACACACACACACACACACACACACACACACACACACACACACACACACACACCCGCACGCACGCACGCACGCACGCACGCACGCACGCACGCACGCACGCACGCACGCACGCACGCATGCACGCGCACACACACACACACACACACACACACGCACGCATGCACGCACGCACACACACACACACACACACACACACACACGCACGCACGCACACGCGCACGCACGCACACGCGCACACGCGCACGCGCGCGCACGCACGCACGCGCGCGCACGCACACACACACACACACACACACACACACACACACACACACACACACACACACACACAACACACACACACACACGCATACTCACATATATATATATATATTCATTTGTATAACCAAATTAAATACATGCTTACAGCCTAAAGTACTAATTATCCAAACAATATTGACCAGTTTAGATCTTGTGGAATGTGCTTTTAAATAATATATTATAACTATTGTATTGATAGTAAAAACTTCAGTTGCATTACCATACGGACAAACTTTTTCAACCAAAAACTGACTTCCGTTTGCTATTAATATTTTAACGTCAAAGTTAAAAAAATTTAATTTAATAGTAATAAATATTATTGCTATTAGATACACCCCCTTTCACTAAATTAAGTACAAATATTTACTTCCAGTTATATTGGTTTGAGTATATTTACTGTATTTTCTTGGTAGTAAATAATTCTACACTACATAATATAAATTTTTGTTTAGGAAATACAGGTTGTCCAGCTTCACTGTCACATATTTTAGAGGATTGTTTGTCAGGTCAATACAAGAAAATAATGCCATATAACATGTGTTTTCTGTCGATTCGTTTTCTGTCTGTGTGTCTGTATGTGTTTTTTACAAAAGTTTGCATCTCAAAAACCGTTTGACATGCAATACTGAATTTTCGCATGAATGTTAATCTTACAAATATACATTTTACGAAAACAAGCTGAGTGTATAAGATTATCAGTTTCAAAATGGCGGTTGTCTTAAAGTTTCAAATTCAAATATAAAAAAACTACACATTTTACAAAATGATACTAAAAAACACGTTAAGCCAAATTCAACGGTGTGCCAAATTAAAAGATTGGTTGACAAATAAAAGAGAAAACTTATTTTTTACGTCTGAGATCATTATAAATTGGGTAAATAGTACTCAGATAACACTGCTTTCAGAAAAAAAAAAAAATAGTCTTCTCTGTTACTTTTCAACCGATGTTTTAAATTGGCAAATCGTTGAATTTTCTATAACATAGTCTAAAATATTGTATTTTAACATTGTTATGTAAAATGTATAGTTTTCATATTTAAATTGTACATTTTTAGACATCCGAAATTTAAAAAAAAAACTATATTCTTATAGATTCAGTCTGTTTACATGAAATGTATCTTTGTAAGAACAAAATTCATACGAAAATTCAGTATTGTATGTAAAACGGCTTTTGAGATAATCCATTTTTTTTAACGCGTACAGACACAGACAGAAAACGACTCGAGATAGGACACATGTTATATGGCATTATTTGTTTGTAATGACCTGACAAACAATCCTCTAAAATATATGACAGTCGAAGCTGAACATCTCATAGGCCTATATGGAAACATATTGTAAATAGCAATCTTTTATTTAAAAAACACTGTTTTAGAGGGTATAGGTGCCCTGAACATAACACAACACCCCTTGCCTATAGAAATTATTATAAGTGGCTAAAATACTTAGTGGGCATTCACCATTGGAACGTATATTGTGCAAAGATGTATATCATAACATGGATAGATTGCAAAAGTGACTCCTTGTAGAGTACATTCGATATGTCTGTAAGACTGATAGTTTGGTGTTTCTGGCAGGTAATTAGCTACAACTATGTGACTGATTTATATACCTCCTCCCCTCATCAGTTACCTAACACAATGGTCTCCATTAGTAAAGGCAACTGTTGGGAGGGGTTCAAGTCACCTCAACATGTGTTTGCATTGGTTCTAAGAATGATACACTTTGAAAGATATATGGCTGGTGAGGTTTGAAAATGCTGGAAAAATTAAAAACAATATCTATTTTAAAATACTTTCACAAATAATAAATTTAATACTTGCTATACAATTTTAATTTTAAGTCATTTTGACAACAAATAACTAGTTTTTTAAATAGCATATTACGTGTTGATACATATACAGTACAAATAAAACGTCACACAACACAAAATGTATTACAATATAAGCACAAAATGCACAAATATTTTGTTGATCGATTTCGGTGAACCACGCTCACCTTCCTCAGACCAGAGGGATTCACAAACGAATGGAAAATGGTGTTCAACAACTCAATTTAATATTGATTAATTAAATCAATTAATCAATTATCAAGGGAAGATCTATTTATTTTTAAAGAAAAATTTAAGGATCATGATAAATTAATGAATGAACAGGTTAATTTTGATTAATAACACGCTTTTTTGTTTAGAGTTATAGTCTGCCTGTGCTATTTATTGCAGTACTGTATTATTCATCTTCCCATCATGGAGTATATATTAATGTATGAAATTGTAAATTATGTAAATGGCTTTGTCCATTAAATAAATAAGTAAAACAGCAGCGTGGTTCACTGACATCGATCACCATAATATTTATGCATTTTGTACTTGTATTGTAATATATTTGTGCATTTTGTGCTTGTATTGTAATAAATGTTGTGTTGTGTGACGTTTATTTGTACTAAACAAATAACTGTACGGCCAATAAAACAAATAAAAGCGTAGCACCCGATTTTATAAATAATTTTGTTAGCATTTTTTCATTAGACATTTTCAGTAAGGATGTTTTTATATTTTTTCAATTTATTTTTTATTTTTAATGAAACTATTTACTGTATTTAACTTCTGAAATCATATCACCAGACCAGAAAAAAATATTAAATCATATTAGGCTTATTCGTGGACAGTACAATTATAAAACCATTTAGAGATAAAAAATGCTCTGTTACAACAATTAGAATAGAAAAAATAGCTAAAATATATTTTCACAGTGACTAAAAAATAATATCAATTAAATGTTTAAGTTTTGAAACTGTAATAAGCTTTAAAAAAAATGCGTTCTTCTAATTGTGTCAATTATATGGAATCCAATTAAATCTCCTTATGCTCGATTATTGTGCAAAATAATAGTTACAACTACGCATATAAATAATTATGTTTTAGTTTTAAGAAACAAACGGAATAATTAAATCATAAAGTAACTAAAAACTTGCTACTTATATAATCTATACATTTAAAAATATTTTATTTTACATATTTTCCTTTAATAACAAAATCAAAACGACAAGTGTTTAGAAGTATTGCCCTGCAAAGCATCTTGGAATTTACAAATATCAAAAGGACAGCTTGAGTAAGAAAAACTGTCACACAAATGTGATTTCTGAAATATTGTGATGTTTATGCTACATAATCGTGTATCTGCGAGGCCAATGTACCAATATATCATCCCCTAAACCGACACTGATGACGTAGCCATTTCCAGATAACATCAAGACACTACGACAAGCGTTCACTTTAACTTGGTTAGGGATCACTTCACTCCTTTTTCTCTCACTTCACTCATTGCTTTTTTTTTATTACTATTCATTATTAAAACGTCGATTGCATAAAATGGATGAACATGTGAGGCGAATGATTTCGATGAGTGAAGATTACTAATCTGTTACAAACTAGGGTTTACTGTGTCTTGGAGCGAGCTATTTATGAATAACTCAATAGTCAGGTCAACTATGGGACCTTCAGCTTTACTGTGTCTTGGAGCGAGCTATTTATGAATAACTCAATAGTCAGGTCAACTATTTGACCTTCAGCTTTACTGTGTCTTGGAGCGAGCTATTTATGAATAACTCAATAGTCAGGTCAACTATGGGGCCTTCAGCTTTACTGTGTCTTGGAGCGAGCTATTTATGAATAACTCAATAGTCAGGTCAACTATGGGACCTTCAGCTTTACTGTGTCTTGGAGCGAGCTATTTATGAATAACTCAATAGTCAGGTCAACTATGGGACCTTCAGCTTTACTGTGTCTTGGAGCGAGCTATTTATGAATAACTCAATAGTCAGGTCAACTATTTGACCTTCAGCTTTACTGTGTCTTGGAGCGAGCTATTTATGAATAACTCAATTTTCAGGTCAACTATGGGAACTTCAGCTTTACTGTGTCTTGGAGCGAGCTATTTATGAATAACTCAATAGTCAGGTCAACTATGGGACCTTCAGCTTTACTGTGTCTTGGAGCGAGCTATTTATGAATAACTCAATAGTCAGGTCAACTATTTGACCTTCAGCTTTACTGTGTCTTGGAGCGAGCTATTTATGAATAACTCAATAGTCAGGTCAACTATGGGACCTTCAGCTTTACTGTGTCTTGGAGCGAGCTATTTATGAATAACTCAATAGTCAGGTCAACTATGGGACCTTCAGCTTTACTGTGTCTTGGAGCGAGCTATTTATGAATAACTCAATAGTCAGGTCAACTATTTGACCTTCAGCTTTACTGTGTCTTGGAGCGAGCTATTTATGAATAACTCAATAGTCAGCTTTACGTGGAATCAAAACTAGGGTTTACTGTGTCTTGGAGCGAGCTATTTTAGAATAACTCAATAGTCAGGTCAACTATTTGACCTTCAGCTTTACGTGGAATCAAAACAACGCAATATTGGTTTGACTTTCAGCTAACTGACAAGCCTGGTACTCAGTCTCTTCCCTAGTCTACATTGGGGCCCTGACTAACACATAACACGCACAACCCAGACGTCTCTAGTACAGTCTACATTGATGCCATGTATGTATGTACTGAGAGAAATGAGTGTATATCCTATTGCGTATAATCTCCACGAAAATGCTCCCCAAATATTTGGGTTACAGCACTAGACAACTAATACAATATACTACTGATAAAATGTAGTCTAAGTTATAGGGCTGACTAGGTAAGCAATATAGGATATTCTGAAAATGCAAGAGGTAGAATGATAGTTATTGATTAGTAAAATGCAGTATTTTTACTTATAAAAACTCTGATTGTATATTTCCAAAAGTGCTTTTGTATTTTGTATGGTATTGTTTTATTATGATCCCAGATTTAATTTGGTTGCGTAAGGTCACATCTAATTCAATTGCTGTAAAAATACGATTATTTTTTTATTTATTTTTTTATTTTACATTTCAATGGACATCTCCATTTATACAGTTTTGAACAATAATGAGTGAACTCAAGACACTGACGTACATGCGTAATTGTATAAAACAAAATACAATATGTGAGAGGTATAGAATGCGGGGTCCCTTTCTATCCTTTTCTTTAGCTTTTTTAATTTTTTTTATTTTATTTTTTATTTTTATAGCAATATTTATTAAAGGGCAGATAAGGGGATTACATTGGTCCCTAATGGGTTACATACAGAATGACGTTGACATAGAAATACATTAACAAATGTTGTATGATAATATTAAACATTAACGTCTTTATTTGTACATGATAGTCATTAGTAAGTAGTTGATGGTACTTTTTTTTAAAACGTGATTGTGTGTGTCTGTGTTCGTGAGAAGTCGTTTTCGTTGAATGTTAGATTTTTAAATGTTTCTCGTTGAAAACATTTTTTAAAGAGATATACATTTTAATTCTTGAACTATTCAACATAATAGAGAACTGTTTATTCTACAAAGTTAAATAGATAAATTAGTGTAGTATAATTACTATTGAGTATTTTTTCAGTAAACTTTGATATACTTCGCATTAGTTTAGTTAACCATACATTTAAACATGTTTTGTGTAAAATTTGTTATAACGTTTTTGGAATTTTCATTCGTTATATTTTTATGAACATTTTGATATACAATAGAAGTATTTTAAGTGAAAAATTAAATTAAATTTAATTACTAATTAAACCCGTACGTGTATGGGTGGGCGGGTGGGTTAGTACCACCGTACGTGTATGGGTGGATGGGTGAGTTATGTATGTTATGTTATGTATATGTAAAGTGGTTTCCATGGACGAATCCAAGAATGCCGTGAATCGCTAAATTACGTAATGTGCGTTAGAATACCAAAGAACGACGTCGCGAGCTTACTTTCATTGAAAGTAGATGTGTGGGATACTATAATAAGATTCCACAAGAACCCTTGGAGAGATTCAAGTTTTACTGAAGCGATGTAAAGAAGATGGTAGGAAATGAACCAAGAACAACTCTGAATCAAAGAACAAACTTCACTGAACACTTTTTTAAAACTCTTAAAAAATTGGCTTTTCTCTATTAACGATGTTGAAGAATTTTTAATTACAGCGGTTATTTAATGTTTGATCCCTTTCAATTTTCATATATTAATTGGTTTTCTATATTCCTCTTGATAATTTTTAACATGTAATATAAATCATAGAAATTTGTTAGAATGTGTACAGTTATATTTAGTATAATATATGTATGTGTGTATGTATGTACATGTGTGTGAGTGAGTGTGTGTGTGTGTGTGTGAGTATGTATTTATATTTTATAGTTTTATCTGTAGGCCTATATTTGTATATGTGCATGTAAGCATATTTCATGTGATGGGATTTTTTGTTTCTGATAATTATTTACTTTGGGCTTTAAATTAAATTATTTACTTGATTTTTATATAGTAGCTTGAATATATTAATATTTGTATATATGAGTTTCTTTGTAGGGAGAATCATTAATCTTAGTTTTATTATTTAATTGTAATATTTTGGTAATGAAGGTAGCTGTGACAGCAACTATGAATGTATGCCTTCAAACGGGCCAAGCCTTGAAGGTTCCCTATTTTCTCAATTAATTTTAAGTCTTTTACTCAATTACTTAATTATTTCATTTATGTAGATCAGACCTGTGCATTATAGGAATATATAATTATGTATTAATGTTATTGTAGAAATGAGTTGTTATTTATTTATGTATATGTATGTATATTAATTGAGAAAATAAATATTTATTATTATTATTATTATGAGTCAGAGGCTTACAGCATATTAGTAAAATAAGGATTATAGTGGCTGAAATATGCTAATGCGATTAAAAATAATTCTGAGAGAAAAGAGAAAAGAAATTTAAAAAGATAAAAAGAAGATAATAAAGTTGAAACTAAAGTGCCACAGAGCACAGAGTTACTATGTGTACAGTGAAGTATGGTGCAGGAGACACTTAGATCATTAGATCCAACATAAAAACAGTTTTTTGTTTTTTTTTTTTTTTTAGGTACAATGATTCTACTACACATTTTAAATATTTTCCTGTTTTACTATGGAGTATTTCTAACAATTTTAACCTATTTGTGTGTTGTAATGTATCTAGATTTATTAATTAAAAACTTCTAAAATTATAAAAATGCCCATCTATTGTTTGGAGAAAAGAAATTGTGTCTTAAACGTATTTCTTTAACTGTATTTTGAATAGGTTAAGATTGCAAAGCAATAAATAAACTCTTTGCTCTACTGTTTGTAATTTTTTTTAATGGTATATACACATGTCAACTACGTACAATTCTAAATTATTTTAACTCATAGCGGATAAAGAAATCACAAAAGTCTTTTTTTTTAATTACCAAGTATACTGTTATATGAACTGAAATTTAGAATTAAAAATATCATAAAATTAATATTACCAGGTTAATATGGACTATTAAGTATCAGTTGAGGTTATAATGTAACCCAATGTAGGTTTCCTCTTAATTTTACGGTTAAGCCTATAAACATATACAATATGCATTCCACAAACCAACATACTTACAAGCTGGTATATTACAATTTAAATACTAGTTCCATTTTAAACATACAAATTAGTTAATTAAATTATGATCAATGTTACAGTTAAACATTGTCTTGTTAAAGATTCAACATCAATCGGTCTCCCAACGACTGATCTTCTCAACATAGTAGGCTAACACTGATAATTTTGTGTGCAATACAAGTATAATCTTTCACGATTCCTAAAAAGCTAATAAACAGAACTCCTGTTTTGCTGCTAACTATAGGTAAATATGTTAAAATAGACTGGCCTTACACTAAAACATGTTTTAATTTATAAAGGATAATATATTAATAAAGGGGTTTCCTATATAAAAAAGATAAAATAAATCATTTTATTATAATTGTGCAGTATAGTAAGTGATATGCGTGCTATATTTAGCGCATGTAGGGTTCGGTAGCGGCAGAGGGGAATCGTTCCACCGCTGAGCTGCTTTACTTCACGGCCGTGACTAACTTCCGCCTTCAAGTGTTCAACTTCCGCAACAGTGTTAAGTTGAAATAAATAACTGTAATGAGTTGTACAAATACTGTCCCAAAGGTCTAAGTAAATATATATAGTTGCTATTTATTGCTTCCTTTATTATTCATTGTTTTATTGCTATTATTAATTGTAATTTTTATTCAAAATAATGATTTGATTTAATCATTCTGTGCCAGATTCGTTGGTGTCAATCAAACCAACCAATATTCACTATTGTTAAAGACGTAAAATGGGCAGGGCCGTCAGACGTAAAGACGTAAAACGTTATTGTGCCGTCCTCAGGCGACGAATTAATTTAACATTAAAACTAAATTTGTTTAACGGAAAATTAACGAGTGAATTCTTCCTGACAATGGCACTTGATGTCTTAATTTAATTTTGATCCAGTTTATACTCATTATTTTACTGTTAACTTGACCACTAATATAGTAGTACCTGGAATATTTTAGTATTGGACCTCATTGGCGGGATATGGAAGGAAGCGCACGCAATAACCAATAACAATCACAATGCGTGGTCACGAACGGATCATATCTGTTGTATTGTATGAGCGAGAAAAATATACAATGCTTACAATATATATATTTCTTGCTTGTATATTTTCGGTTTGTCTGTTTTTATACAGTGCGCAATTACTCGTGAAATTATATAAAGGTCATTTACTATATAAAAAAAGAAAAATATACATAAACTCTGATTATTTTATTGTTAATACATCTCTGACTACAACTATCAATGAATTCATTAAAACATAAATAAATTCTACAACATAGTTGCATATTTATCATTATTCCATAAAACCAGAACATAACTGGATATGACTTTAAATATAAATGAGAGTTAGATGACAGCTTTCTGTATGATGCTGTGTTTGTTGATCTCTCAATTAATTTTATTACAGCACATACATATACATCCAACAATGGAGCTACATAGAAATTTAATCGAGTTTGAGGCCTTCAAAGTCCTACTCATAACCATAGATCTGTAAAAAGTCCAAAACCATGAAAGAACAATTATTAGATGGAATAAATTTGTGTTGATTTATGCACAAATACTGTCCCACATGTTTAGTATGAAATATTTATAATGGTAATGTTCTTAATTTGTTTTTCGACTCTGGATGGTTGAGAAATGTGGACGTGGACTTTTGAAGAGTGGGTATTAATTATAATCACTGTTGTTGATTTTTCCTTTTTTTTAAATAGTCAAGTATTAGTATATTGGTTGTAGAGAAGTATGCAGTATTATAACACAATGAATACTTTTTTAATTTATACATATACAGGGTGGAAAAAATATGGAAACGTTTTCAGAACCTTTGTATGAATTCACTTGAAAAAGTCGAATCTTGTACGTGATCATAGTTACAAGGAACATACTTTTTGACGCCGTTAGTGAAATTTTATCTTTTTAGGGTGACGGCCCTCGAGAACTTGGTAGAGAAAATTTTCAATGTAACCCTTGATCGGGTTGGAAATGGAAAGTCTATTCAAGAGAAGTTAATTGCCGTAAACCGGACTTCGAAATGTTTATCCTTTCCAGAGTATCCGCCATTTGAATTTTAAAGTAAATAATTTGAACAATATTATTTCTCCCCTATTTAACAATTTTAAGTAAATTATTCTGATTAAAAACTATACTTTATGGAACAAAATTACTAAACAAAATTAAATGATCAAATTATCCTTGGAAAAAATAACGTTGTTAGAGAAGTTTATTGATTCCAAATTTATTTTCCACCCTGTTTATTATTGAGCTCCTTTTCTATATTCCATACAGCCTCTGATTACTGGCCCTAAGGCCCATAGATGGGACGCTCCTGGAACGTACTTTAAAATATGTGATTAGAGTTTAGTTATGAAAACAATTTTAATTTACTCCCCACATTTATGAACTTATGAACTAGAATCATCCTTATGGCACCCTAGAAAATCTGTAATATTCGGCATAAAAAATCAATTGTATATTTATTCGTTTATAAATAAAATATGTTTTCTGCTCATAAATCAATGGAAATAAAACACTGGACGTGTTAGTACACCTTAATCGAATGTATAAGATTTATATCTTAATACCCAACTTAAAATAGCTACGTATACTAGTATACTCCTTAATATATGAAAGGAAAAAATATTTTATTTATTTTTGTTCTAGATATTTTATAATACTATTTAACTCTTTAAGTACGTTTTATATAATGTATACACTTATTTATTTGATTAATTAATTTGATTTTAATTTTGTTAGCTTGTAGGTTTTATCAATATGCAATCAGCTTTTACAAACAGTGGGATTATAAGTTGAACCATTGAAAAAATATATATTTTGAAAGTTCGATTCATAGGCATTCAAAATCAAAACTTTTATAAAACAATATACAATATTTCGTGGGCACAATGTATACTTTATTTACGAAAGTGCAAAAATGTTACGCAAAATAATCTATATTATTTAAAGTAATTTAAGGTTATCTTATTTTTTTAAGTTTTAATTTTATAGAAATATACTCATACAATTCTTTACGGACAGTAATTAACTACACACAAGCAGAATATTTTATTTCTTTTTGTCTTCATCAACTGTTATTTACCAGTCATATATCACCGCAATGCACGTGGGTCAAAGAATGCGCCAACATCAACCTGTGGCGTGTGTATAGTTAAGCACACATATATCAGTGAAACAAAGGCGACTCCGACATGTCTGGTAGCTGCCGTAACTAATGGTAAGCATTGTGTTAGGTAAGGGATGGATGGAGATGGTGTATAAATCAGTCAGTTAAATATGGATAGTTACCAGTCTGGAACACATAAGATACCTTCAATGTTTTGTGTATTTTGATGTCCGATGGTAATTCTAGACTAGTTAAGTGTCGGAATATAAGTTGATGGTAGACTCAAAAAAATAAGTAGAGTTCGGTTAGTATAAGTTATTCTGTAAATAAATTTATACTTTCATCGTTAATATAACCTCTAATATTTATTATTTAAATTTATTATTTTATATTACACAATTTAAAAAGAACAAAAGTTGACGGTTTTATATTAAATTAAAATATATTTAAACTCTTATGAAAAAATGTCCATGTCGAAACAAATAAATTTGACACAACATAATATATGATACCCATCAATCATTTTTAGCCAAAATATTACCAACAAATCAGAAGAAAAGTACACGGTATGAATAGATATTTAATTGGCGAAAGGAAAAAAAGAATTCAATCATTAACTGAATTTAGGATAAATTAAATAAAACCTTATCAGGAAGCTAAGATAAAATAGCCCCACTAATAGGGTTTTAATATGTTATACAATAAGTAATATAAAAGCCAATAATTGTATGTTAAATGGTAATCAACTATTTCAGCCAATCACGAGATTATCAAAACTAATCGTACATAATTTTAATTTCCACAAAAGATACTAAAATTTTGTGATCGGATTTTGAATTAAATTTATAATAACTAGACCAGTCTAGTTTCGTAATTGCGTATAAATGCGATAAAAAAACTTTACATAATAGCAATTAATTAACAAATTCAATAACTTTATAGCATAATATTTAAATAACAGACATTAAATCCATAAGTAACAATGTTTATTTCATCCAATATTCAGATTGTGGTGACTCAATACTTTAAGCAGAACGTTCTGGCATCAATCTAAACGTTGTTAAGAATAATCATGGGAGGACAACGCTATATAAATCTTCCCATATTTGTTCTCAGCTTTTCCATAAGCATGTTTCCAACCGAATTATTCTTAAGATTCTAGTATTTAATTAAAAAACGTTATAACATCTCCCTTTTACATAAGTTTAGTTTATTCTGAAGCATAATGTCCCTGGTTAAATTACCTAAACTTAAAAATGGCAAGAGAGTCCTCAATACGTCAACGTCTCCACTACAAATACTCATTCATTAGTTGGTGTTTTTTATGATACTTATAATGTGATAGTAAAAGATATTCTACAATATGGGCTAAACCATCAATTTACAAATACATATATCTTAGGCTGCAGGTAAATGTATATTAGAATGGTCGGTTAGTACTTTTGGTTTTTTTTTTTTTTACTTTTGGTACTTAGTACTTTGCTGTTTTTTTATTTTACTTATAATGTGGTAGTAAAATATATTCTAAAATATGGGCTACACCATCAATTTACAATTACATATATCTTAGGCTGCAGGTAAATGTATATTAGAATGGTCGGTTGGTACTTTTGGTGTTTTTTGTTTTTTGTTTCTTTTTTACTTTTGGTGTTTAGTACTTTGGTTTTTTTTTATGATACTTATAATGTGATAGTAAAAGATATTCTCCAATGTAGGCTACACCATCAATTTACAATTAAATATTTCTTAGGCTGTAGATAATGTATATTAGACTGGTCAGTTAGTACTAATTATGTAATTGAATGAGTTGTCATTAGGCATCCTAAAGTTTATACACTTTTAAGTTGTAAGCGTTTCATAACATTTCAGAAGATTTCCTGCATTGTTTGTTTTGTTCAGCCTTTTCCATGGTCCGAAGTTTATTCGTGCTTCGGAAGTCACGTGTAGTCTTCGGTGACTTTATCAGACGTAATTTCACCTGCACACGAACTTTATCCACACACCTGGAGTTTACATTTAGAAGCGGATGGGATCACCCATGTAGGCTTGCCTAATACGAGACCTAATTTATCGGCCTCACTCATCCATGGTTGTTAAATATTCACATCCAATCAATCCCCACGTCCAGCGCAATACACAGGTGTACGGTACATCACTATTCACATAACTTTCTACTTAACATCTTAAGTAATGAAAAATGTGTCTTTAAAAATATCTAATCTAGAGATGAGTTTAAGTGATGATTATCCTTATGTAACTCTTTAATAATTAATAGATTTCATTCTAAATGTCAGTTGGAACTTCGTAATGTTTGAGGGTTGACAGGACTATTCAGTATGAATATTGCCTTATAAAATAAAGAAACTTTTTATTTGATTTCAACCTACGCCATAGGTCTGGACCCAAACGGAAAATAAAATTTAACACCGTCACTATTGAAAATGAAACTATAAATTAATATTAGCTAACTTACTGTATGGGCCTGCGTGGATTTACGAGAAAGGTTATTGCTCAAATATGATCAGCAGTAATTTAACTTATGCATGTCTTCATTAGGGTTCAAATACTTTAGGGTTTTGAGATTTTTTAAGCAGATTAAAAGACACAAATAATAATTACATAACACTTTACTGAAGTGGCCGAGTGGTCTAAGGCGTCAGAACTTGAGCGTTAGTTGTTTCATTGCTACTGTAGGTGTGGGCGAGTGGGTCAATGCTACTGTATGTGTAGGGGTGGGCGGGTGGGTCAATGCCACTGTTCGTGTAGGGGTGGGCGGGTGGGTCAATGATACTGTACGTGTAGGTGTGGGCGAGTTGGTCAATACCACTGTACGTGAAGGGGTGGGCGGGTGGGTCAATGCCACTGTACGTGTAGGGGTGAGTGGGTGGGTCTTTGCTATAGTACGTCTAGAAGTGGGCGGGTGGATCAATACCACTGTACATGTAGAAGTCATTTGTCATTCTATTAAATGTTAACAGGAGGTTTAAAAATTCTTCATCTATAAATATGGAACAATCATGTACATCTTTCAGTGCTAGGTCTAGGTATTGGCCTGTATTATATTAGGCCTATTGCTTCAGTCAAGGATAGAGATGGTAACTTGACAGGAAGTTTTATTAGTAATATTTACCTTTTACTGTTCTGGTGCTCCCCCTTTCTTTGACTAAATACGTTTCCCATACAGATCAATAAAATATGGAGTGTGGGCAGTCAATTTTAAAATAATATCAGTTTATCTTTTCTTTTTAAGACGACGAAAATTTAAAAAATGGACAATAATTTTAGTTTTCTAGTCTTCAGTGCAAAAATAATATACAATTTCAATAAATTCATCTCAGTTCTAGCATACTTTTACACTTTCAACCATAGTAGCTTAAAATATGTTTATAACACAATGTTAATCTACAGGACAGACTTATTATTAAAGCATTATATATATATATATATATATATATATTTAGTATTGTACCTCCAGTAAAGTTTAATCGGCTCTCCCTGAACTAATAACAGAACATCACGCATACGCACGCTGTGCCGTTTATGTTAACTCAGAATATCAGTTATAGAGAATAAAGTGATTTTTGTCTAGTTGAATAGAATTATTAATCGATATATGAAATGTTGGATATATTTTTAACCATTTAATTTATGTAATCCGTCATGTCATTGGCAGCGGTGGCCAAGCAGCTCTGACCTGACATCAGATATTACCCCATCTGTCACCCTTTATGACAACGTGAAAGAACGCCTTCCGAGTTGACACGACGCGTGCATTTCGATTCCCCTAATTAAACTGTCCAATTCATTATAATGTGTATATACTGATAACGTTTTCTTATTATCTATATATATTGATACTATATACACAAGAATGTGTTACATTTCTTCCACCGATCATGTCTAATTCACCTAATACACCGTGTATTCGGTACTAGTTGTGCAATTATGTAACCCAGCTACTTAAGGAAAATGTGTTGGGAATATAGTAGTCGATATGGTCTATTTAGTCCTCTTATACCAACACGGTGTCCACTCAATGGATGTTATCGACGTGGGCACTACTACAGAAGAGTGGGGTGTCCATGTTGGGTAGTAGTCAAGGTCCAGATGTTGTATTCGGAGAGTAACTAATTATCAGGCTTGTCCTTCAGCTGAAAATTAGACTAAATACTACAGAGTTCGGATTCCACGTTAAAGCTGTAAGTTCCTCAATTACCTACAGTTACCTATTGGGCTATTAATAAATAGCTCTTTCTGAGGAATATTCAACCTTATAAGTAACAATGACTACACTCGTTCATCTACATTCATCAAATACATTCGTTCCTTATAATCGCCCATATCTATACGATCGGTGTCTTACAAATGAATGAAGAATGAATAAGAAAAAAATATCGTCTTATTTTACTAGGCGAAGTTAGGGCTACGAAGCCCTCTCTAATACTTAACCTGAGGGCCAACAGCAAGCGTGACCGGGCAGGCGGGATCGCTCAGACGGTCACCTATCTAAGGGAAAGCCACGCTCGATGTTGTTTGATTCCGTTATCTTGCGATAACGTCGAAACCCTCCAGTCAAAGACACTGGCAAATAAAATGTTTTTAACGAAAGAGACTAGTTGGTTACTCTCCACTTTATTTACGTTTTGCTGCATCAGAGTGTACGATTCTACATTGGATATTGTGTAACCTGTACTTGATAACCTTTAATGTAATGTAATATATTATCGATAAAAATAATGAAAAAAACGATAAACATGTCACACCCAACTGTTTACTTACTTTTTCTTACCCATTACCAACGCAAGTCCAGTCCTTTTGACCCTGGTATCTAAATTATGTAATTTTCAGTGCACCCTTTACAATGGAACATTGATTATACTATTCATCTGTTACCAAACCTATAATAATGTATTTTAAAATAATTTGTTTTATTAAAATTGAAATAAAACAATACTGGTTAAATACTACCTGGTTTTAACATATTTGTCAATATGAACTTTGTAGCTAAAAAAACATTTCACATAACTTTTCTAACATTCCACATATTTGTAAGTTAAGAAGTCAATAACCTATAAAATCAAGGCAAAATTCACACACACCGTATAATAAAGACAAATAAAAGTCTTAGATGTATGCAAATAACAATTACTATTGGATGAAGAAATAAATTAGGTTAGTGAAAACGAATAAATTTCTAGCTGAATTTGGGTTTTGAGACTAAACTTAGTATAAAACCCTTTACTAAACCAACTCTGCACTTTGACGACATTTTTCTTTATAGGTTTATGTTTATACAAGATAATAATCGAATGTGTTTTAAGGCGAAAAAGGAAGAATCATTTCAATAAAAGTGCTGATACAGTTACATTTACTCATTTCGTCTCTCATATTTAGGTTCATTTATTATAAATATATTAATCTATAAATACTCAGTGCTTATCTAATTTGGAGGACTATTTTCCCCAGTAAAATGTTTTTACTCGCGTCATCAAACTTTGGACGATAATTCACCTGTGTGGAACAGGGAATAGCGTATCAAAATACCATTAAATATGCATAGTCACGCACATACGTCACATGTTTCATTTATAAACTCATAAAATACCATAGATGGTGTCTGTGCACTTATCAATTTTGGAATTTCATTTCTAAGTAAATAACTGTTAAAGGCACACGTAATTATGATTATTATAATTTTTAAAAGTTAAAATTCAGTTTAGTTTTTATTCTACATATAAGTATGTTTATTTGAAAATCAGTATTATCTTTAATTGGTATAATTTGCAAATTTTTATGATTTATTTCACATTACAGGTGACAAGTTTTTTCAATTATTTCTTTTTATGATATATATATATATATATATATATATATATATATATATATATATATATATATATATATATATATATATATATGTGTATATGTATATAATATTTTAACCAAGACATTATTTATTACAGTAGTTATTTTAAATATTTATTCATATCTTGTGGACTTATAATTAAATTTATTTTATTTTATCAAATCAATCTTCCCTCTAATATCATACTACTCTTTATAATAAAACAACATTAAACTTTGTTATTAAACGGTTCAATCGTTTCGTAATAAGTTTAGATTACAAATATATATGTCATCCTATATTAAGGAGAAGCATTATTTTCTAATGTGTTTAGTATTATAGCATTATAATACCCCAATAGTATATCTAAAATCGTAACAATAAAATACAATCAATATAGATTAATATTTACTATGCAGCAGGATTTATGCAAGAATCCTTTATTATCAATATAGAATTTCTTGGTAACCAAAAGGCTCCTTTGTAGTTTTAAGTCTGTAAATTTTTTTTCGTACAAATTTATAGTTACAAAGTTTTTTAATCATATCACTACAGTTAACCTCTAAATAAAAACTCAAATGCACTATGTAAACGTTCTAATAATAAAAACAGCTTGTTTGTAATCTGCAATAACATATGCTCTATATTTTGTGTGTTTTGTTTCAATACGGTTTATATTATTGTATTCCGTATCTGAGCTAACACTGTAACGGCAGCCTCACCAGCGAGGCGAGAGGAGTTAGCTATACATAATCAGCGGTACAAACGGATCCACCGACCGATGCCGTTACTAATGGAAACCATTGCGTTGATTAATATGTAAGGAGATGTTATATACATCAATCACCTTGTGGTGGCCTATTTCCTACCTGGAACACCCAACATTTTCTCTTTGTACGGTAAAATACCAATCATTGTGAATTTATCTTTTATCGAGCTCTATACATCATACACGCGCATAACTTTACATATGAATCATTAATACAATGAAATGAAATGAAAATTGTCTTTATTAGGCGGAGTTAGGACTATTAAGTCCTCTCTTCCAATCAAACTTATTTCCAAAAATATGTTTTTTTTTACTATACGAAATATATACAGTAAATTCTACAGTTTCTTAAATATCTACTTGTGTATCTTAAAACAAAAACAATATTTTATATTTGACATTTTATTGATAAAAATAGCAAAACAACATTACTGATATTAAAATATTAAAGACATAAATGAAAATTCAGAACTAATCATTTCTAATGTCATACATTCCACACACAAACAAATCACTCATAAACCACAGCCCCCGCAACCCCCACTCACCCCTACAGGCTTCGCAGAAGCAGGTCCTTTACCTCCAACCCGAAACGAGGAGCAAATTCGATAAAAGACAAGCAGAAACGGTAAAAGAGTTGCTATAGAGAGTGGTGTAATGAATAGGCACTGATAGTAGGGAGGCTCCCTGACGTGTATTTCTGGTACTGATTTCGGAGATGAACTTGAAACGCTCAGACAATTATTCAGGAGATCTAGTGTTTAAAATATTAAATACAAGAATAAGGATGTGGTATTCACGAAATTGTTTTAGTTTGAGCATCCCTAACTGTTTGAAGAATGGAGAAACATGATCATCCCGTCTTAAATTGCATATAAATCTAATGCAGAAGTTCTGTGCTCTTTGAAGCCTGCCCGAGAGCTTAACAGTCATGTCATTGATCACCACGTCACAGTAGTTGAAGTGAGGCCGAACCAGAGTTTTTACCAGCATCACTTTAACAGAAAATGGCAGATAGGAAGCACAAAATTTAAGGCTATAAATGCCAGCAAACACCCTACTGCATACCAACGTAACATGATCAGTCCAACCCAAAGTTTTGGTTATAGTAAGTCCTAGATTCTTGACACTATCGGAGTAGTCGAGAGTATTGTCATTTAGTCTCAGTCTGGGAAAACGAGTGAAATGTACACCTTCTAAATCTATATAAACCACATATATTTCCTCATAAATGTGTATATACTGACGTATCTATATAAATATTTCTTTTCGTAAATAAACGTTCATTTAGTTGAATATATGAACAAACACTGTTTTAGCATAACTCAACTACTTCAATTTACACACCAACAAACTTACAATGTAAAACTGAAACTAGTAGACATATATTATATAAAGTAGTTCAAAGCACGCATTTCAATTAAGTCCCTTTTATCTAACGAAAGGTAAATAACATGTTTAACTATTTATTATTCAAATGTAGAATAAATTGTAAACAACTAAATACAGTAA
The DNA here is from genome assembly GCA_035578905.1 of Stictocephala bisonia. Lineage (NCBI taxonomy): Eukaryota > Metazoa > Arthropoda > Insecta > Hemiptera > Membracidae > Stictocephala > Stictocephala bisonia. The sequence goes on from JAQJVL010000040.1 coordinate 3,570,648, forward strand.
GTAACTGTTTCCAGATTTTATCACGTTACAGTCACTACATATAGATGAAACTTGTTTCTAATAATTTCATTTATAGATTCAGAATAATTATTTATATGATAATTTATTCCAACTAATATTACTTACACTATCATTAAAAATGAGCCTGTATGTCTATATTACTTTTAAATGTATCAACATCTCATTTTAGCGTAAATCTGATTAACTTAAATTATTTAATAAATACATAATATAATAGTTTTTATATCAAGTATAATGATTTGTATCGATGTGGTCTTCAACATATTTTAATCTACTTAAATTGAAATGTAACTTAAATTTGGTTAAGTGTCACAGTGTGAACTCCGGCAGTTACGGAGACAGGAAATCGTAAAGGGCGCCAGCGAGACAACGTCACGCGCTAATGATGTTCCCCAATATGGAGGAATGTAGGCTACTAATGATAAATGGACGATAAATGCTGTCTAAAATAAAAATCGATTGTAAATTAACAATGATTTCTTACAGTTTTCTACACTTAACGACTACCTCTCAAACAACGCAAGTTGTAGATGTGGTGTCCAATGTCCACAGACCCAAGTTTACCCAACTTCGTTGGTGAGACCTTTACTTATGTTCATTCCTCTCGGCTTTACCAGTCCATGATGATTTGTTATGTTCTGAACAGAACTACTTTAGGTTTCAAAAAGCAAAACAATTTGAATATGTTATATAATATGAATCTAAAGCACATTTTCTGTTAATTTTTAACTATAATGCTAATTATTTGTTGTCATATGAAATTAGAAAAATCATTTATCATATTAGTTAAAATATGTATGTCTTTTAAAAAAGGTATTTTTACTTATATTTTATATGTAAATAATTCAAATAATTATTTGATAAGACATGAGTAACAAATACAATGTACAAACTTTTTCATACCAAAATGGCACGATGACGTTAAAAAATACAAAACATCAACAAAAAAGTAAGGATATTTAATTTGATATTAAACAATACTGACCAAAGAATGTTACAGGTTCAATTGTACTTGATCAACTTTACATAGTAATTTACGTAACTATTGATTTTAAATATGTAAGTTTATTAAAATATCAAATCATTTAAAACTATATTTTAATATATAAGTGGTATAAATCCGACTATAATTACCTCTAGTATAGGTAAACGTATCCTTCAAAGGTGGTAAAATAAGTATGAAATTGGAGTGTTCATAAACAAATGAGGGTCATTTTAGCGACAAACGAGCTGGATTCCAGAGATTAAATTTAGCCACCGGAATTAATGATCTGGATTCCGC